>QEPC01006909.1:4574262-4612111 GCA_003113815.1 Sphenodon punctatus | reverse complement strand
CGAGGTGACGAAGGCATGGATGAGGGAGGCCAGGTCCGGGCCAGAGACATACGGACGCAGCCTATGTACCAGATAAAGCTGGCAGAAGGCAGCCTTGGCGACTGCCTCCACCTGCCGCTCCAGACGCAGGTCTGCGTCCAATACGACCCCCAGACTCCGGACCTGCTGAGCTACAGGGGGGCAAACCCCCCCAACTAGGGGGGCCACCACCCCCTTTGCCCTCCCCACCACCATCACCTCCGTCTTATCTGGGTTGAGCTTCAGTCTGCTCAGCTGCATCCAATGCATGTGGATGCATTGCAAAGATGGAACCTTCAGTAAGGCATTCCCAGCTGACTTGAGAGGCCAAGAGAGGACATAAGGTGGTCCTTTAGATATGTAGGGTTGAGGCCATTTACGGCTTTATAGGTCAAAACTAGCACCTTGACTTGTGTCCAGAATGCTATTGGCAACCAGTGCAGACTCTGGAGCAATGGTGTATTGTGCTCCCAGTGATAAGGTAAATGAAGTATTGAATATCAAAGAATCAAAGTATCAACATGAATGAAGAACCTCAAGACTGAAGTGAAGAAAGGGCTGATATTCCGACAAGATTAATTTTGCAACAGCAATTAATTTGAGTACAGGCATCTGTTTCTGTAAACGAATGGCCACACTATATTAACGAATTTGAAAGGGACATTTGTTTCAACTCTGGCGGTGACAGAAAGCTGGAAAATGTTTGACTTCTTTCATGCACTCTAAGACTGTTTCTCTTCTCTTAAAAACTTTAACTGTGGGAAGTTTAAAACACTTTCTTCTCCATTCTCTTGGATTACCCTGAAGTTTCTTATTGTCCCACACGGGGAGAAAAACTGATAATTAGTCAGGAGAGACAGGAAAGGGGTGTGGCTGTTGTGAGATGAATCATACCCTGGAGGTTATATGAGGCTCCAAGCACAGTTAATGCTTCTAATTCCCCAGGGTTGTAATTATCTCAGGATAGGTACAAAAACTATTTTTAGAAATGTCAATTTTCTTGATTTATTGGAATTTAAGAGCTCTTGTAGCCTCAGCCTCCAGGGGGGACTTGGCAGCCCTGTTAAAGGTTCAGGCGGCATTAAGGATCTGTGTGGAAGATGCCCTATGAAGAGGAATCTTTTCCTCATTCCCCTGGTCCAGGCAGGCCAATGCCTTATAGGCATTGATCTAGGTTTATTAGTGGGTCTGCTTTCCTGTCTCCATTTTATGAGGTTTCTTCCTTTTCCCCATCTGAAAGAAAATGGCTTCTTAACTCTTAGTGTCTTCACTAAATAAGCTGAAGACCAGCATACTCACTCCTTGTCCATACCACACCTCCCATCCTTTTCCTCACTAATAAAAGTTTAGTCCCTTCCTGCCTGCCATTTCTTTCACCGGAAAAGAAGGCAACGGACAAGGTCCTTTCCTGTCGTTTCTAGCTCCCTCCCTTTCATCCAGCCCATCACTTTGTTTCCTTCAGTCACTTCTGATTCTCTTGCTTTCCACAAAACAACTACCAACTTGACCCACTTTCATTTTGAAAAACCAGCAGTATGCGAAGAATATGCTATGACCAGAGAGACATTTTAACTATGGTCAGGCAACACAGGAAGAAGCCATCTTTAATTTCCAATCTGGAGATTGTCTTCAATGAACTCTTCATTATTTGCCGTATTTATTGTAGTCATACCTAGGACCACCAATCACAGGCCAAAGCCCAGTTATGGTAGACACTGTACAAATACCAACATTTTATCCCCCTGCCTCCAAAGGTACCTTCACCCTTTTTTCTGGTGAAAGTTGTAATCATAGGGTGAAAACAGACATGATGCTAACCACCCTTTAACCACCCTTGGTGGTCATTTATGCATGTTTCAGGGCTGCATAGGGCACCAATACAGCCCTGCAACATGCGAAGTTACGAGATCACAGTGAACCACGCTGAATACTTACATGTGGTCACTGTGCTCTGCACATCTGTTTGGCGGCTGCCAGATGTTCGCCACGCTGAATGCCCACATGGGGTCAATTTCAACCACGCTTCCGGGGCTCCCGGTGGTAACATCCCCAGAAGTGTGGTGAAAGTGATTCCCGGCCAGAACCAAAAAAAAGGAACGTCTGGCCAACGATCATGGCCGGGAATCCCCAGTGGGATTCCAGGCTGTGGTCAAACCGGCCCGACGCTGCGGCGGCATTGGCCTCGCTGCCCGCCCGTCTCCCCAGAGGGCGGGCAGCGAGGGAGCGTGGAGGGGGCGGGGCCGTGCAGCGGCACGCTGCGCTGCGCATCCCCGCCCCCTCCCTGATTCCCCACCGGGATCCCCGGCATGTCTGTTTGCCGTGCCTGGGTGATCCCGGCGGGGAATCTCTGGGTTGTTTTCAGGACGGGGCGAAGCCGCCCCATCACGTCTGAAAACACCCATACATAAAACCACCAAGGGTGGTTAAAGGGTGGGTAGCTTCATGTCTATTTTCACCCATAGACGGTAAGATAAAAAGCTGACGCTGAAGCTGGAGCTAATGTTCGTGAATAATGCATAGACTAAGGGTGTGCAATTCGTTTTAATTAATTAAGAAAATGAATGGAGTCTCATTCATTTTTGTAATTAAGGTAACAAAAATGAATGAATAAGCAAATGACATTCATTTGATTTTGTTTTCGTTTTTTATGTTTTTATTTTATTTTAATAGAAATATTAAAAAAAAATTAAAAATCACCGCACATGCACAAATGGCCGCTGGAACCGTTCTACACATGGGACATCCCCATTAGGACTGATCTCATGACACGCTTGCGCCGCGCGCATCTCCATAGCGATTGCATTGTGCTGCACGGAATCTGCACGGGACCCACACAGATCCCACGCGGACCCCGCTTGGGATTGCGGCTGCTATCCATTCCATTACGGAAAAGGGCCTCACATGCACAGAATGGCATCAGAAGCCATTTTGTGAATGCACAGTCATTTTTTGGAATTTTAAAATTATTTTTAATAAAATTAATTCTTAAAAAGCTAAAATGGTAGAGTCCTTTATGAATCCCCCCCCCCCGAAAAAAAATGAAGGGGGCGTTGTAAACAAAAATGAAAACAAATGATATGTCTTCTGACCACCCCAAGTATAGACACTTTACTAGGGGTGGGTGGAGCTGCAAAGTGGATCTAAACCAGGTACCTAATACTTGTAGGAAATACCTGCATTTTTGAGTACCATGTTGGGTATTTGACAGGCTACCTGATCAAAGATGTGGTAACCAGATACCCCGAAATTTGAAATTTCCAGTACTGATGTTTTAGTTTTCCAGTTACCAATTGGTACTAAATCGGGACAGAAAGCTGAAAAATTGGGAGGGAAAACCAAAAATTTAGGGTCAGAAGCTGATATTCTGGGACATTCTAAAACATCAATTCAAATTCAGGTACTGATTCATACACCAAATTTTCTGTTTACAATTTCAGGTAAGGGAAATCCAACAGGAGTACTCATTTTTGCAGGTACTTGTTTAAGCTCTACCGCAGAGCCATGGGTGTAGCCTCATGAAAATGCTTTTTGTGGCTTTATTCCTCATTAAAATAGGGCGTCGTTTCCCCTTGGCCAAGATGGGGCTGATCCCAAGCCCCGTGGGCACCACGTAGTATGTGTGCGCAACCCATATACACCCCCCATTGCGGAAACATTGTGCCATGTGCAAGCTGCATGGAATCCACGCGGATCCCACACTCAGGAGGTTTGAGACTGCCGCCACTGATTTTATCAGCATGGAAGATCTCTCCCACATCTCGCTTGCAAAGTGTGGGTCATCCTTCACTGATTGGGTAGTGAGGGGGGGGGGGCACTTCCCTACTGTTGAAATATATTTTAAAAAAATCATGCCAATGGCAACGTGTGAACTGCTGTACCGCAATCTGGAGAAGTTCTCAACAGCTGTATCACTAGGGCTACCAGCACTTCAGATGTTACAATGCTGCTATGGATCTGAATCTGTTATTTAATCCCAATGCCCATTCCTACCATCGGGACTAAGTCTAAATTAGGTGCCTATTTCAGCCCTCCCCCAAGGTGTTCAGAGGCAGGAGAGAAATACCTGATACAAATTTCTCAGCCTTATGCTCTACTGTATCATATGTTACATGAGACATCCTCTATTGGAGCTGAAAGCACTCATGTGCCCACATCCTTCCACCGACATTAGGATGGCTCTCAGGAACTTCCCTACACAGCCATTTGCAAGTTTGTCAAGCAAACCTTTATTGATTAGACTGTCAATTATGGCTGCTCCTTCACTTCCATTAATTATCATGACTACGGGATGGAAGGCTATCAGTGCAGATATTAAGCTGTCATTTAGAGCTGGTTATACATTTGGAGTACTTTGAGATGGCTGACACGATAGCGTCAAGAATAAAAGCGCCCTGTGGCGTTTGCACTTAGTAACCACGTGTTGGATTCTAATATTGTGGTTCTTGTCAGTTGCATTTGTTTCAATATTCGTCTTACACTGACATGGTGTCCCATAGAGTCAAGCATCGTTCTTCTCCTTAGGAAGACAGCCTCATTAGGAAGCCAGGATTCATTCCCATTAGCTCATCTCTTTGTATTCCTCCTAACTTTTAAAAAGCAACTGAAGTCTTTTAATAATAATAATAATAATAATAATAATAATAAATTCCCTAGATGCCAGTTTAGAAAGTTTAGATAGTGGTTCTCAAATCTTTTTGAATTGTATCCTCACCTTCCACTTGTCTGTCGTAGGGTGTTATATAAACCACATGATAGCCCCCTACATTGCCTGGATTCGGACCATTGAAGAAATGTGTCTTGAATTTGTAACAAAAAATAGCAGACTTTGGATCTTATTGTGTCTGTCCTATATTAAAGAGTCATCTGCTAATGGGAGGACTGAGAGGTACTTACAGGCTATGATCAAATAACCCCTTGACTTCTCTTTTCTTACCCAACCAAATAAATCAAACTCCAGAAGTGTCTCACTGTAAAACTTATTCTGCAGACCATGAACAATTCTTGTGCCTCTTTTATTAACATTTTATTTTTTTAAATTATTTTTTTAAAACCTGAGCAGTAATATTCTACGCAGAAACAATGGGTGAAAACAGACATGACGCTAACCACCCTTTAACCACCCTTGGTGGTTATTTATGCATGTTGCAGGGCTGTATTGGTGCCCTATGCAGCCCTGAAACATGCATAAATGACCACCAAGNGGTTAGCGTCATGTCTGTTTTCACCCAAAATTATTTTTCTCTCTCTATTGACATGACCAAAATCACATCATTGTTCCATCCAACCCATACAAACTCTGGATTGGATGCTCATGCACAATAAATTCTATAATGATTCCATTTTCTAGCATGTTCACATAATTGGGGGTATTTTCAGACGTGACGAGATCACACTCAACCAGGGTGGATTCCCACCAGGCAAGAAAGGTCTCATCATGTCTGAAGGGGGAACAGAAGTTCCCCCCCCCCCGATGTTCACCCCCATCAATCACAGCGGGGAATCACATTCACCACGTGATTGGGGGAACTGGCGGGGCCGGCCCTGATCGCGTGGTGAATGCAATTCCCCGCCGTGATGAAGGACCCCATCCCGTTTGGACGGCTACCACGGTCTGGAATCCACGGCAGGATTCCAGGCCGTGGTCAATTTGGGCAAGTACTGCGGCCACATTGGCCACGGCACCCGCCCGTCTCCCAGAGGGTCGGTGGCGAGGGAGCCTAGGGGGCAGGGCCGTGCGGCCGCACGTTGCACCGTGCGGCCCTGCCCCCTCCCCAATTCCCTGCCAGAATCAGCAGGCACGTCTATTGGATGTGCCAGTTTGATCCCGGCGAGGAATCCCCGGGGTGATTCCGTGCCAGGGCGACTAGCACCCCGTCACGTCTGAAATCACCCATACTCACCCTGTGGTACTTTCCCCTGCTGCATTAGCCCAGTGTGGCAACGTTTAAAACTAGGCATTTAATGGATAGATAAGAACATAAGGAGATAAGAACATAAGAAGTGCCATATTGAGTCAGACCAATGGTCCACCCAGCCCAGCATCCTATCTCCAACAGTGGCCAATCACAGTGGCTTGGGAGAAGCACCCAAGAGGTCACAATGGTGGATCCATTCCCTATTGGTTTCCCCCAGCTTCCGTCATGTTCCCTGATCCTGTCTACCTAATAACTGCTAACGGATCTGTCTTCCAGAAACTTGTCCAAACCTCTTTTAAACTCAGCTATAGTACTGGCCCTTACCACAGCCTCTGGCAATAGATTCCACAACCCAATTATATGCTGAGTGAAAAAATATTTTCTTTTACTTGTTTTAAACTGGCCACCCATGAGTTTCATGGAGTGTTCTCTAGTTCTAGTACTACCTGAGAAGGTAGATAACTGCTCCTGGTTTATTAGTTCCACACCACTCATGATTTTATAGACTTCTACCATATCCCCTCTCAGTCGTCTCTTCTCCAAGCTGAAGAGCCCCAACCTACAAAGCCTCTCCTAATACGAGATTCCTTCCATGCCCTGGATCATTTTTGTTGCCCTTTGCTGTACCTTTTCTAGCTCAGCAATGTCTTTTTTGAGATGGGGTGACCAGAATTGCACACAATATTCCAGGTGCAGTCGCACCATTGATTTGTATAGAGGCATTATGACCTCCTCAGTTTTATTCTCTATCCCCTTCCGAATAATTCCTAACATTCTGTTTGCTTTTTCAGATCCTTTTCCTGAGTATTAACTCCTAGCTTAGAACCCAGCATTGTGTATGCATAGTTTGGATTATTTTTCCCTATGTGCATCACTTTGCACTTGTCCACGTTCAATCTCATTTGCCATTTAGATGGCCAGGTACCCAGTGTCGTAAGATCCTGTTGCAGTTCCTCACAGTCTGCTCATATTTTATCTACCTTGAATAACTTGGCGTTGTCTGCAAATTTGATCACCTCTCTCTTAACAACCTTTCCCAAATCATTAATGAACACATTAAAGAGCACCGGTCCCAATATAGATCCCTGAGGCACACCACTTTTTACATCCCTTCATTGTGAAAACTGACCATTTAATCCAACCCTTTGCTTGTTTTCTTTTAACCAGTTTCTGGTCCATAGTAAGACACTACCTCCTATCCCATGTGTCACGGCTGGTAAAGGAAAGAGGGGGGAGATATGGGAAGGAAGGGGGACACAAGGGAGAGCCAACACACACTGAGCGGGAAAGACACACAAGAGGGCTGCCTGGTCTCAGATATCTATCGGAGTAAAATGGATCCCTCAGGGTCTTAGTTGGGCTGTCTCTCTGACTCAGAGCGTAGCCCTGCTCATCATTGGGAAGCTCAGAGAAAAGGCAATTACCCCAACAATGAAGGGTACAATACAAGCAAGTCACGCAATCGGGGGAATAACCCAGACCCAGGACACCGTGGGTCACAGTGGAGAACAAGGGGGAAGGGAGGGGTTCCAGGGGAACAAAAAGAAACACCGGGAGGAAAAGGGAATGGGGGAAAGGGAGTAAGGAGGTGGGAAAGGACGTTCACTCAGGCAAGTGATGGGGGGAAGTCAGGTGTCCCTACTAAAGGCAGGGGGAAGGAAGGAACAAATAGGAGTATGGGGCACCAGTTACTACAACACAAAACAAGACCCACACTCAGTACCACACTCACTTTCTGGCACTCACCACACTCTCTCCAGGGAAGGGTAATGAACCAGACGCAGACAAGGATTGGTTCACTCTCTCTCAGGCTCTCACAGGCAATACTAGAATCCAAATAGTCAAGGGGCCAACTTCTCAGAACTGATTACCGGCAAGGGCTCTCGGCCCCGCCGGTAGCTAATATAGGCCAGTCAATTAGCATGCCGTAATATCCGGGGCAGAGTCCCCACCCGTCTCTGACCCAGGAGCCTTCGCGAAAATGTGCTACAGCTGGGCAGGGCTCCCCCATGTCTCTGCGCGTGCGGTGGCCCCACCTCCCGCTTCCCACGTCTCCGGCCCTGCTCACTGCCGCGTCCTCTCCCCTGTTGCCTGGCAACCTGAACCATGCTGCCCACAGCCGCCAGAGTCGGGCCACTCCTAACACCATGACTTTTTAACTTTCTCAAGATTCTCTCATGAGGGACCTTATCAAATGCTTTCTGGAAATCCAGGTACATTATATCTACTGGGTCTCCCTTATCCACATACTTATTTACACCCTCAAAGAATTCCAACAGGTTAGTGAGGCATGACTAACCTTTACTAAATTGTGCTGACTCTTCCCCATTAAGCCATGTTTGTCAACATGTCCTGTAATTATATCCTTAATGATGGTTTCCACCACTTTTCCCAGCACAGACGTCAAGCTTACTGTTCTGTAGTTTCCAGCATCGCCTCTGGATTCCTTTTTAAATATTGGGGCTTAGGGGCGGGAAACCGGTAAAATCCGGTATCCGATAATGCCGGTACCGGGCGTACCGGCATTAACGAATTCGACCCGGTAATCCGGACCGGGTACCGGATTCCGGGGTACCGGATTTTTTTTACATTGCAGCCATTTAAAAATGGCTGCAATGTAAAAAAACTTAAAGCCCCAGCAAAAAAGTTTTTTAAAAAAAAACCCTCCCCGAGTCCAGGCTGCGCGGGTGGAAGGGGGGACACCCCCCACCCACCCTGCCCAGCCTGGATTTTTGTTTTAAAAAAGACTAGAGTAAGACCCAGAGGCGAGGCGAGGCCACCCCCCCCAGCACCAGCGGCCGCGGCGTCCCCGCAGCCGCCGGTGCTGGGGGGGGGGGTGGCCTCGCCTCGCCTCTGGGTCTTACTCTAGTCTTTTTTAAAACAAAAATCCAGGCTGGGCAGGGTGGGTGGGGGGTGTCCCCCCTTCCACCCGCGCAGCCTGGGAGGGGGAGGGGGAGGGAATTAATTTATTTCATTGGTTTCAATGGGGACACAGCGCCCCATTGAAACCAATGAAATAAATCCGGTACCGGCATACCGGATTTAATCCGGGAATCAGGTTTTTGCAGAACCGGTAACCGGTAAATCCGGTAGCCGGTAATGGGCCCGGGGTCCCACCACTATTGGGGCTACTTTTGCCACCCTCCAGTCCTTGGGTACAGTGACAGATTTTAGTGACAGGTTACAAATTACTAACAGTAGGTCTGTAATTTCATATTTGAGATCCTTCAGAACTCTGGGGTGAATGCCACCTGGCGCTGGTGACTTGTTACTAGGGATGGGAATTTTATTTTCGGATAAAACCGAAAGTACCCGGAAATGGCCATTTCGGATTAATCCGAAATTTTGGTTCTTTTTTGGTTTGTCCCCCATTGAAAAAATGCAATATTAAAAATCCAGTACAAAAATCAATGCAAAAGGTCCAATAGTACCGAAACCCGAAATACATGAGAACCGAAACCAAAATTGACCAAAACTGAAATTTTGCCCAGAGTCCCATCCCTGATTGTTAGTATTCAGTTTGTACATTTTCCCTAGAACATCCTCCAACATCACATTGATTTGTAATGGCTCTTCCAAGTCCTCGCCCTCAAAGCAAGGATCCAGCATGGGTTCCTCCCCAAAATCCTCCGCAGTGAAGACCAATGCAAAGAACTCATTCAGCTTCTCTGCAATGTCCTTATTTTCCATGAGTGCCCCTTTTACTCCCTTGTCAACTAGTGGCCCAACTGACTCCCTAGCAGGCTTCTTGCTCCTGATGTATTTGAAAAAGTTTTTGTTGCTAGTTTTTGCCTCTTTAACAAGCCTCCCTTCAAAATCTCTCTTGGACTGACTTATTAACACTTTACATTTACATTGCTAGTATTTATGCTCTTTTGTATTATTTTCATTGAGACTAGCCTTCCATTTCTTAAAGGATGCCTTTTTGGCTCGAATAGCCTCCTTCACCTCCCCATTTAGCCATAGTGGTCTTCCTGCTTCCTTGTTTAACTTGCAGAATGCATTTCATCTGGGCTTCCAGAAGGGTGCTTTTAAACAGCCTCCACACCTCTTGCAAACTTGTAGCCCTTGCAACTGCACGTTTTAGTTTCTTTATAACTAGTTTCCTCATTTTGTCACAGTCTCCCTTCTTAAAGTGAAATGCTACTGCTGTACTTTTGTTTGTCTTTCTCACTCCAGAAATTATGTCAAATGTGATCATATTATGATCTCTATTGCCTAGTGGCTCTGCCACAGTTACTCCTTGCACCAGTTCCTGCGTGCCACTCAGGACTAGATCTAGAATAGCTCCTCGTCTCATTGGTTCCAGAACCAGTTGTTCTAAGAAGCAGTCGTTTACGGCATTCAGAAATTTGACCTCCATATTTCGCCCTGGCAGGCATTCAATATAGATAGTGACTACAATTTGTATGGATGCCGCACAGCACAATGTCTCCACTATGGACTTGCACATGGTTTGTGTGTGGGTTATGCGGGCCATGGGATCAGCCCCATCATGTACAATATCAAAAGGCTGGTCAGCAGGCATTCAATAAAGTGCCTATAATATATGGTGAATACATATGCTGCATTTCACACATTACCTGTAATATCCTTTACTTCTAAGCTTGTATAACATTTCAGAAAAAGTATATAATCAGCTATTCAATTCTTCCCTGTAACCAAGATAAGCACAGGCACCTGCAACTTCTCAACCTTATGAATATATCCTTGTCTTTCCCGATGTTCACCTCTCCCTTGTCTCCCCCTCCCTTGTCTGTCTTAGATTGTAAGCCCCTTGGTGTAGGGACCTGTCTACAACTACTGATTTACAGTGCCAGGTACACTGCTGGTGTAATAAACAAACAAACAAAACAAACAACAACAACAACAACAACAATAATAATAATAATAATAATAATAATAATAATAATAAATAAAGGATTTCACACATTACCAAGATCAGCAAAATGCCTCACCATTTTGTAAAATGCCTGTATGAAGTATGGATGATGACCATGTTCTTCATAAGGTATTTAACCTGAAATTAAAAAATCTGGGCAAGTGCTACTTCTAGTGAAAGCCAGGCATTCGCTGGGATTTGTGTGACATGGAAACTTACAGCTTTCCTGCTGTTTTCACCATTTTATTTTCCATTACTTTTAGCAAGTTGAACTGGGCTGCGATGGGTCAGTCCGAAGCCCTATGTGTGCTCCATGCACAGCCCCCCGGGGGCTGTGAAGATGAAAACATGTCCGCCTAAGCATTGGGGAAGTGCTGATAATTGCCATAAAAGTGCTGTATAACTGCCATAAAACTGTCATAAAATTCCCAGAAAGTGATTAAAAGTCTTGAAAAGTGATGCAAAAGTCCCAGAAAATGACAAAAATGATTGGGGCGGGGATGGTGGAAGTGTGGAATCACCGTAAAATGACAAAGTACTAATGAGCATTCGCAAGCACTTCCGAAAGGTCATTATTTCCTTTCAGAATGGGAATGCTTGCTTGCTCTTGTCTCAAGCTCTCAGCCCTAGTATCTTTATCAGAGACCCATGTTCACTGTGTTTTCCTCATCGGCGGCAATAAGGAAAATACAGTGAACATGGGTCCCTTCTTTTGTTGCACCATCTTCTCTTGGGGACAGCATGAAAGGGCCATTCCTAAGAAACCTAGAGAGTCTGAAACATAGACTGAACAAATACAAGACATAGATCAAGGGTGGGCAAAGTTTCCTAATCCTGAGAGTCTCTTCCATTTACCGTAGTGGGGGCAAAGAGCTGCATGGGGTTTTAAAGCCAGTTTACCCACTTCTGACAATGGCCCTTTTTAGATGAGACACACCTACATATGCCCAAGCAGGTCAGCTGCGTGGGCATTCATGGGTGCCTCCCGTGTGAATGCCGCAGCGAGTGGGTGGGTGTGCATGCGTACTCCCATGACCCACCCATCTCCATCCACCTTCACCCATGCATGGAGCAACTGGCCAAAAAGGTGGTTGCTCCATGCATGGAGAGGTGTGGAGATGGGTATGCATCTGTGTACACATGTACCCACATGCTGCCCCCACACCAGCACACACACCGATCTCCCTCGCAGCCGCGGCCCATTTAAAAAAGTCAATTGATGCACATGCACGCGGGCACATCAGCATACCCATGCCCTACTTTTGTTTGTTCTGGGGCTCTCTTGGCTACAGTCCAGCAACCCCATAGCCATTTGCCACAGCTACTATGGCAACCACCACAATAAACATGCCCATCATGCTTTCAGTACAGGTAAGACAAGGATGGGGGAACCTCTGGCTTAGGAGCCTTAGGAGTCAAATCTGGCCATTGACTGCTTTTTATTTGGCCCCTTTCTAACTCCTGGATCTAGCCCATGGATCCGGCCCCCTCCCTCAAGCACTGAAAGAGTGAGCTCAGAGAAAGGGAGCAGAGATGAGGGCATACACTCAAGGAGAGGGGATGGATCTGTGACACAGATGCATGATCTAGACCCCCCTATTCCTTCTGCCATCCTGAGCCCCGTCCCAAAGCACCCTCGTCCTCAACTCCTATCTAGCCTGTAGGGCTTGTACTCATTTTAAAGTTGCTTGTGGGAGGGGAATGTTGTAACATTCACATGTTGAATGCAGGATTTGGCTGGTGTGCAGTAAACATCATCAGAGGCCACAGACTAAAATTAAATGAAACATAAGTTTGTGTGTGTGTGTGTTGTTGTTGTTGTTGTTTTGTTTTAAAATGCTTATTGTATCATGGGGTGGAGGGAAACTCTAGAAATTGCTTATATTGGAAAATGTTTCCTCTGTAGTCAGGGAACCGTATGATGTCAATATCCGTCAGTTTCTTTTTGTCCTCTGTTTACAGATATGGAAGGAAAATTATTCATTTTTACTGCCATTACTGTCACCATAAATCTCTTCACAAAAGCTATGCTAATTATACAATATTCTCATAGCTTTTTGTTTCTTCTCTCACCATCCACTAGAATGTATTCAGCGTTGACATGAGAAGACAGACATTTATATGGCACATCCGATGGAGCTGAGCCCACACCCTGTGTGCGCTGACCGCAAACCATGTGCATGTTCATTATGCCCGCACAGATCCCACACGGAGGGGGTTTGGGATTGCAGCCAATGGGGCTAATTCCATGCACATTGTGCTGCATGGGAAGAGCATGCATTCACGCACATGTGGGGGGGTGCACATGGGATCCGCGGGGCATGGAATTGCCAGGCCCCACTGTTTTGGGATATCCATATTTTTGGTGTAATAAATACAATAATGTTCATAGATGCATGTGTGCATAAATAAATATATGAATACTCTAACCATCTAATATAATATAATATAATATAATATAATATAATAAATGGTTGGGGTATGGAGAACCATGTGGTGGGATGGGGACTGGACTAAATAATCCTTGAGGTTCCTTTCAGCTCTGGGACTCCATGATCTCGCTCTTGATGACTAGATGTGGTTGGATTTTTTCTAGCCCTCCATCTAGAGAGACCCCAGTATAGAAAATGAGAGACAATAGCACTGATTACATAGGAGTATATCTACATGGCTATTAGTGCATTGCTATTAGTCAAATTGGTCCGAGAACATAACCTCTGCCTGTCAGGAGCTGGGAATTAGGAGTGTGCATTTAAATTTATGTTCTTTTTAACTCCAATTAATTTTTGTAATTTCATTTAAGGTAAACAGAAAACATAAAATAAAAAACAAATGAAATTTGTTTAATTTTTGTTTATGTTTTGCCTGACAGTGCCTGCTGTAGTGAGGCTGTCAGGGAAACCAACCAGTGTATCAATTCAAGCCAGGGAGAAGGGGGATAGGGAGGGATTGACATGTCTGCTGGCCAATTGGAATCAAGTTCAAGTTTATTGGTATCCGGATGTAGCCAAAGACCATAGTCCATAAAGAGAGTATTACATTACTACGTAATACAGTACAAAATCTTACAATATAAAATAAAATAAAATAAAAACCTGTTTCCCAGTGTCACTTTTTATACTTAAGATAACATCAATAACTTACAACTCATTAATTGACTTACAATTCAAGAAACATTCATGAATCATGCATGCATTTAGTAGAAATTTAACTGCTGCAAGGGTTACATCCGGAAATTGGTCAGCTAATAGCAACCTAGCAAGTTGAAACGTAGATCTTCCTGGCAATCTGGCCAAAATTGGGTCCAGATACTGCATCCTAATATTACCATAGAGTAGACGTTCTATAAGAATGTGGCTCATTGTCTCCACCTGTTGGAGGTGAAAAAGACAGAGATGAGCTGCAAAGGATAACCCCTTAAGTTGTCCCTCCAAAAACTTTGAAGGAAATACATTGAGACGAGCAAGAAGGAATGTATTCCCCAGTGCTGGGGACAATTGCTTTTGCCAATAACTGGCACTCTGCTACGCCCTAGGAATAACTTGAGAATAAATACCCAGGATAGGGGAATTATTTATAGCAGTTATCTCCTCCTGTCTAGCTATATCCTCTATCCTACTATATATTTCTGTCTTTACCGCCAAATTACCTTTGCCCTGTAAATATGGAATCCTCCTCTGTCCCTTCTCTCACCCTTCCACGCCTTCCCTACTCCCTTAAGCGCCTTCGTCCCTTCTCACTTGCTGCCCCACATGCCTGGAACTCCCTCCCTGTCCACATCCGCCTTGCCCCCTCCCTTCATACCTTCAAATCTCTCCTTAAAACTCACCTCTTTCGCTCTGCACTGTCTGACTCTTTATCCTGCTGAGCCACTATTCCTATACCTACGATCGGTTTACCCTTATCCTTGCAACATGGACCTGCCTGCTGTCATTCTCATCGTAACCAAGCCAAGTACGTGCACTTGAGACCTCGCATCTTCATGAATGTTAGACCCCTTGTCTCTCCCTCTGTTCCCCTTCCTAAGTCTCTCCCCCAGCTCCTGTCTCTCAGATTGTAAGCCCTAGGGGCAGGGACCGTGTCTATTTTATTACTTTGTAAAGTGCCAGGTACACTGCTGGCGCTATATAAATGTTTGTTAATAATAATAATAATAATAATAATAATAACCGAAAAGCCCAAATAGGCTTCTAGTCCTCTCATTTTGAGTAACCAAGGAGATTGGAATGGGTCATTAGGGAGAAGAGGGAATAACCCTGATTCAGGAAATATTACCACCTGCAACCAAAGTGCCATAGCAGACTTCATTACTTTCCTGTTCCATCCAAGTGGCCCATCTCAACTCTGAGTGCAGTCAAAGAATTGGAATCATTAAGAGATTACACAGCACTTGACACACACAAAGAATTCCTGTGATAGGGCTTCATTTGGTGATGTCAGAACTGGAGCCAACCAAAGACATGGGGGGCAGGGGCTACTGTGAAAGCCATATTGGGGGAGGCTGGCTGGATACTCCAAATCTGAATCTTTAGCTCCATCTCTACCATGATGCTGCAGGTGCAGGAAATATTCCAGGTTAGCACAGCTTGTTACATTCAACTAGCAAACACTGATTATTTTTTTTTTAAAAAACCCACTTTCCCCCACCTCACTGAGCCCCTGGGAGTTTGGGGGAGACAGATCATAACCAGATCTCTGGGGCACCATCCTGCTTGGGAGACCTCTAGGGAGACTGGAGAAGGCCAGCTGTTGGGATGGGAGAGGTGGAGATTGGAACCTAGCAGGGTTTCTAGGGAAAGACAGGAATTCAAAGTTTTCCTTCTTTCCCCTTACCCCCACCCCTCAGATTTGCAAGAACAATCCAGCAGCTATGAGCCATTTTTCTCCCTTAGAGTGCTCCTCTGCTGCTGCCCTGTGGACATTAGATCATACTGCATCCCCCCATTCCCTAACAAAGCCATGAATCATCATTGAATGAATGGAAATGAAATTTTAACTATAAATGAAATAAAAATTAAACAGGAAATTAAACAAAAAAAATCAAACAAACAAAATAGAAATGGAAAAAAAATCCCTCCACATCACTACTGGGAATAAATAGTAGGGAATCAATCATGCTATTATGACCTGTTATGTACTTCTCTGAAGTGATTGAAGGTGGCTGCTATCAGAGAGAGGATGTTGTGTTGGATGAATCATGCAGTATGACATTTCTTATGTTTTTAATGCATATTCTAATTTTATTATTAGATTATTATTATTCTGCTCTTGAATTCAATTGTCTGGGGTAGTTAAGAAATAGAGAGTCCTTCTGTAGTGCACGGTGGTTGGATTGAATTCCCCTTGAGGCACTTTCTAACACTATGATTTCATGTGTGTGTATATATCATGAAAACCAATAGTTTCCAAATGAAACTGTGGCCTGTAACTATGGCTACAAAAGAGCAGGCATAATGCTGCTAGTGCTGATCTCACAGCCATCTGAATTAGAGGAGCAATGGGGGATGACCAGGGACACAAGTTCATTGAGTTTCCCCTTTTCGCAGCAATGGAGGAAAGACAGTGAGCATGGGTCCATGGAGATGACCATATTTTATATGTATTGACTATGGATTCCCAGCTGACGGCAACATAGGGCTCAGTCCTCAACCCCGCGTGCTGTGCAAACCATGCACATGCATTTCACGGCACAACCTTTGTTAGCCCACGTGTTAGCTATGTTAGCCCACATGCAGGCATACCATGCATGCAGGGGGTTGGGATTTCCCCCATAGTCATTCCAGAGATGGCCAGTGAACTCTTGAGGTTCAGAATCACCTTTTTTGTGCAATGTAGCTAGCCAGCAATCACCATGGGCTTGCAGCTATCCAGGCTGGATGCATAGTGATCCAATTTTGGAAATCACTGTCAAAAACTGAAGTAAACATGATTTTTTTATATTTTATTTATTTATTTACAGGGTTTATATCCCGCTCTCTCCCACCACAGGCGGCCGAGAGTGGGTAACAACAATACATAAATATAAAAACAATTCAACTATAAAATCAAACAATCAAGTAACACCCCAAACCACCTCCCTAAACCCCCCACCCAACCATAAACCATAACAAAAAACTGATGGAACAGCCAGGTTTTGTAGTTCCTACGGAAGGCTGGGAGGTCTGGGGCCAACCATGCCCCCATCGGGAGGGAGTTCCAAAGGCACGGCATGGCCACCAAGAACGCCCTATCCTGCGTGGCCCCCCGGAGAACCAGGGGGACCTCCAACAGGGTGCCCCTGGACAACTTCAGGGGCCAATCTAAAATCCAGGGGGTGAGGCGGTTTCGCAAATAAGCAGTGCCCAGACGGTGTAAGGCTTTATAGGTTAAAACCAACACTTTGAATCAGGCCCGGAAGACTATTGGCAGCCAGTGCAGAGATCAGAGCACTGGTGTAATGTGCTTCCAGCAGCCCAGCCCCACCAGGAGCTGGGCCACAGCATTCTGCACCAGCTGCAGCTTCCGAGCCGTCACCATAGGAAGCCCCACGTAAAGCGTGTTGCAGTAGTCTCACCTAGAGGTAATAAAAGCATGGATGATCGTGGCCATGTCCGGAACGGAAACCAGCGGCTGAAGCTGCCACACCAGATATAACTGGTGGAAGGCACTCCTCGCCACAGCCTCCACCTGGCAATCCTGGTGAAGCTACGCATTGAGGAGCACCCCCAGGTTCCGGACCTGGGATGTCAGTGGATCGATGGAGCCGTCACCTCTGCCGACCTACCCACTAGCATCACCTCCGTCTTGTCAGGATTCAGTTGCAGTTGATTAGCCCTCATCCAGTCCCCCACAGCTGCCAAACACCAGGTAAGCACCGAGACAGCCGGGCCTGGGTCGATTGAAAATGAGAGGTACAGTTGGTTGTCATCAGCAATATTGATGACCACTCACCCCGAACTCTCTGATCACCTCACCAAGCGGCTGCATATACATGTTAAACAGGAGAGGGGACCCCACACGGGAGGTCTCGGTAAGATGAAAAAGAATCACCAAGTACCACCCTCTTAGTTCTTCCAGTTAGGAATGAGCAGAACCATTCAAGAACGATCCTGCCCACCCCTGCACTGTACTTCAGGTGCATCACCAACATCTTGTGGTCAATGGTATCAAATGCTGCTGACATATCTAATAGGACTAATAGGGTTGATCGACCTCGGTCCTTTTCTCGGTGAAGGTCATCCACCAGGTCCACAAGTGCGGTCTCAGTGCCATGACCCAGATGAATGCCAGACTGTGAAGGATCAAGATAACCGACACGGTCAAGATGCCCGTGGAGCTGCTGAGTCACTACCCGTTCAATAGCCTTCCCTAAAAAGGGAAGGTTAGAGACAGGCCGATAGCTGGCAGGGGAGTCAGCGTCAAGTGATGGTTTCTTGAACAGAGGCCGCACCACTGCCTTTTATTGTAATTGTGGTTTATAAAATAATCATAGGGTATCACACGAGATCCTTTGCCCCAGATTTACCTGCCCATATGAAGGGCATCCATCAGATGTTCACCCCAGTTTGTGCCGGGGCAGCTCCACACAGCATCCTCTCCAGAAAGTCAGAACACACTATGCAGGGTAACCCAGACCAAACTGGGGCAATGCGCTACCCTGGGATTGCCTCTTGTCTGATGAGGGGGCACGGGGTGGGTTGCATTCACCACCATAGTGTCACAGTTTCAGACTTTTGCGGTTGAAGAAGTGACCGCAACTCTATGGTCCTTTTTAAATGAGATGCACCCACTCATGCCCATGCAGTGGACATGGGTGGGTGCATCCTGTTTGAAAGTGACAGCGAGTGAGTGGGCGTGCGTGGACGTTCCTGCGAAACATACACCTCCACCCATCACCCCCGCAGACAGTAACCAATAAAAAACACAGGTTGCTGGAGATGTGAGGGGGATGGGTGTGTGTCCGTCTGCACCCGCCCGCCTCCTGCACCACCCTTGCAACGGTGCAACGAGGGACCACCGCTGGGGGGATGCAGTCCATTTTTAAAAGATCTATGGTGGAGATAAGGGGGTGCACAGGTGCACTGTAAACAAGGGAACCACTGGCCTGTTTTCTGGGGTCCTGGCAGAACCCACAAGAAGCAGTTTCAAGTGGGGCACAGAGCAGCTCTGGGCTCTGGCGGGCTCCCAGCCCATGTGATAACACCCATAGAAACGTACAATTGTAGGGTTGGGAAAGATATCGATGGTCCTCTAGTCCAACATACTGTTCCAAAGCAGGACATTTTCTGCTTATTGTAGACCAATGTTGGTTCAGACAATTCTTGAAAACATCCAAGGAAGGAGATTTCAATACCTCCCTAGGACACCTGAAACATTTTTCAACAGTTCTTGCATTTAAGAAGTTTTTTCTAACATCTAATCAAAATGTACCTTGCAGCAATCATAGCCCATTCCTTTTAGTACTATTTTCTATGACAGCGGAGACCAAATGTCCGCCATTATACTGTTATATTGAAAATGTAACTGACAAGTGAATTATAAAAATCTTATTTTCTCTTATAACATATTTATTTTCACATCACTATATGCCACACAATGGGAGCTGTTTGGTGTGGGGTAAGTTTGATTAGATGTCATGCTCCCACTTGGCTTGGAAAATGCTGCTTTAGATGGATTTCCTGGTGAATCGTTGACATGCAAATTACAGCTGAAATGGGTACCTGGTTTGGTCCATGCCCCACAGTCAGAGGGGGCCTGCAGTGAGGCCAGTCCTGGTAGCTTCAGGTCATAAGAACATAAGTAGTCCCGTACTGGCAGACCAATGGTCCATCAAGCCCAGTATCCTGTCTCTGACAGTGGCCAATCTCTTTATTATTATTATTATTAAACATTTATAAAGCGCCAGTAACAACCTGGCGCTGTACAGAACATATAATCAGCTGCGGTCCCTACCTGTGGCTTACAATCTAAAAGACAAGGAGGGGGAGACAAGGAGAGGGGACAGCGGGAGAGACATGGGAGAAGACAAACAAACATTCAGGCGGATGCGAAGTCTCAGGTGCGTGTACTTGGCTTGGTTACAAGGTGGTCGGTAGCAGCAGTCAGCAGAGGAGGGCTGACAGTAAGAGCAAGGGGAAAGACTAGAGGGCATTGGGAAAGGCAGCATGGAAAAGGTGGGTCTTGAGGAGGGATTTGAAGGAGCGGAGGGAGGAGGCGAGGCGGACGTCGGCAGGGAGGGAGTTCCAGGCATGCGGGGCAGCGAGGGAGAAGGGACGAAGGCGGTTGGGCGAGCAGGAGAAGCGAGGGAGAGCGAGGGAGGGGACAGCGGAAGAGCGGAGAGCGCGCGCAGGAGCGCGTAGGGCGATTAGGTCCGAGAGGTAAGGGGGAGCTTGGTCATGGAGCGATTTGAACGTGAAAACCAGGAGTTTGAACAGGATACGTTCAGGAAGGGGGAGCCAGTGAAGGGAGAGGAGGAGAGGCGTCACATGGTCGAAGCGACGGGCAGAGTGAATGACCTTGGCGGCAGAGTTTTGGATCGCCACAAGGGGGGACAGGTGGGAGCGAGGGAGGCCAGCAAGGAGGAGGTTGCAGTAGTCGAGGCGAGAGATAACCATGGCATGAACAAGGATTTTGGCCGAGGAGACAGATAGAAAGGGGCGTATGCGGGCAATGTTGAGGAGAGCGAATCGGCAGGATTTGGCCACAGAGTCAATGTAAGGTTTAAAGGAGAGGTGCGTGTCAAAAATGAAGCCCAAGCTGCGGGCACGGAGAACAGGACGGATGGTGACCCCATCAATGCAGATGGTCAGGTCAGAGGGAGAGGAGGGGGATGGAGGAAAAATGAGGAGTTCAGTCTTGGCCATGTTCAGTTTGAGTTGGCGTCGGGACATCCAGGCGGAGATATCAGAGAGGCAGTCGACGAGGCGTGAGCGGACAGAGGAGGAGAGAGAGGGGGTAGAGAGATAGAGTTGGGTGTCATCAGCATAGAGATGGTATTGGAACCCGTGGGAGGCAATAATTTCACCAAGGGACCGGGTGTAGATAGAGAAGAGGAGAGGGCCAAGGACAGAACCTTGGGGAACCCCAACCGAGAGGGGAAGGGAGGGGGAGGTCGACTCGGGGAGGGAGACATTAAAGGAGCGGTCAGAGAGGTAGGAGGAGAACCAGTCAAAGACAGAGCCACGGAAGCCCAAAGAGTAAAGCGAGTCCAAGAGGAGCGAGTGGTCGACAGTGTCAAAGGCAGCAGAGAGGTCAAGGAGGACAAGAACGGAGTAGTGGCGCTTCGATTTAGCGACAAGTAGATCATTGGTGATCTTGGCCAGGGCAGTTTCAGTAGAGTGGAGGGGGCGGAAGCCGGACTGGAGAGGGTCGAGGGAGGAGTTGGCAGAGAGGAGGTTCAGGCAGCGGGAGTAGACGACACGTTCCAGGAGCTTCGAAGCAAAGGGAAGGAGGGAGACCGGCCGGTAACTAGAGGGATCGAAAGGGTCCAGGGTAGGCTTTTTGAGGATGGGGGAGACAGTGGCATGTTTGAAGGCAGAGGGGAAGGAGCCTGTGGAAAGGGAGAGATTGACAACATGCAGAAGGGGGGGAGCGACAGTGGGAGCAATAGAGGTCAGGAGGCGGGAGGGGATCGGGTCAAGGGGGCAGGTGGAGGGGTTGGATGAAGAGAGAAGAGCAGAGATTTCCTGGAGAGAGGCAGGAGGGAAGGATGCGAGGAGGGAGGGGGGCGGGGGAGGGGGCGGGAGGGGAGCGGGGGGCGGAGGGGGGCGGGAGGCAATATCCCGACGGATCTTGTCAATCTTGGAGGTGAAGAACGACGCAAGATCCCGAGCAGCAAGGGAAGAGGGCGGGGGAGGGCAGGGGGGTTTGAGAAGGGAGTCGAAAGTAGAGAAAAGGCGGCGAGGGTCGCGGGAGAAAGATTCGATCCTAGAGGCATAATAGCGCTGCCTAGCTAGGGAGATAGCCGAGGAGAGGGAGGAGAGGGAGAATTTGTAATGGAGGAAGTCAGGGAGGGAGCGGGATTTGCGCCAGAGGCGTTCGGCAGCCCGGGCGCAGGAGCGGAGGTAGCGGATGGCAGGGGTAAGCCAGGGGCGGGGGTCGAGGGGGCGGACGGGGCGAGCAGAGGGGGGGGCAAGAGAGTCAAGGGTCGAGGAGAGAGAAGCGTTGAGAGCAGAGACAGCAGAGTCAGGGGAGGAGGAGGCGAAAACGGGGGGGAGAAGGGGGGAAAGATGTGCGGCAAACTCCGAGGGAGTAAGGGCCTGCATATTGCGGAAGGGGCGCATAGAGGGGGAGGCGGAGGGGGGTCGGTGGGAAAGGCTGAAGGAGCCGAGGAAGTGATCAGAACTAGGGAAGGGGTCAAAGGAGAGGTCAGTTAGAGAACAGTTTCGAGTGAAGACGAGGTCGAGGGAATGGCCGTCAGTATGAGTGGGGGAGTCGGTCCAGAGTCGGAGATTAAAGGAGGAAGCGAGAGAGAGAAAGCGGGAAACAGAGGGGGCGGAGGGCGTGTCAACGTGAATGTTGAAATCACCAAGGATAAGAGTGGGGATATCATCGGAGAGGAAGAAGGTGAGCCAGGATTCAAAGTCCGGGAGGAAAGAGGAGAGGGAACCCGGGGGGCGGTAGATGACAGCAACCCGAAGGTGTAGAGGGGAGTATAAGCGCACAGAGTGGGCCTCAAAGGAAGGGAAGGAGGAGGAGGGGGGAGGGGAGAGGGTTTTGAATTGGCAGTGCTTAGCAAGGAGCAAGCCCACACCACCACCCAGGCCCTCAGGGCGGGGGCGGTGAGAGAACGACAGGCCCCCGGAGGATAGAGCAGCCGGGGTAACAGAGTTGGAGGGCGCGATCCAGGTTTCCGTAAGAGCCAGGAGTTGAAAGGGGCGAGAGAGGAAGAGATCGTGGATGAAGGGAGCTTTAGCCACGGACGAGCGGCAGTTCCAGAGGGAGCAGGAAAAAGGCAATTGGTGTTTGGGAAGGCAGGGGATGCAGATGAGGTTGGGGGATGGGGAACGGCCGGGTTTAGGCCTAGGGGGAATGGGTAAGGGGGGATGAGGGTGGGGAGGGGGGAGGGGCGTGGGTGAGGATAAGGGGTAGGTTGGCTGGCGAAAGGCTGCTGGTGAAGGGAGAGGTGAAGGGAGAGGGAGAAGGAGGGGGTGCGTGAGAGAGGCTAGAAGGAGGGAGGTGAGAGAGGACGAGGAGGTGAGGAAGGTATAGGGAGGCATCATAGGTATTACCTGTTCAGTATCGGGGGGAGTCCAGGCCTGTAGGTGTCGTGTGCGTGCTGTCAGGGGGGTGGCCCCTCGCTGTCCTCGCTTCGGCCGCACAACGGCCTCAAAACGGCCAGCGCCCTTTTGTCGCCGCCCTTCGGGCGCCGCCCAAGGGCTGCCGCCCGCTGGGCGCGGGCGTGCACCTTTGGCTTGTGGCTATGGGGTGGTGCCCTGCTCACCTGGAGGGGCTTTCTGGGCGCTACAATGCCTTTCTCTTGGGGAAAGTACCCAACCGGTCACAATGGAATGGTCCCAAAACCTACTTGGCTAATAGTCATTAATGCAGAGGTGGGGAACCTTTTTGAGCACCGGGGCCACTTTATTGGTCCCCAAACAGACCGGGGGCCACACGTCCAGATCAATTATAAATAAATTAAAATTAATTGAGAGCAATTAGCAGATCAATTTAAAATAAATTAAAATAAATTAAAATAAAATAATGTGCATGTTCAAAAAATGTCAGTGATCCAAGTTCTCTTCTCCCCTCCTTCTGTCCTGTCTCTCCCAATGCTTGGGAAAGGGCTGGGACAGAAAGGAAACATCAAGGGCCAGGGCTCCTGGGGGTAGAGAATGCCTCCCCCACCCCAAAGAAAATTCTTGGCTGGGCACAGAGAGGACTCCTCTGACTATTAGGAGCTGGGGGTGATTGACAGGCGATGGGGCACGCACATGCGCGCACGCGCACACACACACACATACACACACAGAGTCATTCAAAGACACACACACATTCAAACACACAATCATTCATTCAAACAAACTTACATGCACACTGTTGCCGCCGCCGCTGATGTTGCTGCTTGCAAAAGTCCCTCACCCATTTCCTGAATCTGACATGCTGAAACTATTCTTTTCTGCCCTCATAACGTCTTCAAAGTCGCGTCCAGTGGAGCTGTTCTGGATGGTGTGGGGGCTGGTCAGTCCGGCCTCCCTCCGCCTGGACGGGGACTTGTCCCAGGCCCACTGTGAGGAGTTTGCCATCTACTTTGCAGACAAGATTGCTCAGATCCAGAGTAACTTTGACACTGGATTGGAGGCAGTAGGTGAGGAGCATGAGGTTATGGAGGCACTGTCTGGTTTACCTTCCTGGGATGAGTCTCAGGAAGTGACGCCAGCCAATGTGATGGATGTCATGGGGTCTGTTAGAGCCAGTTGCGAATTAGATCCATGCCTGTCCTGGTTGGTGAAAGCCTCCAGGGAGACTTTTGGGACGGTGCTGGTGAGGGTAGTCAACGCGTCCCTTCGGCAGGGGAGATCATCACCCAGTCTCAAGGAGGCTGTGGTGTGCCCCCTGTTGAAGAATCCATCCTTGGATGTGGATGCACTCGCCAGCAACTGACCCGTCTCTAATCTTCCCTTTTTAGGGAAGATTATTGAATGGGCGGTGGCGATACAGCTCCAGGTGCCTCTGGATAACATCAGTTTCCTTGACCCTTTTCAATCTGGGTTCCGTCCCAGTTATGGTACTGAGACGACATTGGTGGCCATGGTGGATAATCTCCGCCGGGAGATGGATGCAGGATGTTCAACATTTCTGATCTTGCTAGATCTCTCGGCCGCCTTTGACACAGTGGGCCATGGGCTGTTGTTGAGATGGCTGCGAGACCTGGGGGGTCTGGACGGGACTGTCCTTGGGTGGTTCTGCTAATTCCTCTTGGGGAGAAGCCAGTGGGGGGTGTTGGGGGCTGAAACATCAAGCCCTCTGGCCCTGACCTGTGGCATTCCACAGGGTTCGATCCTGTCTCCGCTATTATTTAATGTGTATATGCAGCCCTTGGGGGAGATCATGAGAGGGTTCAGGGTGTGATGTCACTAATATGCTGATGATACTCAGCTGTGGGGGTGAGGGAACCTTCTGACACTACTTTGGCTTTGTAAACAAACACCAGACTGCCAATTGGTAAAGGGGCAGAACCAAAAGGGGAGGATCTGGATGTGTCCACCCACTCCAACCCAGGAAAGTGAATTCTCAAGGGTATGAGAAAGGGTTTATTTTGTATAATGTTTGTGCCTTACCAATGTCCTCCTAAGATAGGTATGTTATAAAATGATCACTCCTATAAAATGTGAATTCATAGCCATGAAAATGCATTATGTTAAACCTGCATGTTTGGGATGGAAGGAATCCATGTCTGCCTGTGAGTGTGTTAACAGAAAAAGAACCTGAATCCGAATTATGATACAAAAGTTATAAAGGAAATCAATGTCTATGCATATTTGTAGGGAATGGGTATTGAAAACACAACCCTTTTGCAGTCATGACTTTATTGACTAAATTATTCAGGCTCTAAGAGGAGAGAAGGCCTTTTCCGCTAACCCAATCAAGAGACTGATAATGTGTGAGCACCCCTGGATAAAAGAAGAGGAGGGGGAGATACAGGAACAGTGGCTTGTAGTTACGAGGTTTAAAAAGCATTAAATTGACACCTAGATTGATTGTCGTTCAAAGAATTTCTGGATATAAAAATGCGAACATGAAAAAGGAAAGTATTCTTCCCTTCAAGAAGCCAAGAGGACAACCCAGCTGGTGTCTAAAGGAAGCATAATGGAGGGCTGAGCTGTAGCGTGAGATTTCAATTTAGGAAATTATCCAAAGCAGGAATGATGAAATCCCTCCCTACCCCCATCAGGACACTCGGAAAATTAGTGTTAGTTCCATTGACCATATAGGAGTTGGGAGAGCTTAAGGAGCATGCTCTGGATGGGAGAAGGAAGGGAAGCATCCAGATCATAGAACTAGGCCATGGATCCAATCTAGGGGTGAAACAAAGTATGTAGCCTAGATTGGTGACATTTAGGAGCAGGGATGGGAAACACAGGGTCTTTGGCTGTTTTTTTTTATTAACCCTGTGTTTCCCATCCCTACTCCTAAATGTCACCAATCTAGGCTACATACTTTGTATTTCTTCTCAACAACAATCATTTTTTGTAACATTGCACTGTTTCCTAGCATGTGAGTTGAAATTATTTTCTTTATATAAAGTTGTATTAAGCTCACCATTGCGCATCTGCAGAAACTGGTAATAGAGCACTAACATCGACCTCTGTTTAATACAGAGACAAACGTTCAAATGAAAACAAAAAATTGTTTCACAAAGGAACATCCAACACATGAGTCGCTCTTACTTGACACTTGTAAATCTGGCTAATTGTGTACTGTGTCTGAGAGACATGCTTATAGTAGGTAGAAGTTGGAGGGCTCCTAAGTAAAGGAGAGAGGGACTATGGGGCTGATCTTAGCTTCACGCTCAATGCACATGGTGCACACAATATGTGCATCCGCCATGGCAGCTGCATGTGCAGGGTGGGATGGCCACCCCAGAAGCCCCCGGAGCGGTCAGGTCTTGGGATGGAAACTAACGTTCCCACGGCATCACCCAGACAGGAAGGTGGGGAGGGGAGCAACACATGGTTTGCTGAGTCTGCCATGACTGGGTGCCATGGCGACCCCCCACACTGGGCTGGGCGGGTGTGAAAACAAACACACCTGGCCCAGTTTGCCCTGCTCTGGCCTGCCTGGCAGTTCTCAGGGATGGACCATATTCCCCAATTCATACCACGCCCACGTTTCCAGCCTGGCCACCAACCCTGTTGGGATTTAAACAAGGCCCACATCTGGCGGGCCCAGAACAGATGCATTGAGGTTCAATACTGGCCTAGGCAGGCCAGATTTCTGCGTGTTAACACCCAAAGGGCACAATCCTATGCCATACATGTGCCTGCTGCCTCTGCAATACACACATATGACGCACGTGCATACATAAAAGGGTGCAACACAGCCCGACTCAAACCCCCCACACCCATACACCTCACGGCCCATGGAATTGAGAGATATGGTGTGTCGATCAGGGGATGGACCAGGCAGGGTACATGAGTGCAGTGGTTCGGGTCAGGCTGCGCCCTTCCCACATGCAGCACTCTTGTCTATTTGCGCACTGCACTTGTGTGCATTGTATGCATCCCACAGGTGGTGGGCACACACAACCCATAGTGTGTATGGACTGCATACATGTTGTGTACATGTTGTGCACATGTTATGTGCATGACATGTGCCCTATGTGCAGCTTGGATTGGCCCCACAGGGTTGCAGATGGAAATTCCAAATCACAGCTGTACTTGCAAGAACAATTGGACAAGGAAGAAATAATAATTTAAAAAAGCATCTGTAAAGTACCTGCAAGATCAGCTTAAACAGACCACAAACTCAAAGTTTTTTGATAACCAGTGCAGATTTATTTATAATATTAGGGATGTGCAGGGGAGACCATTTTCATTTTTATTTTGTTTGTTTGAAAAAATCGGTTTTGTTTATAATTTCATTTTTATTTTGTTTATGTTTACAATTTTGTTTTCCATTCATTTCAATGGGCATTCATGGCTTTGTTAGGGAATGGGAGAATGCAGTGTGATCTAAAACTCACAGGAGGGTGGCAGAGGAGCACTGGAAGGGAGGGAAAAGCTGTCTGTGACAGAGAAATCTGTGTCCATTCACTTCTATAATAGGTGTGGGTCACCTAAAAGAGATTCAGGGTACGTTCAGATGTGATGGAACCCACCACTGCCACAGACTTCTCTGAGCAGTGATGGGAGCCATCACTCTGGCTGAGACTTGGTCCAGCCACCAAACAAACGTTATGGCGGCCAGGCCATGGAAGGGAGCAGGGAGAAGCACAGATGTGCATTCACACATTCCCGCCCCAACACTACATGGAGTGGCTCACCTCCCTGGCTGACAGGCAGCCATGGCAGCCAATGACAGCCAACAAACAACAACAACAAAGGTATGCAGGTGCAATATACACTATGAAATGTAAACACAATGATTTGCCTTTGTTTTCATTTCATGTAATCTGATATTCTGTATTATTAATGCTGTTTGATGTTGTTATATAATAAGTAGTTAAAGAACACAGAACGCATAAATGGTGTAATTAGTTGTGATTATAAGCCAATGACAGCCGCCATTGCACCCAGCCCCGGCCACCACCCCTATCTCGATAGGTAAAGTGGCCATTCTAACTTGAAGGCTTACTTTACACCTGGTGCGGCAACTGTTGCCCGGATGATGTTGGCACTTAGCCCGGACTGTTGGGGTCATACAAATTTCTGCAATTGGGGATTTCCCCAAATCACAGCGCGGGCTAAGTGCCAACACTATCCAGGGAATGGACTGGGCTAATATCTGGTGGTGGTTATGATAGCCCACTTTCCATGAGCATCAAAGCATGGAAATGCTGACTATTGTAATATCTAAAAACACCCTCAGTGCAATTATACAGAGTTTTTTTGAAAGAAGGAGGAATAGATCTGCTCTGAATAGCTCTAAAGAACCAGGGCCGGCCCCAGGCATGTGCCACATGTGCGGAGGCACATGGCCCCTCCACCAGCTGGGGCCCCGCACTTGCCTGGCTGGGCAGCAGGCTGCAGCCAGCTTCTCCCCCGGAAAGTGATTCTTCCTCCCCTCCCTGGCTTCAGAACCCATCCCTCACCTGCCTCTGCCTTCTAGTAGTGCTGCAGAGGCAGCAGCAGCAGCAGAGGGGACACTAAGGCTGTTTACAAACATCTCCTCCCCACGTGCTGATCAGAAGGTTGCTACCTTGTAAAGAAGGTTCTTCGCGATGGCTCCCAACATTCTCACTACTGGGCTGTGCGCGCTCACCCTGTTCAAATAATAGACCACATGATGGTCTTGAGCTCCTCTGGTATAAAAAGAACCCTCCTCCTCTGAATGACAGTTCTTTTCAACCCTTTCTAGAAATATAAGAAAAGAATTCCATGGGGCTGGAAGGGTGGGTGTTGTGAGAATGTTGGAGCCATCTCAAAGAACCTTGTTTGCAAGGTAGCAACCTTCTGTTCTTCTTCGAGTGGCTCCTTACATGATATTTTTACATGGTTCCACCGGGTGGGGAGTCTGTGGGTGTGCCAGTGCATGGATGGGGCATGCACACAGCTGCACACACATCCCCACTCACCCACCACTCATCCACACCCACATAGTAACCACCATTTCCCCCAGTTGCTCTGTGTGTGGGGATGAGTGGGGGGGTGAGTGGGGATGCGTGTTAAGTGAGCGCGCACGCACCCCCACTCACCATGGGCGCATGTACCACATCATTCACATGGGGTTCCCCCACCCATGAACACACAGAAATCTGCGTGTTTACGGCTGGGAGGAGAGACCCGTGTAAAAAGGGCCACATTCTCACAACTGTCTTACTTATACTATCTTAGGTAGGAATTTAGGATGTAAAGCAATATCTATTCTGTCTTGGAAAATAAATCTGCAAATATGGTTCTGAGATTATTATGGCTGCTATTTCACTAACTCTTCTTAATGAAGTTATTGCTAACAGGAATACTGTCTTTAAACCCGCACCCCATAACCAGTTCATTTGCACCCCCATATAATCAATTCACGCTGCCCCGTGGGCACAAATTAAATGGTTATGGGTGGGGGCAGCGTGAATTGATTATATTGGGGCGGGGGCAGAAATGAACTGGTTATGGGGTGGGGGCAGCATGAACTGATTATGGGGGCACAACTGAACTGGTTATATGTCTCTTTTCATGGCATAATGCGCTTAATAAGCTAGCTGCATTTTGGGTGTCTTGTGTGTGTGATAGCAGCACCTCTGGACTGGTCACACCGCATGTGTGCACAAGGCACAGGCGGCACTGGCAGCAAGAAGCAACAGGCCCTGGAGGCCAGACTGGCTAAGCTCACCCCCTGGCCCCTCCTCCAGTAAGGCAGTGGACGCAGTCAGTCTCTCTGTGCCTGTGTCACTGCCCGCTTGGCTGCCCCTGCAGTGGAACCACTCCTGGGGAGTGGTGGTAGACACTCGGCTGGGGAGGGGGGAAGCATTAGGAGGCCATGCTTCTCCATGGTTGCTCGGAGAGGTGGAGAATGGGAATCCTTCCTGTCCAGAGGGAGTAAGTTTTATGTAAATGTATGCATTTGCATAATTAGGTGGTGCCTAATTATGCAAATTAGGCCCCGCACCAAGACTTCGCACATGCCTCACAAACCCTGGGGCCGGCCCTGTGAAGAACCAGAAGCTAGAAGGCAGACAAGCAGCTGCAGCCAGGCAGCCAGCCTACATCAATATGGCATTCACAGTACCCTCCCCCTATTGCCCCTGGTTGGCTACTCCCTGTTCTTGCAGCACTGAATGAAGGCCTATCACAGGAATTCTGTGTGTGTGTCAAGTGCTGTGTGATGTCTTAGCATTCCCAACTGGCCAGCAGAGATGCCACTCATGCTCCCCCATTCTCTTCCTTTCCCCCTCCCCATTGGCTTGAATTGAGTCACATCTTGTCTTGATTGACAGCTTCACTGCAGCAGCCAAGCATTGTCAGGTAAAACACAAAATTTAAACTAAATTTCATGTGTGTGGGGTTTTTTGGGAGGGGGGGTTACCTTACCAAACAAAATTAAAAGAGTTAAACAGAAAACATAAACAGAAAACATAAACATAAACAAAATGTTTATGTTTAACATAAACAAAATTTTTATGTAACTCTTACCCCTAATAAATATACCATGTCTGGACCAATAAGCACAAAACAGAGTTCACACTCACAGTCTCCTGGCTTCCCACCTGGTTTGAGCCCTTGTGTCAGGCTCTTCACCCAGGTCCACAACGTGAACTGAATCAGCACCCAGGAGAGGTCCCAGAGTATGGTATGATTTGAGTGGGCTTCCTTCCTCACTTCTAGCCAGCAGCAGACTGACTAATGGGGTTGCTGCTCTTGTCGTCCCAGAAAGGGCAGGGCTAATGCAGCAAGAAGATCTTCTTAAAGGGCCATCACCTGCCCTGTTTCTACTTCCCTGTTGCATGTTCATCCTTGCTTCCTGCCTTGATCGTACAGGGATCAGAAGTCAAGAACAGCTTGCCATAGCCAATCCAGCTACCACACAAATAAGGCAAACTACTATTCAGGGAGAAAGGCAGAACAAATATGTTAAACAAGGCCTGGAGGAGGTGGTGGCATGTGAGACTAGGAGTTGAGCTTGAGGCTGACTAGGTGGAAGGCAGATGGGATAGGAACAGGGATGGTGGGCAGAAAGGTTAGGAGCATACTGGAGATAAGCAGGGCAAACACAGAAACCTAGGAAGCATGTAAATGGATCAGATTCTTCATGATGGAGTGTACACCTGGGAGTTAAATAGCTTTACCAAGCCAATCATTGTAAGGGTTAGGTTACAGTAACCAATCAGGAGCCCTGCATCCAAGCTTTTATTTGGCATAAAGAATTTGGGCATTCAAACAACAGACCATTAATTGCTCCCAGGTGGCTCACTGGGCAAGACAAATACCCCAGTGACAACAGGCTTGGTTCAATGGCCGCGATCCCAAACTTCCTGTGCATGGTATCCATACGGGTCCTGCATAGGTCTCACACGGCTTGCATGTGACACAATGCCCCTGCAATGGACACGTGCACTAGTGTACGTGGGGCAAGGGATTGGCCCCAATCTCTGTGAGTCCAGAAATCAATCCCAGTTTCTCCTGATCCAACAGCAGTGGGGATAGAGGAAGCTGAAGGCAGGAATTACCCCCAGGATCAGGAGGAGCTGCCCATTTCACTACAGCTGGTCTCAAATTTGGGTGGTAAGTCCAATATGGTAGGAGCCTTTTTATTTAGATGACTCAGGTAGGGTTGCCATACCTCTCCTTTAACCCAGGATCCTTATTAAAAATACATGGTGCAGGGCTGCATTGAATCCAGTGCAGTCCTACACTGTGTATTTTTTATAAGCATCCTGGATTAAAGGAGAGGTATGGCAACCCTAACCTCAGGAAATAAAATATCCCAATTATAGTATTGAAAAGAGCCTTTCCTAGAGGTCTCTCCCATTTAGGTGGCTACCCCAAATATAAGTGTCTCATTGGAGCAGAGCCAACTGTACCAAACATTGGATGGTACATTAGTGAAATATTTGGGACATTTTAAATTTCCATATTCTGTTGAAATTTGTATTTGACCCAAATATTTATCTACCTCTCCCCTGCTGGCAGTGCTAAAGAGAGTGCTAGTTATTCCTCTGTGCATTGTTATGGTAAACTGCGCACGAATAATTAATAAGATAAATTATCAGCCATAATTAGATTCCCAGTCCATAATGGCAGTAACTGAAGGCCATGAATTTTCTTACAATTTAACCCCCTTCAGCACTGGAAGATAGAAGGAAATTTCACAAGAGCTCATAATTCTTAAAAGATTCATGTTTAATGGATAAACGAGAGTGTGCAGAGAGGTGTCCTCAGTTGCTCCCCAGTGTTGTTGAATTCACTTCCCCTGGAGGCTCATCAGAGCCCAAGCCTAAGCATTTTCTGGAGGCAATGCAAGACCTTTCTTTTTGGCCAAGCGATTGTCAGGTGGGGATAGAGGCTGGGTTTGGGGTTTAGGGGGATTAGACTTTGGTTTTTAAGGGGACTTTTCTGTTCTTATGCGTTTTTAGCATGTTGTCAGCTGCGCTGAGCCTTAGGGAAAGAGGTGGATATAAATTTAAATAAGAAAATAATTATTATTAGCTTTTTATTCCCTAGTGTGAAGAGCACTATTCGATACATGAAGTCAAAGAGCATCCCAAATCATGAAGCCTGGTGTGTTCAAAGTACACCAGTCTTTGGATACTTTCACATGGATGCAGGGGTGCACAACCTGCATCTGCCCACTTGCAGTCGCACCTGGGTCCATTTTAAATGGACCCGGGGAGTGCCGGGGGCCATGGTCTGCCCATGCGATATGCCTTCCCCACACAAAGAAGAAGGCTGCAGGGTGCGTCCACCAAGCAGACGGATGGCAGCCCTGCCTCTGGCCGCTGTTCCTAGGGTTGGGCTGCCCACTCTGCGGGCGGTGTTCCAGGATGTTCCAGAGCACCGCCGGCAGGGCAGCCCCAGAGAAGAAACACCCTGCCACGCCTCTGCTCCACCTCCACATCTGGCGGGGCAGGCCTTTAAATGGACGGCTTCCGAGGGGTGAGGTGAGGCAGAGGCGTGGTAGCTGTCCATGTGAAGACACCCTTTGTGGCCTACAGTGCATAAGGAACTGCAATGTCCAGCATCACAGCTGACTGCCCCAACCCAATGGATCAGACACCCATGCACAGCTGACTGGGCTGGAGGCAGTTATTCAGTCCAAGACAAAGACCATTCTTACACGGGACACGCCCACAGAGGTCAACCCATCCCCCACCCACTTTATCACCCATCCTGTGACTCACGCACCGCTCACTCATGCCCAGGCACGAAGCATAGAGGAAAAATCCGAGATGCTCCGTTACAGGGGCAGGAGTGAGCAGCGTTTGGGTAGGGGAACACACCCAGTGCACACCCATCCCGGCCCATTTAAATCCCCTCCCATTCACTGGGCATGCATCGGCACTCCATGTGGCGCATGCGGACCCCCCCCTCCCCGCCCCAGCCGGGCTCGTTTCAAAATAGCAAAAGAAGGAATTGAATCTACATCCTGTCGGGATAGTGTCAATAGGAGTGTGCAGAAGGCACTTCATTCATTCATTTAGTTTTAGTTTTCTATTACAAAAAAACCCATTGTTTTCAGGGGTTTCTGTAAATTACCCAACCATTTTTGTGGTATTTCCCCCCAATTTTATTTATTTAACTTTTTTTTTTTTTAAATCACTACACATGTGCAAAATTGCACTCATGCATGCGCAGCCCCTTTCCAAATTGGTGTGAATGCATGTGCAGTGATTATTCTTTTAATGTAAATTAAACATAAAAAAATAAACCATTAAAAAAAAATTAATTACTGCACATGCACAAAATGGCCACCAGGGCCATTCTGCACCTGTACACCCTTTTCCAAAGTGGCACTGATGCTTACGGCTCCATTTTGGAGAAGGGCACACATGTGCAGAATTGCCCTAGTGGCCATTTTGTGCATGCGCAGTTTTTTTTAAAATGAATTATTTTTCATTTTTTATTTTTAGATTAAAATTCATGAAAGGAAATGACAATCGTTTGCGTATTCATTCATTTTCATAACATTAGTTACAAAAACGAACGGAACTCTATTCGTTTTCATAACTAATACAAAAAATGTTACGGATGCACACTCCTACTAGTCAAGTGCCTTAATCACTCATCCACTACACAGGATGTACATAGCACCACCCCAAAGAGCTTGCACTATGTATCAGGAAATGAATTGTTGCCACCAGCACGTGGCCTCTGTGAAATGGTGGGAGGCTTTTGTCTAAAAACACTCGTTGTTTCACATAGGGCACCAATGTGTCCCTGCAACATGCATGATGGGTGTGTAATGGGTGGAGAGGTGCCCATTTAGATTCCCAGTCCATAACGGCAGTAACTGAAGGCCATGAATTTTCTCACAATTTAACCCCCTTCAACACTGGAAGATGGAAGGAAATAGCAGCCAGATGGGGACACCTTTCCACATGTGTGACGGAGCAGGAAGATATGCACCTTCATCTGTGTGTGTGTGTGTGTGTGTGTGTGTGTGTGTGTGTGTTGGGGACATGAATGCCTCTATCCGCCACGCCCCATTTTTTGAGTCCAAACAATGAGCTTCCAGAAGCTCTGTATTTAAGGTTGAAATTCTGAGTTCAGGAAAAAGCAATGTGGGAGAATAAAGCATCTGGAGAGAGAGAGAGAGAGAGAGAGAGAGAGAGAGAATGAATTTACAGGACAAAGAGTTTGGGGGCAAAGGAGGTTATTTCACTAGGGCTTCAGGAAGGAGGGGGATACTTGATTATTCAGAAATGCCTCAGGCAGCAGGGCTGACATAGGGCATAGTTGAGCAAGTTCCTTCTCTCTCAGCCTCAGATGCCCAGCTGCAAAATGGGGCCAGTGACAGAAAGCCTGGCCAGCTAGTTAGTATATGCTGGGTTTGATGGAGGAGCAGCGATGTCTCTCTGTTGGGTTAGCTTAAAAAACCACTACTGGTACTGAGAATCCAATTGTCATCTGAAGGTGATAGAGATGGGTTTAAAGTACCATGATTTCACACCTCTTTTGTTCCCTGTCCTGCAGTCCTGGGAATCTGCTGTAAAGTCCTGTATTAGAAAGGGAGGGGTGAGGGAGAGCATATTTAGAAGCCATTGATGAGGGCAATGAGTTGGATTCTCCAGCCTGAAAGTGCCAAGCAGGTTTCTCCAAGCAGGCTCCAACCAGTCCCTCCCATGCTATAGATAAAGGACTTTCTATTGTCCTCTCCTTACTTACTCTTAATTACTATTCTGCTTGCAGCCTTTGATTGATTTATTTTTGAACACACACAACACAACACCCTCCACTAGGGAGTATCAGTGTGAAATTATTATTATTATTATTATTATTATTAGCATTATTAGCATTATTATTAGCATTAGCATTAGCATTAGCATTAGCATTAACATTTATATAGCATCAGCAATGTACCTGGTAGGGATGGGCGAACAGAATGCGGTTCGGATGTTCGGTCGTTCGGTTCGAAACCCGAGTTCGGGTTCGATGGTTCGGTTTAGCCGAGTTCAGTTTGGCTAAACTTGGCCGAACATTCAAAAATAGCGAAACAGAAACAAAAACGAAATCGAACTGAAATAGAAACCAGAACCTAATTTTCAGCCCTGGAAAAATGTTTTTCCTGCCTCCGAACTCATCCGAACTCGTCTGAACATGACCGAACTGTTCGGTTGTTCAAGAGTTCAGTTCGGACATTTGGTTCGGATGTCCAAACAGACCGAGTTCGGTCCGAACTCCGAACATCCGAACCGCGTTCGCCCATCCCTAGTACCTGGCACTTTACAAAGAATAAGATAGACGTGGTCCCTGCCGAGAACTTACAATCTAAGGGCTTCAGACCTGGATTTTGTCAGTGGCTGATACTGGTTGTTTTTACACACACATTTCTCCTGCATGTTTGCTGTTACAACCTGAACTTTCTGTGTGTCTAATTCACTCACCCAGATCTTAAACATCTGGCTCTTTGAACTTCTGCATAGAATTTCTTCCAGAACTTTTGTGTATAAAAAGTTCTTCTGGTAAACTTCTTTGCTCCAGGCAACTGTGGTCACTTGGTTTCCATGGCAGCCCCTCACATCTATAGCTGCGACTACTTTATTTATTGATTGATATATTTATTTATTTTACCCCGCCCCTCCTGCGAACAGTTCGGGGAGGCTGCCTCAGGGCAGTGCGTGTGTGAAGAATGCATCCGGAACTTACTTGTGGACTTGTAAACCCAGAAGATTTAAAAACCAGCACTTTAAGGTGTGTAAAAATGTCCATTGTGATTACTTTAATTAAGTTTCCTTATACAAACAATAACAAAATATCAGACCAGCTTCTCCACTAGGCCTGTCTGTCAGAGAGAATCCACACAGGGTGAGAAATGGCTAGAGAGGGGAGAAAGCTTGACTGGCAGAAAGAGAATGGTGTAAAACGGTTAAGGATGGGTGAACAGAACGCGGTTCGGATGTTCGGTCGTTCAGTTCGAAACCCGAGTTCGGGTTCGATAGTTTGGTTCAGCAAAGTTCAGTTAGGCCGAACTTGGCCGAACATTCAAAAATAACGAAACCAAAACAAAATCGAAACTGAAACCTAATTTTTGGCCCTGGAAAGACGTTTTTTTCTGCCCCCGAACTCATCTGAACTCATCCGAACTCGACCGAACTGTTTGGTCGTTGAAGAGTTCAGTTCGGAGGTTCGGTTCGGATGTCCGAACTCTGAACATTCGAACTGTGTTCGCCCATCCGTATAAACGGTAAAATACCTGGTATGGAGAGGCCAAGCAGTTAGGGGAAGTGTTGGGATAGCTGGGACATAGTGCTGGGAAGGGGCTAGTGAACTGGGGAGAATCATTTGCTAGAGTGCATGCGTGTTTGCCAGAAGCTGTTACCAGTTTCATCTGGGACTTCTCCAGCATAAGCTACCTGAAGGTGGTGGCCTTTGCGTGGCAGCTGAAGGATGACGTCTAAGGACGCGGGACCGTTCTTAGGCTGTTATGTGGCTAGAAGTGCTGCCACTTTCCTTTGAGGGAATTTATTTATTTATTTTTATTTTATTTAAAAACTTTTCTATCCCGCACCGTCCTGCAAAATAGCAGCTTGGGGCGGCGTACAGCAATTGTTACGATAAAAGCCAATCAAAAACCAGCTAAAATTTTTTAAACCATAAAATACAAAAGAGCAGAAATTAAATCAACACCCCCCCACCCCCACCCACCCACCTACCCGTCTCCCTCCCCAAGGCCTGGAGGAACAGTCAGGTCTTACACTGTCTCCGAAAGGAGGGGAGGTCTGGGGCCAAGCAGGCCTCCGTAGGGAGGGAATTCCACAGGCTAGGTGTGGCCACTGAAAATGCCCTCCCCATCGTCACCATCCGGAAAACCCAGGGGACCTCAAGTCGGCCGTACCCAGTCGAATGCAGGGGTTATACCACTGCCTGGGGTATGAGGCGGTCCCGCAGGTAGGCCAGGCCCAGATCGTTTAGGACTTTAAAGGTCATTCGAATGATCAAAGAGGAGCAGTTTAGGATGGTGTCCCAACCCAGGTAGTGGGCGAAGTGGGACAAGTGGTAGTGGGTTTTTTACATGCACTGTCTGAAGCCCTGGCTCACAATTAATCCTTATTTGGGGGTTCATGCAATAACTAGAGTGCGTGACTCAAGAGCTCTCTTTTATTTGTAAAAACCTTTCAGTAGGATGAAGTATAAACTGTTTTACCATAGCTTGTAGAGTGTCAGACCTTACTGCAGCTACTTCCAAGTTTTGGTTTTTGTATGTTTACTGCGGCCAAATTGCATAAGAACACTGATTATTTATT
>QEPC01006909.1:4548289-4560197 GCA_003113815.1 Sphenodon punctatus | reverse complement strand
ATCTTCTCACATTCATGAATGTATCCTTGTCTCTCCTGTTCACCTCTCCCTCGTCTCCCTCTTCCTTGTCTCCTAGATTGTAAGCCCTTTGAGGTAGGGACCTGTCTGTAACTACTCACTGTACAGTGTCAGTTACATAGCTGGTGTAGTAGTAGTAATAATAATAATAATAATAATAATAATAATAATAATAATAATAATAATAATATGTGTTTAAGCAAGGTTAGGTAAGCATTTACACAGTTGTTCCAGCATTTGAATTTTAGCCCATTAATAAGTCGGGAATAGGGGAATATTTTTCTTTTCCATAAAACCCCTAGATCTTCATGATGGTTTAGGCTATATTATTTTTTAATCATTAAAAGAAAGTTCCATTCCAGAGTTTCCAGATATTGCATTATTGTTCTATATCATGGATACGCTTGCCGCCCGATAGCTCTGAAAAGCAAAGGAAATAAGACTGGTGTCCTGTTGCACTAAGAACTGTTCACATGTATAGTCACATGTATAGTCACATGTATAGTAAAAATCTTGTGCCAAAGAGTTTGCCATCTAAATAAAGGGTGTGAATACTGCAACCTGAAAGATAAATCTGGCCCCTGGTTGCTTTTTTCTTGGCTCCTTTCCAGTTCCTCAATCTGGGCCCTGAATCTAGTCCCTACCACCATGCATTGAAAGAGTGAACACAGGGGAAAGTAGCAGATATACATACCGTCAAAGATAGGGTTGGCTCCATGGCATAGATCCATGATCCATGGATCTTACTAGACTTGCTAGAAGGAGTCGACAGGGCAAAATATCCTGGGGGGGCAGGGGAAGGACTCTGTCAGTTGACTCTGGGCTTGTGGGAGAGTCTTTTTGTTATTTCTGGGCAGGAACACTAAGAAATAACCCTTGTTTCCAAGAAGGAATAATTGTTTGACCTTCTGCTTCTTCCTGATCCAGAGAGGTCCCACTGAGAGAGACTTTTGGATGCCTGAGCATGTGGACCAAATTAAAGGGTGCGTCAAGACAGGACTTCTTGATATGTTTGGCCAGATGGGCCTAGCTAAGATGTCTAGTGTGGCCAGAAGTTTGGGTCTCCAGAAATAATTTACCTTCAGAAAACATACATTTACAAATGCAATAATACAGCGGTGGGCAAATGGAAGCCACACTGAGGGGCACTTTTGGGCACCTGTATTGAGGGTGTCTTTAGATGTAACAAAGCCCAGGTGTCAAAACCCCTAAGCATGTGTTTGGCTGTTGTGTGAGAGCACCATAACAATCCCAACACCAATTTCGCCACCAGTTGAACATGCAGTCTGAGCAGAACACCATTGCATCACAAGGGCAATTCGCAATTATTAAAAACGACATAACAATGACACAAACAAAACACACTACTATATAGACACACATTAGTTGTGTTTAATGATATCACATGGTGTGTTAACAGGTACAAGATGGGGAAGAAAGTGGCAGTGCTTGTGTGCTGAGAACAGGTGGTGAGCAAAACACCGATTTACCCCAAGATGGACTGTGTGCCTAAGCAGCACAACATGGTGAACACAGGGCCAAACCGGTGTTCATATCAAGGACAAAACACACATACAGACAGCTGTTGACATTATGATTAAAGACACCCTGAGGCTCTTGCTAGAAGTGGCTGCTCGAGGTTATGTCCAGCCCATGCGGCTTCCTCAGAAGCAAGTGAAGCCAAGCCACCATTTTGGGCAATGGAGCCTCATTGGGGCCATAAGCAAAGCTTTATTTTTTTTGGCAGGGGGGGAATAGGAGCTTGCCGAGGCTCAGTCCCAGCAATTAAATTCAAGAGGGAGGGCTGAGCCCAAGGAAATGTTCCCAGTAGAAGTGTGCAGCCTGAAATGTGTACCTACAGACCAAGAAAAAAAAAATGTTGACCATTTCAGGGTTGGAAACGAAAACGTGAAAAAAACTGGATGGCTTATTTGGCTTTCATTAATGGCTTTCCTGACCCACCTCCTGCACTGGTCATTGTATAGATTAAATCACACGCACTCTTGTTTTATATTCAGCTGTAGAGAGACAGGGTGATCCAGTGGTTGGCTTTCTAGCTAGAGAATATGGTTCAGTTCTCTGCTCTGACAAGATCTTGGAGGTGGGGGTGGTTTCTGGGGCAGAGGCACGACTTCTGGGGCAGGCTTGTACCCCAGCAATTCCTTTTTTTTTTACCAATTAAGCACTGGCTTCCCCCGTCTATTAGGGTGTGCACAACCTCTGCATGCATTCAGGTCCTCTGGGACCATGGAGTCCCAGGAGCAGCAGCTAGAGCGATCTGGGGAGTGACCATGTCTGGGGTGAAATGAGATTTCGACATCCGCAAGAATCTCACTGAGAATGGGCTTCTCGGCAAGATTCTCTGGGTTGAATCTTGTCTTGCCGCCATTCTCGTGAGATCCTCGAGTGCCGCAAAACACCCCCAAAATGTTCTGTGCATGCACAGAATGGCCACCAGGGCCATTTTACGCCTGCACAGAGAGTTTGGGAGTTTTCAAGAAACCTCCAAAAATGCTCTTCACATGCGGAAAATGGCTGCTGGGAGCTGCATATGTGAAGAACGACTGCGGCAGCCATGCGCGTCCACAGAGTGTTTGGGTTTTTTTGGAGACTCTCACCAGAGACTCAAAAACCTAGCAAGATCTCACAAGATCTCATCAGGCTTGTGAGAATCTTGGAAGATTCTCATGAGAAGAGAACACACAGGGTTTTCGTCTCAGCTCTAACCGTGTCTCACTGGTGATGACGGAACACAGCGCCGGCTTGGGATGCTGGGTTCAACGAACCCAGTGAGTGGCAGCTGCATGGGAGCTCCATGAAGCGACCACACACTCCATCCGGCTCCAGCTTCGTGTTTTTTCACCCATTTTGCACTGCAGTTGGATAGCTGCAAGTCCTGTGCATTTATTGCTTTTGGGAGAAGGTGAGAGTTTCATGCCACGTGTTCAAATAAACCCCAATAATGTTGCCTTGGACAAACCTTGCTGATTTTTTGTCTCCTTTGTGATGGAGTACCCTGTACCCTGTGTACTTCCTTGCCCATAACTTACTCTGGAGCAGAGACCTGGACTAGGTGCCCATTGGGATTCCTCAGTCTCTACAATTCTCTCCAGAAGCCCCAGAGTCCAAAGCCGGTGAAGGCGTCTTCAACCAGTTTGGGGGGGGGGGGGGGGAAGGGGGGTTGCTGGATAATGTTGCTCTGTGTGTGCTTAATCTCATTTTTTAATCTTTTTTTTTTTTTTTAGGCATTGAGCAATATATCATCCTCTTTTTCAGCTCAGCCCAGTAGGAATTGCCACTGAGTGACTACTGCTGCCTGTCATCTGCATATTCAGTACATTTAATATGGTGCTATACAAATGTTTATAATCATCATCATCATCATCATCATCTAGATTGTTATATTGATCAGTACTGTGAATTATATACACCTCTGAGGAATGTACTTGAGGGGAGTGATTTCTTAGGATCAAGCTTATTTCCACAGGTAGATGTTCTGAGGAGTGTATTTTTTTCATATCAAGCAGAGGTAAATCCACTGTGGAAAATTATTGGATTAGCCCTCCTTAAAGTTTAATTAAATTGGATTTTCCATCTGTTAACTATTATGTCTAAGAAACTGTAGGTAAGAAAATAGACTTCATCCTTTTACATTTTAATAAGTTAAAACTCTTCTTGGATCTCAAAAATTGGGAACTATGCATTATTTTACATGAATCAGCCAAATGGATTTTCTCTGAGTCTTTTCGTGTTGTCCATGCCTCATCCACAGTGATGGCCCCTCTTTCAAATGATAAATCCTCCATTATTGGCTAGATCTATAAAAAAAGAAAAAAGAAGAAACAGAGCTTTAACAGAATTTAAATCTCATAGAAGACTAGCACATGAAGAAAAAACAAATGCACAAGTGTAAGATGGGCGATATCTGGCTTGGTACCAGCACAGTTGAAAAGGATCGATGGATTATGAATGATCACAAACTGAACAGGAGTCAGAAATGGGAGGAGGCTTGAAAATGGGTGAAGCCAATTTTAGACTGCCTAAACAGAAACAGCAAGAGCAAGGGTTCCCATTCCCAAGGGAAATACTGACCTTTTGGGAATGCTTGCAAGTGTCCATCAGTACTTGGTCAGTTTCCGGTGATTCCCCACTTCAGCAAGTTTTTTCATCACTTTCGTCTTGTAGCCCATATCTGCTTCATTCCTCTTCTGGAACCTGTCTGATAACTAGGGCATTTTTCATCACTGTCCAGGACTTTCATCACCTTTGTCACTTTAATCACTTTCTTCACTTTCCGGGACATGTTTGTCACTTTCTGGTGCTTTTCCATCACGTTTTGGGAAATTTACAACCGTTTTACAGCAGTTTTGGCAATTTCCAGCACTTCCCCATGCTTAGGCAGCAGGTTTTAATCTCCAAATTCATCAGGGGTGCACACGGGGCACACACAGGGTTTGGCCCGGCCTGTGGTAACCCCGTTCAATGTGTGAAAAATATCAGAAAATGGAGAAAACAGCGGGAAAGCCGGTACGTTTCCATGTTGCACAAATCTTGGTGAATGCCTTGCTTCCGATGGAAGCAGCACTCACCACAATTTTGCGTTTCAGGCCTACTTGGAGTTACGTCATTTGCAGACAGCAATACTGATTGCTTTCTAAAAGCAGTTATGGTTCTGCTGAGAACAGAGGCCACCAAAACAATACCCTCCTGATTGTTTACTGGAGGGAATTGGAGGCAGCCACCTGCTAGATATTTGTGAGCATTGTGTGGGATGTGAATCACAAAAAAATGTTTTGTTTTGTTTTTTTTAAAAAAAGGAGAGATACTTATGGAGCTACTGACTGTTCTTCCTGCTGTGCCCATATGAGCCAGAGAGCAAAGACAGGGATAATAATGAGATTCTTCTACTTCACAGACAAGTTGTGAATTATGGCAGCAATTCGGCCGTGAGACATTTGGAACCCACAACAAAATTCTCCAAGATTTCAATTAGGAAAAGCATTAAAAGATTTCTAGAAACAACTCTAAAAAGTTGCAAACAGGCACAGAATGACCGATCACAGTGCTGAAGGTCTTTGTGGGGAGATGTCAGCTTTATCATGTATAGTTCTCTGGGCAGTTTCTCGAAATACTCTAAAACCCTTTGGAATCCCTTAAAAAATTCTTATTTCATGCTAAGCATTGGGGTTTTTTACTCCATGCTCATGCCTCTCCTTGTCTCCTTCATTCACCAGTTGGAACCTGTTGGATACCTAAGGCATTTTTAGATGACCAGGGGGGAAATTCATGGGTTCAAAAGACTCCTGCTATCCCTCCAGACACGCAAGGTAGGGGGAGCCGCCCCGAGCTGCTTGCAGGAGGGGCGGGATATAAATATATTAAATAAATAAATAAATAAATAAATATTATTAACTAAATAAATGAACAACCTAGTGCATGGGAGATTTAAAATGTGCATTAGTCAAACTTTGATACTGAGGTCTTACTAATGCAGGAATTTCCCCAGACAGCTCGTGGAAGAGGGAAGCAGGGAAACTCATGTGTGTGCATCTTGAGTAAAAGGGCTGAATCGTGAACCTTTCCTGGTTCTTGTGAAATTCTCACAAAGATCTTGGTAAGAAAGGTGATCTCACAAGAACTTTGAGAAAAATTCGAAACAAGTCCGTGCATGCAAAAAATGGCCACGGTGGCCGCGCAGCCCTTTTCCAAAATGATGCCGGCAGCATTGGAGACATTTTGGAAAAGGGCAGCTCTTCTATGCATGCGCCAATGCCATTCCCACATGCGCAGACTGGCTGCCCTTTTCCAAAATAGCACCAACACTGCCTCAGCCATTTTGGAAAAGGGCTGTGCGTGTGTGGAATTGCCACAGTGGCCATTTTGTGCACATGCAGTGTTTTTTACTATTATTTTGTTCTCTGTGAGACGGCCACTTCTGCAGAGAACTCACCTCCTTACCTGCCCCCGCAGAGAAGTGGAGAGGGCAGCAAGGAGTCCCTGTCCACCCAGAGCATCTTTAGACTTGGAGAGGGATAGCCAGGGTTTTGTTGGTAGTGGGGGTTTTTTAAGTGCAGGAGGAGATAATTTGATTAATTTCTCACTTTTCTCAATGAGAGTTCGGGCAATTCTCAGCTCATTTTCATTTGCAAATGCAATAGTGCTAGCAGTCCCACATTCACAATTTTGTGCGAGCATAGCATCCATCACAAGAACAGCATTCCCACATTCAAAATGTCACGCAAGCATACCACCCATCACTTTCAGAGTAGGATTTCCAAGATTGGTAATGTGTGATTACTCAATAGGGCTGAAGCGAGTATCTAATTGCTTACCTGCATGTATTTTTGTCATCTCGAGGAACAGGGGTGAGTGCTCGGCCATTAATGTCTGAAAAATACTCATTCCCAGGTACCTTGCTTGGAAGGAGGGGAGAGACAGCCCCATGTGGCTCCTAGACCATCCACCAACTCAGCCCCCACTTGCCTTCTGCAGGCACTGGGATTGCTTGCAGAAGGAAGGGGGGTGCAGTGAGCTCACTCAATTTTCCCTTTTCTTCACCAGATTGCCTTTAGCGCATCGACGTGCTGAGCCATCGGCGGCATGCCCGAGCTTCCGGAGGGAGGATGGGGCGGGCTATAAATGAATTAAATCAAATAAATAAATAAACATCAACCAGAGGATCAGTTTAGCCCCCACACCACTGGGATATGTAGTCTAAAGGCTTTAAAACACCACTTCACCCTTAGAAGCTTGCCAGCCTTTAGACTACAACTCCCAGCATGCAGCAGAGTCTGTTGCTTGTATGTCATCACCCATAGAAGACTACTAGCCATTTATGGAAGATGTCATACAAGAGACAGACCCTGCTGCATGCTAGGAGTTGTAGCCTAAAGGCCAGTAAGCAAATATACAGCATCCCCGCCCCAGGAGTTGGCTGCCCACTCTGCTGGCAGTGCTCCAGGATGTTCTCAAGCACCGGCGGCACAGCAGCCCTGGAGCATGTAGAGCCTGCCCCACCTCTGCTCCCTCACTGAGTCCAGATGGGTCCAGTTATTAGGGAATGACACTTTCAGTTTTGGTTTTGTCCAAAACAGTCCAAATATGTCTATTTTGGATTTAAATGAAAGATCCAAAAATTGGGCCCATTATGGTTCAGTTTTTCTGTTTCGTATCTTTCCCATTGACTTCAATGGGAACAGGAACCAACCAAAGTGAACTGTCCAGGTTTGGAACCAACCTGTCCCTACTCCCCCCCCCAACCCCCTGGGACAGGGGTTCCAACCTCCCCCACCCCTATTCTCTGGGGCTCACTGTTCCTAACACCCCCACAGCCCATCTTCCCCCACCCCCCAGAGCCCTGGTGGATGGAATGTAATTACCGGCCTCAGAGGATGGGAGTGCAGAACTGCCACTGCTGGCCCGCTGCTGCTGATGGAGGACCCCCGGCACCAGAAGCCCCCTAGCAGTGGTATGCTGCTGGCCAGCCAGGGCTGCTGGAGGACCTCTGGCAGGCCTCCTCTCTAGGGCGCACTGCTGAGGTCCCTGCTCGGCAGCGCGCATGTGCAACATGGTTCCTGGGGCCATTTTTTTCAAGTATAGCCCTTTACCAAAATGGAGTCAGCAGCATCAGGCATGTGCAGAATGGCTTCCCTTTTCCAAAACAGGGCTAACATTGTCTGTGCCATTTTAGAAAAGGGCTTCTTCTTATGCATAAAATGGCCCTGGTGGCCATTTCTCACATGCGCGCTGCCGAACAGGCACCTCAGCAGTGTGACCCCTGGCGGAAGGCTTCTAACAGCTCCTGTGGGCCTGCAGCATGCTGCTGTGAGGTGGTCTGCTGGTACAAGGAAGCCTCTATCAGCAGGAATGGGCCAGCAGTACGCCATGGTGAAGGGCCCTGCCAGGAGGCCTCTGACACCTGGCAGTGGACTGCTGTGAGGGGGACTGGCAGTGCCATGAGACCCCCATCAGCAGCGGTGGGCTGGCAGTGGTGGATCCTCACACCTATCCTACAATGCTGGTCAATACATGCCAGCCACCAGGACTCCCGGGGTGCGCGTGTGTGGAAAGACAGACCTTGGTGGCTAGGGATGTTAAGAATGTGGATCCTCCCTCCCACCCTCCAAGGGCATTAGAGGGCCCTGGTGAATGGGGGTTAGGGATAGGGGGGAATTCGGTCCCGGATCCCTTCAGCTGAGTTCCCTTTGGTTGGGTTCCCTTCCAGTCCCTTTCACTCCCTTCCTATTGAAGTGAATGTGAAGATTTCCTATTGACTTGAATGGGGAACCTTCCGATTGAAGTTAATGGGACCAGATTTACCATTAACTTCAATGGGGAAAGTATCGAACTGAAAAACTGAAACTGAAAAAAGAACCAAAGCTAGATAGAACTGGAGGGAAACAAAACAAAGCAGAAACCGGAAAAATGTCCTGTGTTCCACCCCTATCTGTTATGCAGTAATGCAGCAAACAGTAATTTGATAAACAGTAATATCCAATATTCTGGTTTGGTGGTTAACCTTTGCCATTATTGGATTGTTACTGAATAACCACCAAGCTATCCAGAATACTGGATATCGACTGTGAATAATTTATATTCCTCTCTGTTTCAGCTCTAACCATCTGTTGCCAGGTTTTAAGGTAATAATGATTTATTGGATCCATTTCCTAATTAATAATTAATTAATAATTACGCAGGTTCAAAACCTGGACAAACAGCTAAATTATGCTAATACCTAGAGAGATTGAAATGACTACATAAATAAAGAGAAACACATAATTAGTAATAAGAATATAATTGAAAATATTTATGAAAACAGAAAAACATTTTCTATGGGACAAGACCTCAAAACAGAATAAACCCTTAATAAGTGTTTTATATAAAAGTATTTCAAGGCACATGTTACATAGATAAAATTAAAGTTAAACTTAAGATTGTTTTAAGTATTAAAAGTGCAAAGGTTAAAGTAATAAACTTAAAACTAGCATAGTTACCCAGGCATACAGGCTTAAGAAAAATGAAGGAAGATGATGTGACCAGAGGATCACCATGGTGACCAAAGAGCACCATGAGAATGTTCATGGCGTCTAAGGTAACATTTCCTTGGTGACTTACTCTTTTATAAGAAAACTGACGTCACACTCAGGCTAAGTAATTCATATATTATTAACTGCCAATAGCATGGTTGAAAAGGGTTGATGCATGCATAAAATTATAAATGTATAACAACGTTTATGGTTAAGATATTGTGGAACTAAAGTCGTTACCTCCACCCATGAAACATCCTGTTTTTATAAACTGTTTTAAACCTCAAACTTGCAACCCATTTGTGCAACAAAGATGTTCCATCTAGTGTATGCCTCTACTTCCCTAAATGTGAACTTACTCATATTTTCTTAAACATTAACTAACAAGGTTAAAAGTTAAGCAGGGGAAAAGCTATCGGAAGACCAAATATGTCCAGGCCTTTATGTCCAAACTAAAGCCAATATGTTCAGACTATAGCCAATCTGTTAAACGTATCTCACATAGGTCAAAACTGAGGGTAACACATCCCACCTGTTGCAAATTAAGCCTGGAAGTGAATGGCAGCCCCAACCGTATGGTGCTTCTGAGGATATAACTGCACATTGTCAAGGTTGCCCAACTGGAAATGAATGTAATTGGGTAGCCAAACCCCCTAGGCAGCTTATTGCGAGTACAATTTAAGTGCTAACTATTGTTACTTGATGATGTGTCCATGTGCATTTAATTATAACATTGTCTTCCCGAATGACAGTCCTAGCATGGTCAATGTGATGTAAATTGACAAATGTGCTTCATCGCTCAATCATGCACTATATTGTCCTGTACTTTTGTAGAACAAAGTGACCTCAGCACGTGGAGAATGTGAACTCAAATGAATTTTAATAAGAGTTTTCTCATTCCCTTTTATCTTTATGGGAAAGAAAAACATGTCTATGTGCAGAGCATATTCTTCTCAGCAAAAATACCTGAGGGGTATTTGATATCTAAATAAATTACCTCCCCCCTCAGACTAAAATTTACAGATGTAATAATTCCTCTATACATCCAAAGCACTTCAACAGTCCCTGACTTCTGGAAGTGTCTGCTACATTTCAGCAAATCAGTGCTGTGACTGGTTCCTGTGGTACCATGGATTGTATTGTTCCCCAAATTGTAAATCTGGACTAGAGCTGAGGAGTTGCCACAGATTTCCGGGTCTTGAATCAAAAGGTTGGGTGCTTTTCAATACATGAACTAGTTTTCAATCAGGTACCCAAAATACTGGGTATTTTCAGATGTGATGGGACCGATTGGCCCCGTCACGGAAACAACTTTCGGGATTCCCCACCGGGATCAAAGAGGCACGTCCAACAGACGATCCCGGCGGGGAATCTGGGGAGGGGGTGGAGCCACATGATGCAACGCGTGGCCCGCCCCGGGACATTGACCACAGCCTGGAATCAGCGGCCGTGCTCGCCGCCGATTCCGGGTCGTGGTCAGTGGCCAGACGTGACGCTGACACGCTCAACCATGGGGTTTTCCTGTGGTTGAGCATGTCAACGTCACGTCTGTTTAGTGTGACACCGGGTATTCACGCCCGTGAATCGCGGGGGGGAATCAGATTTACCATGCTTCCATCCCTCCTCTGGTGAGTAGGGACGGAAGCGTGGTAAATCTGATTCCCCCCATGATTCGCAGGGGTGAACATCTGGCGTAACACTAAACAGACATTACGGGATCACACTCACCACATAGGAATTGACCGTGGTTGAGCGTGATCTCATAACGTCTGAAAATACCCACTGACACACTACCATACCGACATACCAAAATACCATTTTGTCCCAATTTGGGGTATTTTTTCAGGAATTCAGGTGATTTCAGAAAATGAAATGTAGGTTTTTAGAGTTCTCAAATGGTATCCAGGTACTGATTCGGATACCCAAAAGAGTATCTAAAAATGTGGGTATTATCTGTGGGTACCAAATCAAGAAGTTGCTTCAACTCTAGTTGGGACCCTAGTGGAGTCAAAGCTATTGCTGATTGGCGATCATAACTGCAATCAATGTCTAAGAGACTTCGCATGGTTATATTGTTCTCTAGCTCCAGACTATATTTGAGCATCAAAATGTGTCAGATAGGCAAAAGCCATGGGAAGCAGTGTGCTGCATTTGCATTGAGTAAGGATTTCTAGCGATCAGAATTGTCATGGCTGAAAAACATTACACATGTCTGTCAAATACTGAATACCCAAGTAACCAAAATTCCAAATAAAAATACCCCAAATAGATATTGGCACCACACCTCAGAAGAAGACAGAAACCAAACTTTGGGTTTAACAGGCCACACTCTTTTTACAACCCAAAAGGGAACTGTTCCCCACCCCCACCCCCAAATTGGGTCCATCAAAGACACACAATGGGGTCAATTCCATGTCCCGCATGCACCATATGGTATGTGCACGCGCACTCATTGTAGGGACACTGTGCCATGCTCAAGTTACACTGGATCTGCGTAGATACCACATGATGGAGGTTTGAGATTGCCGCCACTGTGCCTATGAGGGAAATCTGTTTTACCCACAGTACCATATTCTCCCGTATGAGGAGAGGCTTCGTAGGTTGGGATTGTTCAGTTTAGAGAAGAGACAACTGAGAGGAGATATGATAGAGGTCTATAAAATTATGAGTGGTGTGGAACTAATAAACAAGGAGCAGTTATTTACCCTCTCAGCTAGTACTAGAACTAGGGGACACGCCATGAAACTCATGGATGACAAGTTTAAAACAAATAAAAGAAAATATTTTTTCACTCAGCGTATAATTGGGTTGTGGAATCTACTGCCAGAGGCTGTGGTAAGGGCCAGTACTATAGCTGAGTTTAA
>QEPC01006909.1:4451589-4473206 GCA_003113815.1 Sphenodon punctatus | reverse complement strand
GTACCCCCAGACTCCAAACCTGAGAGACCAGTGGGGGACAAACCCCATCAATGATGAGGGATGGCACATCCACCTCCCTTCCCACCAACATCACCTCTATCTTGTCAGGATTTAGTTTCAGACGGCTCGTCGTTATACAGTCCCCCACAACCACCAGACATTGGGGCTCAAGGGAAGAGGGTGTGGTGGGGAGGCACATCAGTGTTCATAGGGAAGGGGGTTAAAGTAGGTGTTTCCCCAACATCCATTTTTAAGCAGATGGGAGTGAGCACTGGTACTGACAGCAGGGAGAAGACCCCCTAGCCAAACTTTGCATAGTGTCTCATGGTGCCAACGTTTCCACTGTAGTTCCCAAGTCATTCTGTGAATGGCTTTTAACATAAATAAATTAGCAAAGCTGTTTTCAAACTACTTAGTTCTCAGATGTATGTTCACAGGTAGTAGGCAGACCTCTGGAATGGATAGTTTCCCTTAGAGGCAGAATATGTATGCTGTGCTGTAAAATCAATAATACACCATTTACTGAAAGGGAGTTAGCTTTGTTCATTGTATTTCTTATAAGTGCTTTTATATGAACTGAATCAGCCATGGCATTCCAACTGGTGAATAATGTTAATTAAAACATAGAATGTCCCCAAACAAAGCAGAAAAAACACATTTGTGGAATAACCAGCTAGGCAGTACAACTGCTGAGATGAAGCTGGCGGTGGCAGTGTATCATCAACTAAAATGAGTCAACAATGTTATACAGAAAGAAAGAAAAAATCAAATGATATTTTGGGTTACATTAGCCAAAATATCAGAACCAAGACATAGTGGAGTCGAGAGAGAGTACGGTTGTCATGCTACTCGAATGCAGACTAGAGTGTAACAATTACTTCCTGTGTCTTGGAGTTGAAGACAAAGTAGTTCAGACAATGCCTTTTATTGGTTTAGCTTCTGCTGGTGAGAGTATGCAAGCCCCAAAGCCTATCTGCTGGGAGTTAGAATAGATGACTTTTGAGGTACTTTTTAACCCAACCCTAGAATGCTGTGCTTCTATTATTCTATACTCCACCAGAAGAAGTTGTCCAAAGAAAAAAGGCATCGACTAGACTATATTACCTAGACAAAAAACCTTTGGTTTAAGAAGCTCGTTAAGGCGGCATTACAAACTATACTCAAACGTTGACTTGACAGTAAATTGTATGTTAAGGCAACTTTATTAAATATCAGACGAATCTATACATTTTTCTTTTCTCATTAATTAATTTTTTTTAAATTGACAACTAAAATTAAGCTACGTATGTGTGGTACGGTGACTGAACAATACTTATACGTGATGAGGAATGTATACAGTTTAATTTCAGTTATGTCATAGGTTTTTTTAATTAATTAATGAGAAAAGAAAAATGTATAGATTGGTCTGATATTTAATAAAGTTGCCTTAACATACAATTTACTGTCATGTCAACGTTTGAGTATAATTTGTAATGCCACCTTAATGAGCTTCTCAAACCAAAGGTTTTTTATCTATGTAATTTGTCCTTCTGTTGAAACTTAATAGTTTTGCTAATGCATAAGCTGGCCCCGGACACAAGAACACTGCAAGTGCACACAGGCGCTCACCCATCCCCCTACATCCCCCACATAGAGCAACCTGTTTTTCCGCAGGTTTCTCTGTGCAGGGGTGATGGGTGGAGGTGCGTGTTACACAGGAGTGCACAAGTGACTGCTTTCATACGAGACACACCCACCCATGCCCCTGCGTGGGTGCATCTCATGTAAAAGAGGTGTAACACTCATTCACACACGTGCTCTCACCTCTCTCACACACACTCATTCTAAGTGATCACACACACAATCATTCAGACACAAAGCATACATGATCTCGTCTCACAATTCATTCAAATCAATTCATTAATGTAATCAATTCATTAAAATTGATCACACACACACTCATCCATACACACTACACACACATGCCCTCACCTCACACATTCAAATGGACTAGTCACGCACATTTGGGAGTCTTAGTCAGCAGACTCCCCAGTCCGGGGCTGCTGCAGACAAATGGACAGGGCCCCAGGCTTCCTGTGCCGCCACCACCAAGCTAGCCTCTTATTACACCTACGCCATCTACCGCCCTTCACTCCAGCCTCACTCCCCCTCCCCCTGCATGCCCTCCTGCTTTCTCACACTCACTATCTGTATCAGTAGCCTTCACTGGCTTCCAGGCTTAAGTTGATCCTAGTGCTGTGGGTGAAATGCAGCAGTGTTTCGTGGATGTTCAGCTTGGAGACCACAGTAGAGGAGAGTGGCAGCAATGGCAAGAGGGAGAGGAGGAGAGAGTGCGGGGCCGAGAGTGCAGCAGCTTGAGGCATCCTCCCTGTCCACATGCAGGTGGGAACGGGGCTGTGTCTGCCGGAGCCGGGCGTCTCCCCGGGTCCCCAGGGAGGGCAGCCTGACTAGGAAAAATGACTAGGGCTACAACAAAGCGGCCCAGGCTCAGACAAAGTGCTAGAGAGTTGCCAGGGAGAGCCCAGCGGCACCATGTTGTGTCTGCTCCACCCCAACAATGATGTGCAGGAACGGGTCAAGCCACGGCTGACCAATCGGGAGGCTGAAGCTTCTTCAGGCCCCACCCCCCCATGATCCGTCCCTGGACTCCCCTTCATTTTTTGTAATCTCAGAACACGTGTTGATGAAGGAAAGCTAGAATGGTCACCAACCAGAAGTTTTTGCTCTACTGACTTCCATTTAACAGCATAGACGCTGTTCAATGAGAGTTTGCTGCCACCTTAACTATAGAGCTACAACTGTAGCTCTATACTCTAGACTATTTTGTCTCCAAGATATTATTATTATTATTATTTATTTATATAGCGCAAGCAGTGTACCTAGCGCTTTACAAAAAACAAGATAGACACGGTCCCTGCCCGAGAGTTTATAATCTAAAGTGGATATTAATTGTTCCAGTCTACTTGGCATTGGTCAGGCTTCTTCTGAAGTAGTGCCAGAACAGATAAGGGAAATATTTCTGGGCATCTCGCCCAACAGCATTGTTAATGCACGAACGCCTCCTAAAGATTTCTGGCAACAGTACACCTGCGTTCTAAACACACCTTTAAATTATACTCATTCACATTTGAATATTGGGGTGCTCAACCAAGTGAGGTCTGATTATCATGAACCATGCTTCAAATTCCTTTACTTGAACACCCAGCTAGGAAATAGACAGAAAGGTTAACACCACCACCACCACCCCCGGTAGTATTTTACTTAGTAGAAGGCCAGATCAAAATACATATATCATTTGATTTTAGTTGATCCACAACACTTGTATATGAATACACATGGAAACAGCAATGAACACATGCCCATTCATTCACTAAACAGACACATTCATAAAGATATTTTGCTTTTAAGCAGTTGATAAGAAACTTTGGTCAAGCAGAATAAAGAAGCTAGCAAGCATCCATATTGATTTGGCAACCAAAGCGAGAGTGCATTGGGTACCAGGGAGTAGCTATGGATTAAGGCCAGAGGCTTTACCCTGTCAAAGATAAGAAGGGCTAAAAAGATTAAGGAGGTGCCATAGGTGGACTGAATTTAGGATCCCACCTTGGGTTGCCGAAAAGGATGGACCGATCCTGGATTTGTCAATTCTAGCCAGGTGATCCGGCCCAAAACTCATGCTTTGGAATGCCAAAAGGGGAGGGCCTGGACTAGACTGGTTAGTAACAGTCAGGTGGTCAGGTAGGCTGAAATAACCAAAGTGTATAAAAGAGCAAGACAGAGAAGGTGGGGTAGCAGACTACTCTCAGCTCTACTGCCCGCTAGCCACGTGCACCAGAATCAAGGAATTCTGACGGTGAACCGGATTGGTGAGACACACATTGTTAGGACATTTAGCTTGCCTATTGTACCATCAATACTACTTGCTATCCTATCAATAAATGTTGCATACATATTAAATGCAGGTGTGGTCCTTTTGGGTGCTATGTAGTTGAAAGATCCCACACAGCACTGAAGCTACTGAAAGCCGGTTGGGCAAAGGGGGCTTGCCCCAAGGTGGTGCTTCAACAATATGGTGAACTGGCTCATTTCTGTGCTGTTATGTGGTAATTCGGTTTGGTGATTAAGCTCTGTACTAACTGGTTAATTATTGAATAACTGCTTAACTAACTTCAGTACTGGATATTAACCAAGCTTAGTAATTTTGCTTAGTGCTGAAGCTTGGTATTCAAAATTACTCAGTTTTTGCCGAGTATTTCAGTATTTGACTTGGTTTTACTGAGTACCGAATAACTGAGGAAATGGTCTGGTACTTGATACTCAGAAAATCCTTGAATGACCAACATATGGAGCTTTTCCTGCACCTATATAGGATACTCGGTACTTGGAAAATGCTAAGTACTCTTTTTTATTTTACCGAGTACTGAGACCGAACACTCGAAGCCGGTCCTAAGATCCTCAAAAATACTCACACAATTTTTCCTATTAGGTTCAGCCCTAATTTTGATATTTGTTTAATCATTAATTACATCCAGCTTTGGCAATGACATGATGCTGCTTGGCTTGGAGAACTAAGGGAATTGTCTTGCTTCCATGAGTATTTTTGTAAGACCTCTACAATAGACTTTCAGCGTTTATTGCTCTTCTTTTAGAATATGAAGTGGAAAAGAGAGAACCAAAATAATGTGTTCATCAGAAAGGCATCACAATTATCTAAACTCTCCGTGGGGCTGCCCTATATAACTGTTCAGAAGCTACAGCTGGTGCAGAATGCGGCAGCCCAGTTCCTTTCAGGGATGAGTCGCCAGGAGTCTATTACACCCATGTTCCAAAATGCCATGGGCATGAGGGGGCAGCTAATAAATGTAAATAAATAAATAAATAATAAATAAAATCTATAGCTTTCTAGGCACAATTCAAGGTGCTGTTTTTGACTTTTAAAGCAAGGCTGAAACAAGAATGGATTTTATTCACATAAAAATCTTGCAAGAATTGAGACTCAGGGTCGAGATCTCGCAGATATTTCGCAGATATCTTGGTTTTGTTACAAAGTCAATTTGTTTCATTGTCTTTGTAAGAAAAACAAAAACAGAAAGTTATTTTTGTTACAAATTTAATGGAAACAAATTGAATACCCCTAGTTTGTTTGCAGGCTGAGGTGTATCTCCCCCCCCACCCCCACCCCGCCCAGGCCCTCAAACAATACAGTCTACAAAACAATTCTCAGGTTTCCATCTGACGGGATGAAAGTCTGGAATCTGAACATGTGCCTTCTCTACTCTGAATCTGACCTTCTTCCAACCATTCCAGCACTTTGGGAACCAGCCTGATCTCTCTTCTGGCTAAGGCAAACTACTTCCCTCAAGCTGCTAACTGCTTCTCCATGGCCTCCCTCTCCTGGTCTCAACACAGAACCAAGCCCCATACAACCTCCCTGCTTTCAGACTTCAAACTATTTAATCTGTGCAACAACTGAAATGAAGTAACCAGAATATTTATTTGTTTGTTTACATTTATACCCCGCCCTTGCCCTAAGGGTTACAATGGCTTATAATGTATAAAAGCATGTAGACACACATAAAAATCCCCTTAAACTTTTTACTCCTCCCCACTAAACTCCCCCACCGAACCCTACTCAACCCTATTCCCACTGACACATGCCTAGCCAAACAAAAAAGTCTTAGGTTGCTTTCAGAATATTTGGGGGACAATCCCATGCCACGTGGATCCTACATGCACCTACATGTGCACCCGCATGGAAACCACACACACCTCCATTGTGTGCACATTATGCCGTGTGGAAATAGCATGCGTGTCCATGCAGGGGTGCACACGGTGGGGCACGGCTCCACCAAAATAAATGAGAAAAACAACCAAAACCAAACAAACTAACTGAACCATAGCACCCAGATATGGAGAGATGTGAATATCTATTTTGGCTGTGAATATTGTATGGATATTTGGAGAGTTACCTGAATATTCATTTCCGCTCTACTGATGACTCCTCATGAAAGGGATTTCAGTGTTCAAAATGCTTTATCTCCCTTATCTACTTCGTCCTGATAATAACCCTGTAAGGTAGGTCATTAGTATTCCCATTTTACAAATGGGGAACTGAAGTCGAAAGAGAATGATTTACCAAATGCCATCCAGTGAGATAATGGCTAAGACAGGACCTGAAATGTGGTCTCCCATGTTCAACACCATATCCACAACATGACACTCACCCAGTAGCAGGCCCCGAAAACTAGAACTGAAACGAGTACCTGCAAAATAGTCAGCTGGTTGAATTTTCAGTACTCGACTCAACCCATCACTTTCAGTTACTAATCAGCGCCCAAGAGGTTACCTGATGTTCTAATTTGCCAAATTTTTTGCTATTTTCCTGTTCAGATTTTACTGATTTACAATTAGTAAGCACGCCTACAATTAATAAGCCATTCACACATTAGTTCTGGATCGTACCCAGTACCTGCAAGAGGATGTTCCCAGCTGAACTCTGAGGCTGCAATGGGGCATGAGAGTAGAGGGAGTCTTTCTTAAGTCATTGGTACTTAGCCAACACAATCTAAATTGCAATAATTATTATGTGTTGCACTCATAACATTTGTCTCCGCCTCTAAGCACATAAACATTGCATTCTGAAAGAACAATTAATGCATAATTAATTGACAAAAGTAATTCAATGAGCCCAAAAGGACAGAAAGGCATTCTTGTTGGAGTTCAATGGTGAGAGATCTAAGGGCTTTCATTGAGTAGAGGGACCTGGCAGGGCTGTCCGTGTCTCCTTCAATTAGCCTTTGAAACCAGCAGCACAACATTCCGTCGAGCCATGTATGTTAATGATACAGTGCCTCCTCTCCCGAGGCTAGGAGCCTGAAATCACTGATCTACTGAGAACAATTAGGAGCGGGGTGGGGGGAGAGAGAACTGGGATTCAAGTTCAATAGGGCCTAAGAATCCTTTGCTGAAGGACTGTTGTCCCAACAGGTGGCTACCCCTCAGAGGACAGACAGAATGCTTGCATCCTACCCTTTTTGAAGTAGTTCAAGGTCTTTGAACGCCTGGGTAGTCATACCAGTAGATATAATATCTTATATGAATGACTTACACACAGTTATCTTTTATTGCTTCATCAAATGCTCTCTGATCTTACGAGGCTAATTGGCTGGGTTGGATCCATTTGATTTTAAAAATGAAACTGCTGCTTAGATATATGCACTCACGGCATTTTCATTTACAAATCTATGACAATTTTTTTCCCACAAAGATTTTGCACTGAACCTTGTGGTAATCTTTATTAATTATAACCTCTTCCTTGCTGTTTTAATTTGCTACTTTAGAGACCAGCAATTTTGTAGACTGCAAGGGACACCTCAAACATCTCATATTGTAGATGTCAGGAATTGCAGATTTCTTGTCTGGATGGGGAGTGTGGGGAGAGGAGGGGAAAGGTCTTTCTGTCCATCTGTAGCAGTGTTGACTAGAGCTTAAACAAAGATGTGTAGCAGGAATGGTCACACCTTGGGTAAGTATTGGCAGGATTATGCCGCCAGAGTCTACATGTACAAACTGCACGGAAATCATGCAGAAGTCACACGTGCATGAGTTGTGGATTGTGCTCATTGTCTTTAATGCCAGGGTACAATGTCCCATGCACCACATACAAGTGTTCGGGGTTTGGCCCGAACTCAGCCAGTTCAGACAGCCGAACCGATCATCCGAACCGAACGCCCGAAGGCAACCTCCCCAATCACCATCCCTCTTTTCCTTAGACCACTGGCTTGGCAGTCTGCAATTGGCCACGGGCTAGGCTGCATGGAGCCAATGGAGCTTGTAGTAAGGTGGGGGGGGCACAGCAAGTAACAAAAGGCATAGCCCTCCCCTCCTTCCATATTGTTCTGAGCTAGCCACTGATCCTGTCAGCAGGCGTTTTCAGAACTCTCCCTCTCCCAACAGTTTGTGTTCCTCCCAGTCCATTGCCATACTCCTCCTATTTCACCCATCCACACATTTACCTCCATAGTTTCATTTATTTAGATTAGATTAGATAGAGTTAGGTGTTATACCCAGCATCAAGAAGCAGCCACTCCATCCCTAGGACCCACCCTCAGGGTTCTGGGGCCTACGTTACAGGCAGGGAGGGCTGTCCATCCACATCATTCAGAAGCTGCCACTCTAGCCCCAGGACCCACTGTCAGGATTCTGGGGCAGTCATTCCACTCACAGGAGCTGTCATTCCACTGCATCAAGAAACAGCCAGCCACTCCATCCCCAGGACCCACCCTCAGGGTTCTGGGGCCTACGTTACAGGCAGGGATGGCTGTACACCACATCACCCAGAAGCTGCCACTCCTGTCCCAGGACCCACCATCAGGGTTCTGGGGCCGCCACTCAGCTCACAGGGAGCTGTCATCCTACTGTATCAAGAAGCAGCCACTTCAGCTCCAGGACCCACCATCAGGGTTCTGGGGCCTACATTAAAGGCATGAGGGGCTTTCCATCCACATCATCCAGAAGCTGCCACTCCAGCCCCAGGACCCACCGTCAGGGTTCTGGGACCATCATTCCGCTCACAGAGAGCTGTCATTCCACAGCATCAAGAAACAGTCAGCCACTCCAGCCCCAGGACCCACCATCTGGGTTCTGGGACCTACGTTACAGGCAGGGAGGGCTGTCCATTCATGTCATCCAGAAGTTGCCACTCCTGTCCCAGGACCCACCATCAGGGTTCTGGGGCCGTCATTCTGCTCACAGGGAGCTGTCATCCTACTGTATCAAGAAGCAGCCACTCCAGCCCCAGGACCCACCATCAGGGTTCTGGGACCTGTGTTACGGGAAGGGAGGGCTGTCTGCCAATGCTCCACTGATGCCAGTCAGCCTGCAATGCCCGGCCAAGTAGTGGTGCCAGCTGCAGGTACTGTGCCCTGGCAATTCAATGTCTGCTGTGGTTGCTGCTGGTACTACACATCAGCCATTTGCTCCTCCCTCTTGTAGATGGACATAGCTTAGATGAGTGCACCTGTGGGCGAGGGCTGGTTGTCCACGAGATTCACCACCGGGCAAGGCCTGACCAATTTTCAGTAGAGCTTCTTGAGATCAGTCGAGTACGATGCCAGCCTGCAGCGCCCGGCCAAGTAGGGGTGCCAGCCACCAAGCCCTGGCCAGGCCTCTGCCACTGCTCCACTAATGCCTGGCAGCCTGCAATGCCTGGCCTCTGCTGCTGCTTCTTCTGGGTCTCAGATGGCCAGCCATGCCCCCATGGGCACCCCCGGGGGCCAAGTGCCGAGCCTGCCTTCCTGGGCAACCTAGGGTGCCAAGCCCCAAGCTTTCCCAGTCTCTGCTGCTGGTGCTGCTGCTGTGTCTCCGATGGCCTGTCATGCATGCCCCCACAGGCACATCTGGAGCACCCCAAGCCTCTGCCATGGCCAAACTTTCAGAACGTTCGTGGGAGTCTGAACTCTGCAGGTCTGAACCCACAAACCCGAACTAAGTTTCACCTGCTATGGATACAATATTCTGTGTGGATAACCATTTTGTGTTGAGTGTTGACTCTAGCCCCCCATTCCACCAGAGATAGGAGAAGCATTAAGGAGAAGTCTATAGAGGTGAGCCTCACCATTTTTAAAAAAAAAAAATTTATTTATTTATTTATTTATTACAGCATTTGTATACTGCCAATGGAAGCCCAGGGTGGTGAGCAACATATAATAAAAACATAATACAAAAATATAAAATGCACTATGATATAAAGATCACTGTTAAAACCATAAAACAACAGAGGCCCAAGAGAATAAAAAAAACCTTACCCCAAAAGAAACCCCCACGCACCCACTACCCATCCCGCTCACCAAATGCCTGGCAAAACAGCCTGGTTTTACATTGTCTATGGAAGGAGGGGAAATACGGAGAGAGGAGAATCTCTACCGGGAGAGAATTCCATAGCCACGGCGCAACCACCAAGAACGCCCTCTCAAAAGTCGCCCCTTAGGAAATCCAGGGGACCTCCAAAAGGGTACCCCTGGCTGAGCTCAGGGGCCTATCCAGGACATGAGGGATGAGGTGTCCCACAGGTAAGTGGGGCCCATGCCGCATAGGGCTTAACCAACACCTTGAATCAGACCTGGAAGACTATAGACAGCCAGTGCAGAGCAGAGTGCCGGTGTTATGTGCTCTCAGCAGCCTGTCCCCATAAGGAAATGAGCCACCACATTCTGCACCAGCTTCAGCCTCCAGGTCATCACCAGGGGAGCCCCATGTCGAGTGTATTGCAGTAGTCCAATCTCAAAGTGATGAATGCATGGATGATGGTGAGAAGATCGGAGCCCGAGATGTATGGCCAGAGACGTTGGACCAGATGTAATTTATCAAATGCCCTCCTCTCCACAGCTACCACTTGGGCATCCAGGTGGAGCTGTGAATAGAGGAGGACCTCTAGACTCCAAACCTGAGGGGACCATGGAGGGACGCACCCCATCAATGATGGGGTCCTCCACTCTCTTGTCCTTACTCACCAGCATCACCTCCATCTTGTCGGGATTCAGCTTCAGACAGCATGTCATCATCCAAACCCCTAAAACAGCCAGACACTGGGCAAATACCAAGACTGCTGGGCCTGGGTCAGATTAAAATGAGAGATACAGCTGGGTATTATCATCATACTGATGACACCAAACTCCAAACCCTCTCATGATCTCCCCCAAAGGCTGCATGTACACATTGAACAGGAGAGGGGACAGAATGCATTCTTGTGGGACTCCACACATGAGGTCCCTGGGGGACAATGTATAATCCCCCATTACCACACGCTGAGTTCTTTTGGCCAGGAATGATCAGAACCATTCAAGAATATTGCTGCCCAGCCTGGCATAGTCCCGTAGGCAGGTCACCAACATCTCATGGTCAACTGTGTCCAAAGCCACTGAAAGATCTAACAAAATCAGAAGAGTGGACCGAACCCAGTCCAGCTCCCAGCGCAGATTGTTGACCAAGGTCACAAGTGCAGTCTCAGTGCCATATCCCAGATGAAACCTGGACTGTGAGGGATAAAGGAAACAGATGCAGTCCAGATACCCCTGGAGCTGCTGGGCCACAGCCCGTTCAATAACCTTCCCTAAAAAGGGTAGGTTGGACACTGTCCAATAGCTAGCAAGGACATCAATGTCAAGAGATGGCTCCTTGTGCAGGGGCTGCACCACAGCCTCCTTCAGGCACCCCGTGACCTTGCCCTCCATAAGGGAGGCATTGACAACCCCCACCAGTAATGGCTCCAATGTCTCCTGGATGGCTTTCACCATAGCTGAGATTTCTCATAACTACAGTTGAAATTCTGCTACAATATGTATAAGCAGGAGATTTTTATTCTCTCTCCTCTCACAAATCACACAAACTCATTCTGACTTGGGTTCTTCAGTCCCTTGCAACCAAGACGTCATTTATTGTACATCAGTAATAACACAGGTTTGTTCAACATAAAGAAACTAAAAAGAACCGAAAACAGCAGTATAAAGCAATTTTCAAACTTCCCATCCTGATTTCTTTACCATTTGATGGTTTTACCAACTTGTACCAGTCATTAAGATACATGAATAAATAATTAACAGCAATACCCGGTATCCTTGTGTCATCGGGGGGCCAGTTGGTACGGAGGCAGCCAAGTGAGTGCCCAACAGCTCAAATTGGTGGATATCATATTACCCATGGGTAGCAATTGCGCTACCTGCTTCAGCTTTAACTTCAGGAGCAGCCTATGCAAGGCTGATCAGAGCATCCTTGTGTCTCTATACATTGCTTTTATTCTGAAACATGGCTGACACAAGAAGAACGTCAGTCAGACCAATGGCTAAACGGGGCCCTGAAGAGCTGTGGCTGAGTATTTCCACTGTAGCATAATTAATAATCGAGTGCAATTCACTGTGAATAATAGGAAAATTAATTTCATCTCACAAGCTGGAGCCCGAAGAGTGGTTTATGAGATGTTCCTCTATTTAAAAAAATGAGCAGGACATATTCTTTTAATGCTGAATAATTAAATTAAGGACATTTATTTCCCTCCTCAATACTGGGTGGGATCAGGAGCCAGCACCATAAGAGAAAGGATGTGATAAACAGGTGGAGCTACCTCATTTTGTTCTTCATATAGAATGGATTTTTGAATAGCCATTCACGTAGCGGCATGCAATATAATAGTTTATGGCATGGAAGAGAGCAGAGGAAAAGAAAAAAAAATCCTGAAGATGGTTATTTGGACTGTCAGCACTTTGCTGAAATACCAATTAGGGGCTGGGCTGTATGTAATACTTTAATTGAAATCTGTCAAAGCTATGACAATGGCCTGTTAGCATTTGTAAATGGGATTGTGCACTCTCCTCCTTGCCATTCGGTTTCCTCCAGGTATCAGTCAAGCTAAAGTAGGAAAAACTTTGTGCTGAAGGAGCAAACAGAGGTTGTAAATGTATGCTAATCAAAATGGGCCTCGAATCACCCTTGCAAATGTTTCTTGATTGCGGATGGAAACAGAGGCCACCATCTTCCACTCCTTTACTTCTGATTAGTTTTGTTGACTTCTTGAAGCTAGATTCCAATTGAGACTATTGTGAGATCCTAATAGGCTACAACCCAGGTCCCTGGGAGAACAAAAATTTCCACGCACTCTGTCTCCAACAGTGGCCAATATCTGTCTTTTGGGGAAAGTACCCAACAGGTCAAAATGGGAAATCCATTCCCTATTGTTCCAGCCCCCAACAGGAAGAGGATACATTCTCAAAACATATTTGGCTAATAGGCATTAATGGATCTATTCTCCAAAAACTTAGCCAATCCCTTTTTTAAACTAGCTACAAAACTAGCCATGGCAGTAAATTCCTCTGGCAGTAAATTCCACAAGTTAATTCTCTTATTTGTTTTAAATCTGCTGCCAGTTAATTTAATGGACTGTCCCCTTGTTCTAGTACCGTTAGAAAGGGTAAATATCATAACCACTCTGTATATACATGTTCCACACCATTCATGATTTTATAAACTTCTATCATATCCTCTTCTCAGTGGTCTCTTCTCCAAGCTGAAGAGCCCTACCCTATCAAGCTTCTCTTCATACAGAAGCTGTTTAGGGCTGTAGTGGAAAGTCGCAGCGGTAGCATTTCCACAATTAGTGGTACGGTGTGGCAGAGGCTTTCATTCCGCTAGTTTCATTCTGCTACTTCCACAGACTTCACAAATAGTGGAAACATGCCATTTTCGCTACTTCCACCATTCCACCAGCGCCACAAAATAGCGGAACAGCGGTTTTCTGACAGTTTCGACAATGCCGCAATTTTTCTGATAGTTTCTGAATTTGCAGAATGCCGGCGGAATTAGGAGAATATCGGCAGAAAAGCCGCGGTGTGGCGTGGGCAATTCCACGGGCAATTCCGAAATGGCGGCATGGAATAGTGGCGTGGTAAAAGCTGCTGCCGCTTCATCCCTAGAGCTGTTCCATACCCTTGATAATTTTTGTTGCCTTTTTCTGTGCTTTTCTAGTTCTACTGTGTCTTTTTTTGGTTATGTATTGCTGGATGAGGTCAGATTCCACCCTGCTGGGGACAGACACTTATTGTTCAAGAGGATAACATATGTCAGTATGCAGGATGATTTGGCTAAGATCAGAGGATGTGGGTTGACCCCATTTTATCATCTGTCGGCTCCACAGGACAGTTTGGTGGAATATTTTAAATACAATATGAAGCCAAATCTACATTATAATTTAACTAGATTATGCTTCAAACAAATGGAATCTGCTAAATTGTTTGGCTTCAAATTAGGAATAGACAGAAATCAAAGGCTTTGCTTTTGTGATCTTAGACATCCAGATGATTTAATTCATTATTTCCTAGAATGCCCTTTCATTAGTGACATTCAGAGATCACTTTTATGTCCTTTTCCGGAAAAAAAAATCCCTTATTTATCGAAGCTTGAAAAGCTTATTTGGATATTTTTTACTCAAGAGCAGAGCAAACTTGTAATGTGTTTAGCTGCTTTTGTGACACATGCAGCCAAAATTAGGACACAGTTCCCCATGATTGCCCTATAATATGTCAAATTAAATTTAATTGCTATGCAATTTCTTTCTTAGTTTACTAAAAAAAGTTTTTGAAAAGTAGATCAGAAGGTATAATAGATAACCAAATGATAGATGTTTTATTTCATTTTATCCTGATTGTTATATCTGATATGTTTATATTCATGTTTTATTTTGATTATTATTATTATTAGCAAACATTTATATAGTGCCAGCAATGTACCTGGCACCTTACAAAGTAATTGAATAGACACGGTCCCTGACCTAGGGCTTACAATCTGAGAGACAGGGTGGTGGTGGTGAGATGAAGGAAGGTTCTGAAGGGGAACAGAGGGAGAGACAAGGAGTGTAACATTCACGAGGATGCGAGGCCCCAGGTGCATGTTCTTGGCTTGGTTATATCAAGAAAGATGGCTGGTTGGTCCATGTGGTGAGGATATGAGTACACAGACCTTAGATAACAGATTGTACTGGATGGAGGGTATCAGCAGGAGTTAGGAGAGGGGAGCAAGGAGTTGGGGAGGGCAGAGAGGAAGAGGTGGGTCTTGAGAAGGGATTTGAAGGTATGAAGGGAGGGGGCAAGGTGGATGTGGGCAGGGACAGAGTTCCAGGCATGGGGGGCAGCTAGGGAGAAGGGACAAAGGTGGTTAGGGGAGCAGGGGAGGTGTGGGAGGGCGAGAGAGGGGACAGAGGAGGAGCGGCGTTCATGGACTGGAGTACGGAGGGAAATTAGCACAGAGAGGTAGCGGGGAGCAAGGATGTGAAGAGCTTTATAGGTGAAGACTAGGAGCTTGTGCAGGATTCATTCAGGAAGGGGGAGCCAGTGAAGAGAGGAGACGAGGGGCTGTACGTGGTTGAAGTAACAGGAGAGGTGGATGACCCTGACAGCAGAGTTTTGGATGGAGATAAGGGGAGAAAGGTGAGAGATGGGGAGACCAGTGAGAAGGAGGTTACAATAATCGAGGCGAGAGATGACCAGGGCATGAACAAGGGTTTTGGCAGAGGAGACAGAGAGAAAAGGGTGAATCTTAGCAATGTTATGGAGGGAGAAGCGACAGGATTTGGCAACAGAGTCGATGTAGGGTTTAAAAGAAAGTGGTGAGTCAAAGATGAAGCCTAAGCTACGGGCTTGGGGGACAGGAAGGATGCTGACCCCATCAATGAGAATCAACAGGGAAGAGGGAGAGGAAGGATGAGGAGGGAAGATAAGAAGTTCAGTTTTAGCCATGTTGAGTTTTAGTTGACGTTGAGACATCCAGCTAGAGATGTCAGAGAGACAGCTGGTGAGGCGAGCTTGAATAGATGGAGGAAGAGAGGGAGTCGAGAGATAGAGTTGAGTGTCATCAGCATAGAGGTGATATTGGAAGCCATGGGAGGCAATGATTTTGCCTAGGGACAGGGTATAGATAGAGAAGAGGAGAGGGCCAAGGACAGAGCCTTGGGGAACACCAACCGAGAGTGGAAGGGAGGAGGAGTTGGAGTTGTTGGCAAGAGAGACATTGAAGGAGCTGTCAGAGAGGTAGGAGGAGAACTTGTCAAGGACGGACCCACAGAAGCCAAGGGAGTGAAGTGAATCCAGCAAGAGTGAGTGGTCAACAGTATAGAAGGCAGCAGAGAGGTCAAGGAGGACAAGAATGGAATAGAGGCGGTTAGATTTAGCCAGAAGAAGATTGTTGGTGATCTTAGCGAGAGCAGTTTCAGTAGACTGAAGGGGGCAAAAGCCAGATTGGAGGGGGTCAAGGGAGGAGTTGGCGGAGAGGAAGTCAAGGCAGCGGGAGTAGACAACACATTCAAGAAGCTTGGAAGCAAAAGGAAGGAGTGAGACAGGATGGTAGCTAGAAGCATCAGAGGAGTCAAGAGTGGACTTTTTGAGGATAGGAGAGACAGTAGCATGCTTGAAGGTGGATGGGAAGGAGCCAGTAGAGAGGGAGAGATCGATGATGTGCAGGAGGGAAGTGGCAACAGTGGGAACAATGGAGGTCAGGATGCGGGACAGGATGGGGGCAAGTTGAAGGGTTGGAGGAGGAGAGCAGGAAGGAGATTTCCTCTAGGGAGGTGGGAGGGAAGGACGTCAGGAGAGCAGGAGGGGGAGGAGGGAGAGGGGCTGGAGTAGGAAGAGGAGAGGAGTGGGAAGCGATGTCGAGGTGGATCTTGTCTATCTTGGAGGTGAAGAAGGAAGCAAGATCCTGATCGGAAAGGGAAGAGGGAGGAGGAGGACAGGGGGGCTTGAGGAGGGAGTCAAAGGTGGCGAACAGGTGCCGAGAGTCCCGAGAACAGGACTCAATGTGGGAGGCATAATAATTCTGTCTAGCGAGGGAGACAGCAGAAGTAAGGGAGGAGAGACAAAATTTGAAGTGAAGGAAGTCAGCATGAGAGTGGGATTTGCACCAAAGGCATTCAGCAGCACGGGTGCAGGAGCGGACGTGGTGGATACTGGGGGTGAGCCAAGGAAGGGGGTTGTGGGAGTGGGTAGGGCAGGCGGGAGGAGAGGGGGGCAAGGGAGTCAAGGGTGGTGGAGAGAGAAGCATTTAAAGCAGAAATGGCAGAATCAGGGGAGGAGGAGAAGACTGAGGGGAGAAGGGGGGAGAGAGAGGAGGCGAAGTCCAGGGGGTTAATGGCCTGCAGGTCACGGAAGGGGTGTGGAGAAGAGGAAGGGGGACAGTGGGAGACATTGAAAGAGGAAAGGAAGTGAAGTGGTCAGAGATGGGATGAGGATTGAAGGAGAGATCAGAGACAGAGCAGTTTGTAGAGAAGTCGAGGTCAAAGGAATGGCCGTTAGTATGGGTGGGGAAGTTGGTCCAAAGGTGGAGGTTGAAGGAGGAGGCTAGTGAGAGGAAGTGAGAGATGGAGGGCTGGGAAGGGACATCAGCGTGAATGTTGAAGTCACCGAGGATGAGAGTGGGGGTATCGTCGGAGAGGAAGAAAGTGAGCCAGGACTCAAATTCAGAGAGAAAGGAGGATAGAGAGCCAGGGGGGTGGTAGATGACAGAATTTGACCGCATTTGATATGTCGGTTTCTTTGTTGTTATGTTTAGGTCAGGGCGAAAGGCAGTGCCATAATAAAAACTATGATGACTATGTCTTTTTTAAGATGGGGTGACCAGAACTGCACGCAATATTCGAGGTGACTCCAAGATCCTTTTCCTGAGTGGTAACTCCTAATTTAGAACCCAGAATTCTCCACCTAAACTCCCCCCGCCCCCATGGAAAAAGCAGTTTCCATTGCAGGGAGGAGGGATGAAAAGGGGGAAGGGACAAAAATCATCTAACAAAATTTTCAATTCTCAGCACCAATTTTGATCATTTGCAGTGCAGTATACCCAGAATAAGTTCATTAAGCCTAGTGGGCCAGATTCAGATCTCAATTACTCCCAACATAAAATTACAATAATTTGTTTTAATTTACCTCAGTTTCGGATCAAATGAATGAATTTTATTAATATGTTAGCATAAGCCATAAGGACAAAAGTGAAAGTCCAAACATAGAAAACCCCAACAAAATATAACCTCAGGTTTTGAACTAGTAGAAGCATCTATCCCAGACATCAGAAATAACACAACCTCTTTCCTCAGTACTGGGGAGACTTCATCTGGAGTATTGTGTTCATATTATGATACTGCGCTTCAAGAAGGATGTCAACAAATTTGGAGAGGATTCAGAGGAAAGTGACAAGGATGATCAAGGGGTTAGAATGCAAGTTATATGAGGAAAGGCTAAAGGAACTGGAAATGTATAGCCTAGAGCAAAGTATACTGGGGACATGAGAGCAGTTTTCAAATAGAGAAAAGGTTGCCACAAAAAACAGATGGAGAACAGTGAAAAGTGACAATATCCCTTTAGCTAAATATACACTTGTTTTGGTTTAGTAGAGCAGTTGTAGCAATTTAAAATGGGAAGCTACTATACCTCTCAAATCAAATTAAATTTTATTGCAGGCGTGACCCAAGGTCAAAGGTGCAAAAAAGAACCTCTCTTAACCAGTGTGGCTATTGGGCAGTGAGGGTGTTAACTTGCAGCTGTGTGACTGAACTTAAACAAAATAGAGGTGAAATGAATATTCAGACTAAAAGGGAACATGGGTACAAGAACAAATGGTACCAAGCTGGGAGCAGAGTATCCAGGGAGGGAGTTCCAGAAATTCCAGGCATGATTTCAGCAAAGAAGTTGACAAAATCCCACATTATATCCTTGTTGACATGCTGATAAAAAAGTGGTCTAGATGATAATACCATTAGGTGGATATACAGCTGTTTGAAGAATCATACTCAAAGACTGCTCATCAATGGCTCCTCATCAGTCTGGAGGGAAGTATCAAGCAGGATGCTGCAGGACTCTATTCTGGGCATGGTACTGTTCAACATCTTTATTAATCAGCAAACGCCTATTTACTGGAACCAAGCCAAGAACGTGCACCTGAGTTCTCACATCCTCATGATTGTTGCATCCCTTGTCTCTCCCTCTGTTCCCCCTTCCCTCTCTCCCCTCCCTCTGTCTTTAGATTGTAAGCTCTTGGACAGGGACCATGTCTATTTTATTCTCTGTAAAGCACCAGGTACACTTCTGGCGCTATATATAAATGCTTATAATAATAAAATAATTTACAATTTTGATGAAGGAGTAGAGGGAATGATTACCAAATTTTCAGATGACATGAAACTGTAGAGACTAGCTAACTCCTTAGAAGACAGAAATAAAACCCGCTGCCCCGGGTTGCCAATGTGCAAGAGGGTGCGGGCTACAAATCTTTCATAAATAAAAATAAAAAAAATAAAATTAAATTAAAAATTCAAAACGATCTTGATAGGTTGGAAAACTGGGTTGAAACTAAAAAATTTAATTCATCAAAGAAAAATGTAACGTTTTACACTTAGGTAAGAAACATCAAATGCACCAGTATAGGATCAGTGATACCTGGCATCATCATCATCATCATTATTATTATTATTATTATTATTATTATTATACCCCACCTATCCAAGATGGCTCAGGGCAGCTTAGAAAAACAAATAAAAATACATATAAAACAGCATAAAAACATAACCCCCAAACCTTTTCCCTCCCCAACTTAACCACAAATCCCACAAAAAACTCTCCCCAACCACCCTTTCACACCCCTACCCAAACCCCCCCTTCAAACACCCATTCCCTGTCCCTCCCTGCCAACTGTGTTAACAAAAAGAAAGGTCCTACACAACCTCCAGAAGACGCCCAGGCTCCGACTTACACAAAGCTCGGAGGTAAGGGAATTCCAAGCATTAGGGCAGCCACCGAGAATATCCCCCTGTGAATGTCCTCCTCACCGTATGCACATGACGAACAGGTGGCACCCACAGGGAGGCACTCCTGGCCGATTACAGGGGCCACAATGGGACATGGAAGGATATGTGGGGCTTGGTTGCAATACATATGAAAATGATCTCATAGTTTCCAAGGGTGATTTCAGACGTTATGCGATCCCGATTCACCACAGTGGATTCCCAGCGGTGGTAAGCTGTCCAACCACGCCCCGTGGTTCAGGAAGTCCCCGAACAGACGTGACGGGACCAGGGCCACGGCAGGGAATCGGACAGACAGACCACGGCCCGGGGCAGCGCAACAGACGTGACACCGATTCCCGGCCGTGGTCAAAACACCCAGAAGGCACCGGGGAGGGACGGGAGGCAGACATGACCGACTGAGGGCAAACAAAGCCAAAAGTGCAGAAAGGAAATGCCCACACAAGGGAAATGGGAAGGGAGGGGGAGGAGGGAGAAGAGCCGCAGAGGCGGCGCACACAACAGGCACAGAGACAATGAGGGTACAGTGGAACACACACCACAAACACACACCCAGGCGCATACACACCCACACGGGAAAGGAAGGGAAGGGGGAACACAGCGGCACAGACAACACCCATGGCACAACAGGAAAAGGGGGAGACAGGGAAGAGGGGGGAGCAGCCCGGGGGCAGGGCAGGACACAGGGAAGGGCACCCGGAACCCCAACAACAGCACAGCCTGCACAGGCAACCTCAGAGATGAACAGGCACAGGGGGAGGCCACACAGACAGGGGGCGGACAGGGGGAAGCCCAGGAACGGTCCAGGAGTCAGACGGGGACACACGCGCTGGCGAGGGTGCGATGGATGGGTTGGAGAAGAGCCGGAGACATGCAGCCGGTCCAAATACACACACACACACCCGGTAGGATGCCGTAAGGCTCAGTCTGGGGGCCCCAGAACCCCACAGTCACAGAGGCAACTGGGAGGGCACCAGCACAGGAGGGATCGCAGGCGTTCTAGGAAGGTCAGCAGCACCCCGGGGTGCTGGGTGCTGGCTCAGTGTGCAGGACATGGCCACAGGAGAAGGCAGCCATGAAGGGGAACACCAGTTGCAGAGTCAGACCGGGGAGGGGGGCGTGGAGAGGTCCTAGAGCCACAGGCAGGGGTAGCAGAACCTGAGGAAGCAGACAGCACAGCAGCAAGGCCGGGACATCATGGAGGGAGCAGGCAGCAACCCACAGCATCAGAGTAGAGGCAGGAACTCACAGAGGGGCCAGCAACCAGGGCCCAGAAGGCACAGGGAGTCTCACAGCCAGCTGGGGGCCATGAAGGGGCCCGGGGCCGGGTGGCCCACCAGGTACATGAAATGGGGCCACTGAAGCATGCCCCGATGGTATCCCAGTGCAGACATGTGGTGGGCGATGAGGTAGTAAGCCTTGAAGGGATCCTGCATAGCGAGTCCCACCTGCACATCGGAACGGGACCACACACCAGCCAGGGCTGTCAGCTCCACCCCGGTGGGTTCCAACCAGCCATAGTCAGCAGCTGGGGGCCACGGAAGGTGAACAAGCTCCAACAGCCGGTGATAGACCACCCCACAGGACCACTGGTACCCACGGACCCCGTGAACACAGCCAAAGAAGGACACAGCCAGGGCAGAGCCCCGCTCCACCAGACAGGCCGTGTAGGTGGCCAGACTGCACACAGAGAGAGCAGACACGGTCTCCGCAGCCGACCACCCCACATGTGCGCACCTCACCTCTGGGATGTGCCCATCGGGAAAGGGACGCAGGCCCAGCATCTCTGCATGCAGCCGGAAATCGTGGGTGCTCGCTTCATAGCCAAAGTAGCGCAGCCCAGAGCTCAGACTAGCATAGGCACCTGTGAGGCTGTCCCGGCAGCTCAGGAGCAATTGCATGGCCAGGGAATGCCATAGGTCACACAGGGCCATCGTCTCGCAGAAGGTCCAGCTAAGGGGCGCCCCAGGGGTGGTGGGGCCAACGAGCCCTGGGGATGTCCTGCCTGCCATGGTCCAGCATGCACCTGATACTAACTGTAAGGAAAGAGGGGCCCCACAATCCCTGGAGGGATGGGAAGGGAAGCAGGGGAGCTCCAAGGCCAAGTGATAAGGCCACAGGCCGCAACATTTCCAGGCTAATGAGTGAGGTGTGGATTGCGGTCCCGGCCCAGCTGCTGGAACCGAGCATACATACAGGACATCATACACACAGATCAGGGTGGCGAGGACAACAGACAGCCAAAACACAGAGAGATGGGAGGTGCTGACAGCAGGAATGCAGCTGC
>QEPC01006909.1:4404540-4417699 GCA_003113815.1 Sphenodon punctatus | reverse complement strand
GGAAGAGCCCCCCACACTACAGTACCCTCTCTCTCTGTGGCAGACATCCGCTGCTACCTGCTGATGCCCACTGTTTGTGCCTGACCAATGCCCACCACCTATGCACCCACCCACACACCAGTGAACTCACTCTAATGGATAGAGCCTTTATTGTCCTCAAAGTAAAAAAAAAGTTTACAAACCTGGCAGCACCTCCTATGCCCGCCGCTTGCTCCTCATCCGAGGAGCCGGCCACCACCACCAAAGGTCCAGGGGCAGCAACCTCCTCCTCCTGCTCCTCCCCCTGCTCCTCCTCCTCCTCCGAGAGCACCATGTTGACCCCCTGCCGTGGAACACAACAGTCTTCTTCATTTTTTAAAAAACACGCAGCCAACCAAAACACACAGTCAGTCACCACACAGCTCTGCATGCACTTGAATTTCCAGTTTCTGGCGCGATCACACACTCTCGCAATACTTTTTCCGAACGCTGAACCCAAACTCGGCGAATGACCCGAACGTCCAAACCGAACGCTCAAACCGAACTGAACCAAACTGAACGGCCGAACCCGAACCGCAACCTGTTCGCACATCCCTAGTGCCAGGTACATTGGTGCACTATATAAATATTTAATAGTAATAATAGAAAATGAAATTGTCTTACATGTACATAATACGTGGAGTGTTTGATTTTGTCATTTATTTATTTTGTCACATTTATACCCCGCTTTTTTTGCCACAGCACTCATAGTGGCTTACAAAATAAAGAATAAAACATCTATAAAACCAAGATTCCATTTTTAAACAATACAAAATATACTATTATATAAATAAACTCAGCAGCATAAAATCAACACTGGGCAGGACCAATAACCAACCTCCCCCCTCCCTACCCATCCCCTCTGCCAAAAGCCTGGCAGAACAGCCAGGTCTTACACTTACGACGAAAAGTCAGGAGATCCAGGGCCAGTCAAGCTTCCTCCGGGAGGGAGTTCCAGAGCTGCGGTGCAGACACTGAGAATGCTCTATCCATGGTGGCCCCCTGATTAACATGGGGGACCTCCAGAAAGGCACCCCCGACAGACCACAAGGACCGGTCGAGACCCGGAAGGTGAGGCAGTCTCGCAGATAAGTCAGGCCAAGGCGGTATAGGGATTTAAAGGTTATCACCAATGCCTTGAAGCGGGCTCGGTACACTACTGGGAGCCAGTGAAGAGCCCGGAGCACTGGTGTAATGTGCTTCCAGTGGCCTCCCCTGGTAAGGAGATGGGCCATCGTATTCTGCACCAGCTGCAGCCTCCAGACTGTCTTCAAGAGAAGTCCCACATAGAGTGAATTACAGTAGTTCATCCTTGTGGTGATGAATGCATGGATGATAGTGGTCAGGTCACCGGTGGCAATGTATGGCCGAATTTGTCGAAACAGATGGAGCTGGTGAAAAGCACCCCTTGCCACAGCCTCTACCTGCACCTCCATACAAAGCTGTGAATTGAGGAGTACACCCAGGCTATGAACCTGGTTTGCCAATAAGGGACGACCGCCACCAGTCAAAGGGGCCATCACCTCCACCTCTTGTCCCACCAACATCACCTCCATCTTATCAGCACTCAATTTCAGTCAGCTCGCCCACATCCAATCCCCCAGCTCACCCGCATCCAATCCCCCACCACCTCCAGACACTAAGAAAGCAATGAGAAAGCAGGGCCTGAGTCTGATGAAAAAGAGAGGTATAAGTGGGTATCGTCTGCTTAATGATGACAACTTACCCCAAACCATCTCATGACATCCCCTAAGGACTGCATATATACATTGAACAAAAGCAGGGATAAAATAGAACCCTGTGGGACCCCACAAGCGAGGGACCTAGAAGAGGAAAAATACTCTCCAAGGACCACCCACTGATATTTCCCTTCTAGATATGAGCAGAACCATTTCAACACACAGTTCCACCCACTCCAGTTCCATCCTGCAGGCACCTCACCAACAACTCATGGTCAACAGTATCAAAAGCCGCAGAGAGATCTAACAAGACCAGCGTGGTGGAATGACCCTGGTCCATCTCACAGTGCAAGTCTTTGACTAGGGTCACCAACACCACCTGGGTGGCATATCCAGCCCAAAATCCCAACTGCGAGGGGTCAAGGAAACCAGTACCATCCAGGTACTCCTGGAGCTGTTGGGCCAGTATGTGTTCAATAGCCTTCCCTAAAAAGGGAAGGTTAGAGACTGGCTGGTAGTTCGCCAGAGCATCATCATCCAACGATGGCTTTTTAGAAGGGGTTGTACCATCGCTTCCTTGAGATGTCTCAGCACCCTACCCTGCCAAAGGGCGGCGTTGATCACTACAGCCAGCACCGTCCCGGCAGGCTTTCACCAGCTAGGATGGGCATAGATCTAGTTCACAACAAGTGGCCCTCCCCGCCCCCAAAACACCCTCAGCATTGGCTGGGGTCACTTCCTGAAACAGATCCCACAAAGTTGGACCGGACGGAGCCTCCACAGTCTCTGACTCTCCTTCTACCTGTGATAATATGGAGTCGAAATCAAGCTGAATGTGAGTGATCTTATCCGCGATGTAGGTCACAAACAGGCCACAGCAGGCACTGGATGAATCCAGGTCCTGGTGGAGGGAGGCCGGACTGACCAGCCCCCACACCTACTGGAATAACTCTGCTGGACGAGACTTCATGGTTGCTATGAGGGCAGCAAAGAATTCTTTCTTTGCTGTCCTCATGGCCACAGCATATGCACACAACCTGATTTGAAAATAGAGATTTCCCCCCACCACCCCCGAGGACGGGGGGGCAGGATGTGATGAAAATTGCAAATCTTTTATTTTGAACGGTTTTCCCCTATAAACAAAATATTTGTGGTTCTTCAAACATGAAAACAATTCAGTCACTTTTATTTAACATAGTACCAATAAAGTAGAAAAACTTTTTCATCTCACAGCCATGTACACACATGGTTTCCGCATGGCACAATATACCGGCAATGGGGGGTGCATGAGGTTCCTACGTGGCTGTGTACATGAAGGCAGGAGGGGTATGTGCTCAGGATTCGCAGGGCATAGGATTGGCTCCACAAACGTTTGGATGGAAACAATGTTCCATTTAGAAAACGTTTCAGCAGCTCAGGTGAAACTACAGTCTTGGAGTCAAAATTATTCACAGTTAGAGTTGGTTTGGGCTTGGGGATTTTCATAGAGTCAAATAGTCCCAGTGCTGGAAGGGACCCCAGGGACCATATACCTCAGCCCCCTTTACGACTGCAGGATCTGCCACACCCCAACTGTCTACACTGAAAAATCCATCCAATAAGAAACAGAGACTTCTAGATTTTTTTTGTCAGCTTACCACACTAACATAGGTCTTCAACAAACAAGCAGGAAGGCCACTTGAGTTATAGTTTAATGTAGTTGTTTTCATAGAATCATAGAATCTTAGAGTTGGAAGGGGCCACAGAGGACATCTAGTCCAACTCCCTGCTCAATACAGGAAATCCACAGCTACAGCATCCCTGAAAGATGTCCATCCACCCTCTGTTTAAAAACCTCCAGCAAAGGAGAGCCCACCACCAACCTAGGCAGTCTAGTCCACTGTTGAACAGCTCTTACTGTTAGGAAGTTCTTCCTAATGTAGACAATAATGTCCACATTATTTGACTGTTTTGGCTGAACAATAATCCTTACTTTAACCTCTAAGAACTTTTTTTATTTCAAAGTTTTCCAACATTTATTAGATATAAAACTAAGAGTAATTTCAGACGTACCGGGCCGCCAGGCCTGCTAAGCTGAACCATGGACTGTTTCGGATTCCGGTCAGGAATCAGGCCGGCCTTCCTTTAGACATGCCAGCCTGATTCTCACTGGGGATTGGGGCAGGGGCGGGGCTGTGCGACGTGGCACGACATGCAGCCACACAGCCCCGCCCCCCGTGTTCCTCCAGCTGCCCACCCTCCAAGAGATGGGCGCAACGGCCAATCCGGTTGCTACGCCCAATCCTGTCCCGTGGTCAGGACCATGATCCAGCCAGACTGAAGGTTACAGACATAACCTTCGGCCCATCCCAGATCGTGGCCAATCCAAGCATGGTTGGGGCCCAATCCCACCACAATTCTGGACCTCCGGGTGGCTGGAGGTCCAGAATCGTGGTCATTGTGATTCCCGCCAGTGATTCACTGGGGTGAACATCTGGCGGGAAGCACAACAGACATAACGGGACCAACAGCCACCACAGGGGATTCACTGTGGTTGACCGTGGTATTGTTACATCTGAAATTACCCTACAACATGGATAACCTTGATAAGCCGTAAAACAGGGTTATAATATTAAAGGAAGGTCTTCTTGATTTCCAAAGGATGCTCCAGGTTTTCTGCTCAAATTAGTGGTCCTATTAATCATTCCATAAAAGATAACAAGAGAGCATATCAGTCTTTATTCATTTCCTGTTTCATTTATGAGGCTATGTGTTGTATTCCAGCCATTGTTAGGGTTAGGTAATTCAGACTCAAGCAAACAATTTCTAACTTTCCTGCACCTGAGAAACTCACCAATTCAAAAACTGGTACACATTTTTTTAACACACCGGAAAAGTAACCTGCTCAGAGCAGAAATGGGTACTTAATTTAGTACCCCTGGGAAACACCTGCATTTTCGGGAACCGCATTGTGTAACCAATGGGTTATTCAGGTATTGATTGGGTACTGAACAAGTTGGTAACTTCCGGTACTGATGTTTCTATTTTCCAATTACCGATCAGTATATCGGGTCAGAAATAAAAAAAAATTGGTATTGAAATAAAAAACATCAAGTAAAAAAATAAGGACTAGAAGTTGATTTTCTAGGACTGGACATTGATTTTCCAGAATGAAAAATTGATAAATAGGTGTTGGAAATTGATACATTGATAACAAAGTCAAAAAAATCAGTACAACAAGTCGACATTCCAGGACTAGAACTCAACTTTCTGGGATGCTGAGTACCTGAATTGGGTCGCAATCAGATACCGATTGGTACTTGATGTAGTAGGATCAATTTGGGTAGCAGAAAGTTATTGGATATACCTGTTTCAGCTCTAAACTTGCTGTAATTTTGCAACCTGTATAATGTTTTGGATACTACTTTATACTTCGTCTGTTTTCATGTCTCCTAGGCTTTCACCACCTGTCTTGGATTAATTTTCTGCATCGTGCTGCTTATTAAGGTAAGCAAATATATGTTGGACTGTGTATATTTCACAAATCCTGCCCATCAAATTCTGATGTACACAAGAGTATAAAATCAATTAAGAACTTGTGGTTTAGTCATGGCGATGGAGGATGATGGGGGAGGCAGAAGGGGGGATTTCTTGAATAAAACTGAAATCTAATTTCCATGTCAAATAAAATAGGTGGATGAAGCAATTAATTTTATGCTTGAACTTAGCCAGCAGAGCATAATCGGGTCAGCTCTTACTGGAAATCTAGGAGTCATTTTCAGATGCCTGGGATTGTATGCTGCTTGAAGGTGCAGCAGTAAAAACTGAATGAGAAAATATTAAAGCATGGTTTTTCTGAACTCACTAGCAAGTGCTGTAGGCATTCTATGGACCTGATCCTGTAATCTGGTGAGCCCTAGGAGAAGGAAGAAAGGCAGTGTGAGAGCTCATGCTTTGAGGAGCTAGGCCAAGGGTACATGTCTAGGGTGAGGGGAGAGAGATCCCAGTGCCCCATTCTGTGCTTAGCTCCGCTCAAAATACAGGATCTGGTACAGCCTGACCCATGTCTTCTTTCAAAGTTTCTTCCCCCCCCTCCCCCCTTCCTGCTACTCCAACTCTTAAACCCTATCTAAATACCTATCTCTTGCTAAGGAAGAGCATGCACTAGAAACCTCAAATTTTGAGATGGGGAAAAAAAAGTCTCTGTGTGCTGTGTTTTTCTGTATGAAATGTCATTGTATTTATTTGGTTTTTGTCAGAGAGATACCAAATATATTTTGCATTCAAATTCCAAATTACTGAGCCTCTTTCTCCGACCTTGAGTAAATTGCTTGACATTCTTCTTGTGCCTCAATCATCCTAGCAGTAGGTGAAAGCAGCAGTGTGGAAAATATAGAACATCCCCAGCTTCCAGGATCTTTCAATGACAGGCATGCATGGGAGCTGCATGGACCGGGGGAGGGGGGTGGTACACGGCAAATCTACTTATCTGAACACTTCTTCAATTATACCTTATATCCAGTTTTGAGAGAATAAAGGTAATGTTCTACTGCTGTGGTGGGCAACACCCAGCTTGTCATCCATCCCATTCAGACTGGTCCACAGAGTTACCTGCAGAGTGGGAGTGGTTCACTGGGGAGGCGGGGCATGCTGTGGTGGGAAAGACAGGTCTGTTGGGTCCCACCACCACCCCAGAGCACCCCCACATCATCCTCCCTTTGGGCACACTGAAAGATACTTGTTTCCCACCATTGTCAACCTCTTTTAGAAGACTGAGGAAGGAACCAGAGGGTTGCCTATCTTGGACTTGGTCCTAACTATGGAAGAGTGAGTCAACAGTATGAAGGCAGTAAGAACTTTGGGTGGAAGAGACAATATGATATTAGAATTCATGATCTGAAGGAAAGGCAAGGATAAGAACAGCCAAATACTGATCTTTGACTTCAAAAAAAGATAATTTTAATAAACACAAAGAAATAATAGGTAGGTTCCCATGGTTAGATCATCTAAAAGAGACGGGTGGGACTTTCTCAAAGAAAAGATAGATACCAAGGTCAAAATCACAAATGATTCCAGTGGAGAAAAAAATGGGAGAGATCTAAAGTCCGTAATCTATAAGGGTCAGGTTGAACACAAGAACCTTACCAATGAGCTAAGAGAAGGGGAACATGAGAAATGGAAGGGAGAAATAGCCACATACAGATGAGTAGTCCAAACTTGTAGGGACATTGGCTGCAATTCCAAACCTCCTTCACTCGGCATCCGCGCAGCTTGCATGTGGCACAATGTTCCCATAATAGGCGTTGCTGGGGGTTGCGTGCATATGCATGTGCATACCGCACAGTGCACATGGGGTGTGGGATAGACCCCTCTGTCTGGACGGCTACAACATAAAATGAGCTAAGGCTAGCAAGAGATGCTGAAGCCAACAAATGTTTTTTCTTACAAATATGGTAGAAGTAAGAGGAATAAAAAGGAAATGGAGGAGCCAATGCTCAGAGAAGACAGTGAAATGTTAGTAGGAGACAAGGAGAAGGCAAAACTGCTCAATTCCTCTTTTGCCTCCTTCTTCACAAGAAGGGGAAACTGTGCCCAACTTGGTATATGTTGCGTGAATAAAGGATGGGAAAGGTTGCAGGCCAGGGAAGATACAGAGTGGTCAAAGAATATTTTACTACTTTAAATGAATTCTGGTATCCAGGGTCACCAAAAATACACTGTGTGGTACCAAAAGAATTAGCAGTAGGAGGGAAAAATTTGCTGGGAAAAGGAGGGCCAGGAAAATGGAAGGTAGTCCATGGTTGTGGAACTCCCTTCCCTTGGAGATATGTCTAAACCCAAGAGTGCTCAACTTCCAGAAGTAATGTAACACTTTTGTTTGGCCAGGCACTTGGCAGACTGGGATAGGGTTGGGTGGTTGGCAGGGTTGAGTGGGGTGGTCAAGTGATTTTTTATATGTTTTTATATGTTTTATGTGATGTCACCCTGAGTCACAATGAGAAGGGCAGGGTATAAGTTTAAATAAATAAATAACCAGCAGCTGTGTCAATGCATTATCACTGGACAAGAAAGACAACCTGAGAAACACATAGGGTGTTTTTAGACATAACGTCAATGAACAAGACTTTAGTAGGGCCGATTCACACACAACACCCTTTTATAGTGGGTGATGGCACAAACCCACATTCCAAGTGTTGAGTGAAATCCTTACCACTTCCTGTCCTCCTTCATGATCTTCTACGATCTGCCACACAATGCAAGAGGCCATTGAAATACAGTCAAATTAGCAACGGTGTGAATGCATTGGTAAAGGATAAAACAGATTATGGAACAAGTGGGCTGCTTTTAGATGAACGGGCCAATCTAGCAGATTGAAAAATCTGCTTTTAGAAAAGTTGCGTAGGGGGTGTTTAGACCCACCAGAAGTCGCCGGCTGACATTGGAAACAGCAGCATCTGGCGGCTTGTGCATTATTATTAAAACCAGATTTGTCACACCTCGATATTGGGGTTTGACAAATTTGGTTTTAAAAATAATGTGCAACCTGCTGGGCACTGCTGTTTCCAATGGTGACTGGTGACTTCCGGTGAGCTAAACACACACCCACACCTGCACAACTTTTCTAAAATAGGATTTTTTTAATCCACTAGATTGGCCCGCTCATCTAAAAGCCCCCTTAGTCATCTTCTATGGCAAATTGGAACGCTGATTGTTTAAACTTTCCTTTCAGATCAAGTATTATATTCACAAGCTCCCTCTTGCCATTATGTTCATTACCTGCAAATTGCAGCCCATCGTCCCTGGCCCCTTTATGGAGTTTGCATGTGGATAATTCTTCTCTCCTCATAAATACCATTAATTAATGAGCCGCCTGTGGGGAATAGTCTCCTCTGGCTCATTAAAATACCGGACACTAAAACAATACGATGGCAGCTGGCTTTTTGCTGTCACTCTTTCCTGACACCAAGCGCTTTCTTCATCAATACTAAATTAGAAAATATGCTGCTTCAATTAAAGGTCCAGAGACTTGCCACAGCTGTACTCGGAGTTCAGAGTCTTAACTGCATCGCCGTGTTCTAATTGAAATTCAGCCCCATCAAACAGTTCAGGCCAAAAGTAGTGAGCTCTTCGAAATATTAAGCCAGTCTACATTTTCTCAGCCCCGTCGGAAGTTGTTTGACCTGCTAGGCAATATTAGAATGCCATGTTGCTAGCTATACCACACAACTCATTAGCTGAGACCATTTGGGAACTGGGAGGAAAAACCTCATGTCTCAGAGTGTCTTAAACAGAAGTCTCTTAGGACATTGCAGTTGCTAAATCTGTACCATATGGAAGAAAGAGTTGCTCTTAGGGAGAAGGAAAACAAAAAAGTTATTCAAAATGTACTTCAAAGCACATGGCTCTATTCTCTGACAAACATTTAACGAATAGGTAATAAATCAGATAATGCTGGAAAAGTCAAGTTAATTGACCAATCTCCTTGGAAGCATGTGGGTCCGGCATTGCAACCAATACTCATCTGCGGTTTATTTGGTATCTGTTTCAGGTACCCTCTTTTGGAATTTTTCGCTTTTTTATTATTAATATTTGTTCAATTATTTTGGTCAGTTTGCTTTTCAGTTATGCCATTTTTTCAATATTTTCTCTATTGTTCATGCACCATTGAGAAAATGGCACAGTCAAAAAGACATAAGTACCAAAATGGCCAATCTGAAAAACTGGAAACCTGAGAGAACCAAAATAGCTTATCCCCAAAAATCAGATATGGGAGTCGCCATTTTGGTCCTGGGTATTGTCTGGTTACTCAAAGGACTATCGGAAAATGTGAATAATAAACTTAATATTATTTCATCTCTAAGATATCGATACCATGTGACAATGCTTATGTATAAAATCTCTCTGAAATACTTGAAACACTTCTTCTCAAGCTGGGTTTTGGATGAAAAGGACAGCTTCCCAACCCATAGCTCCACTCTGGCTAAGTTAGGGGAAATTCCAAAATGGTGGATTAGAAAGGGGGAAAGACAGTGGGAGTATAAGGGACAGGGAGATGAGGGCAAGTGCAGAGTGACAAGCCGTATGGCACAGCCCTAGAACCTTTAAGTATGGCTGTATTTAAATGAAACACCAATGGGGGTGGGGGCTGTCCATGTGCAGTATGTGGAGCACCACTGTAGGGACCATGTGTGGGGGGAAGGAGTAGATGGGCACACACTCATCTTCACCCACCTCCATACATGGAGCAACACGCCTTTTCGCTGGTTGCTCCATGTGTGAGGGGTGGGTGGAGATGGGTGGAGGTGTGTGGGTCGCAGGAGCACACACCCACACATCTACACATTCAAATGGGACACTCCCACTTATGTCCACTGGGTGGACATGAGTGGGAGCATCTCATTTAAAAATGTCTTATGTTGTCTGCATTTCTGGGGGCGGGGCGAGGGGGTAATAGGAAGAGAGGGGGAAAGCATTTAGTACAGAAATATTTGTGCCACTAACCATCGCTTGACATTGACTCCCTTGCCAGCTATCGGCCAGTCTCTAACCTTCCCTAAAAGGGAAGGTTATTGAACGGGTGGTGGCTCAGAAGCTTCAGGAACATTTGGACCACATCAGTTTTCTGGACCCCTCACAGTCTGGCTTTCATCCAGGTTATGACACTGAGACTGCACTTGTGGCCTTAGTCTACGACCTTCTCTGTGAGTTGGATCGGGGCAATCGACCCTTCTGATCCTTTTAGATCTGTCGGCTCCATTTGACATGGTTGATCATGAGATTTGGTGGCTCGCCTGTGCGACCAGACCGGGGTGGGTGGGATAGTTCTTGAATGGTTCTGTTCCTTCCTGGCTGGGACAACTCAGTGTGTGGTGAGGCCCTGTAGTCTCGGTGATTACTCAGTGTTTGGCAGCTGTGGGGGGCTGGATGAAGCCGAGCCATCTGAAGCTGAATCCCGTCATTGATGGGATTTCCCCCTCCTTGGTCCCTCAGGTTTGCATTGGCTGCCGATAGGCTTCCGGGCCAGAGTCAAGGTGTTGGTTCTTACCTACAAAGTCCTAAAGTCTGGACCCACTTACCTGCAGGACTGCCTCAACCACCACCCCACCCCGATCCTGGATCAGCCCCTGCGGTCACCCAGGGGTGCCCTCCACAAGGTCCCCCAAGTTTCTTGGGTGGTGACCATGGGGAGGTTGTTCTCGGTGACTCCCTCCCAGTGGCAGTTCGTCTGGCCCTGGATCTCCCCTCCTTCCAAAGACAATGTGAGGGAGATGGGTAGTTGGTGGGAGGGTTGAGTTGGGGTTGGGGATTTAGACCTCCTTTTCATTTGTATTTATAGTATTTGAATTTTACTGTGCTTTTATTTGTTTTTGATATATTTGTTTTTGATATATGTACACTGTTTTTGATATATGTACACTGCCCCGAGTTGCCTTTAGGCAATTATTATTATTAATAATAATAATAATAATAATAGCTGTAAAGCACCAGGTACTATATTATTATTATTATTATTATTATTATTATTATTATTATTAATAATAATAATAATAATAATAATAATCGCTGTAAAGCACCAGGTACTACATTATTATTATTATTATTATTATTATTATGAATAATAATAATAATAATAATAATAATAATACCTGGTGCTTTACAGCAATCCGTTATAGACAAGTCCCTGCCTGGTAGGTTTACACTCTAAGAAAGACAAGGGACAGGGGACAAAGGGGAGGGAACAGAAGGAAAGACTGGAATACATCCATGAAGTTGCAGGAGCACGTGCTTAGCTTAGTTACAGGGAAGAAGGGGAACCTTAAGAAAATCAGGGCAAAGACTAAAGGGACAAGGAGCAAGGGGAAAGCCTAACAGAACAGGTGAGTTTTCAGGAGGGGTTTGATAGTTGGGAGGAAGGGAGCAGAGCAAGTGTACTCAAGGAGGGAGTTCCAAACATGGGAGCAACAAGGGAGAATGGGTGGACATGTTTTGAGGCACAATGGTGTCATGAACAGAGAAGGGTGGTAGTAGAGGAGGAGCAGAGGGGGAGGGGTTGCAATTAGTTTTAGTTAATTTAGTAACTAAATGCATTTTTCTACATTAATTTTAGTTACTGATTTAAGCAAAACAAAGTTAATTTCAAACAAGTCATTTTAAAAAGTCAATTTCATTTAATCATTTTGTCCCCATTGGAATCTATACAGTGTTATGAGTCTGCAAATGAAACACTCCAGGGAAGTCGGAGGAAAGGGTGAGGAGAGAGCAGTCAGGAGGCATGATTGACATCCTCACTGATGAATTGACATAGACAACACATCAGGGAGCACCGTGACAGACACAAAGAACCCTTGGGATAGATCTTTCTTCAGTGCTGTCAGCAACTTAGCAGTGCCAATCAGAGTGTCTGCGGGGAGGGCACTGGGGAACCTATAACCCTCTGTGAGTGCCTGTCAGTGCCTGCTTCTTCTGTTCCTGACTGCTGTCCTCCAGTCTCTCATAGGGTGATTTCAGACGTTACGCCTTCCGGAGTCACCACAGTGGATTCCCAGAAGTGGTGAACCAAACAACCACCCCTCATGGTCAATAAAGGCCCCAAACAGACGTGATGGGAGCAGGACCACGGCAGGGAATCGGGCCGCCAGATCACGGCCCGGGGCAGCGCAACAGACGTGACGCCAATTCCCAGCTGTGGTCAAAACACCCAGAAGGAGAGGGGGAGGGGCGGGACACAGACATGGATGCCTGAAGGCAAACGAAGCCAAAAGGGACACAAGGGAATGCCCACACAAGGGAAACGGGAAGGGAGGGGAAAGAGGGAGAAGAACTGCCCAGGTACCACACACAACAGGCACACAGGCAGCGAGGGCACAGTGGAACACACAGCACAAACACACATGCCCAGACAGGAAAGGGAGGGTGGGAGACACAGCGGGACAGACAACACACAAGGCACAATGGGCAAGGGGGGATGAGGGACAGGGAAGAGGAGGAGAAACGGCATAGAGGCACAGCGGGACACAGGCAACGGCAACCAGAACCTCCAATACAGAACATCCCACACGGGCATCCCCACAGCAACACAGGCAGTCCCGGAACAGGAGGAACCCCAGGAAGTCCAGGCACAGGCACAGCGGGAGCACACACGGAACACGGAGCAGGCTGGGAACAGTCCAGGAGGCACACTCGGAATCCAAGTGCCAGCAATGGATGGGAGACAGGAGGTCCAGGCCAGTAAAGCAGGTCCAAAGTCACACAACCCCTACCCCCCTGGGAGGAAGCCGGGGGGGGGGGAAGTCCGAGGCCCCAGAAGTCTGAGATCACACGGGCACCCAGGAGGGGGGGGCGCAGAAGGGGGCACAGGCAAATGAGGACAATCAGCAGCACCCTGGGGAGCCAGGGGGGCGGTCAGGGTGACGGAGGTGGACAATGAAGACGGCGGCCATGGAGGAGAACACCGGGGACAAAGGCAGATGAGGGGCGGGTGG
>QEPC01006909.1:4367270-4404440 GCA_003113815.1 Sphenodon punctatus | reverse complement strand
CAAAGACAATGTGAGGGAGATGGGTAGTTGGTGGGAGGGTTGAGTTGGGGTTGGGGATTTAGACCTCCTTTTCATTTGTATTTATAGTATTTGAATTTTACTGTGCTTTTATTTGTTTTTGATATATTTGTTTTTGATATATGTACACTGTTTTTGATATATGTACACTGCCCCGAGTTGCCTTTAGGCAATTATTATTATTAATAATAATAATAATAATAATAGCTGTAAAGCACCAGGTACTATATTATTATTATTATTATTATTATTATTATTATTATTATTAATAATAATAATAATAATAATAATAATCGCTGTAAAGCACCAGGTACTACATTATTATTATTATTATTATTATTATTATGAATAATAATAATAATAATAATAATAATAATACCTGGTGCTTTACAGCAATCCGTTATAGACAAGTCCCTGCCTGGTAGGTTTACACTCTAAGAAAGACAAGGGACAGGGGACAAAGGGGAGGGAACAGAAGGAAAGACTGGAATACATCCATGAAGTTGCAGGAGCACGTGCTTAGCTTAGTTACAGGGAAGAAGGGGAACCTTAAGAAAATCAGGGCAAAGACTAAAGGGACAAGGAGCAAGGGGAAAGCCTAACAGAACAGGTGAGTTTTCAGGAGGGGTTTGATAGTTGGGAGGAAGGGAGCAGAGCAAGTGTACTCAAGGAGGGAGTTCCAAACATGGGAGCAACAAGGGAGAATGGGTGGACATGTTTTGAGGCACAATGGTGTCATGAACAGAGAAGGGTGGTAGTAGAGGAGGAGCAGAGGGGGAGGGGTTGCAATTAGTTTTAGTTAATTTAGTAACTAAATGCATTTTTCTACATTAATTTTAGTTACTGATTTAAGCAAAACAAAGTTAATTTCAAACAAGTCATTTTAAAAAGTCAATTTCATTTAATCATTTTGTCCCCATTGGAATCTATACAGTGTTATGAGTCTGCAAATGAAACACTCCAGGGAAGTCGGAGGAAAGGGTGAGGAGAGAGCAGTCAGGAGGCATGATTGACATCCTCACTGATGAATTGACATAGACAACACATCAGGGAGCACCGTGACAGACACAAAGAACCCTTGGGATAGATCTTTCTTCAGTGCTGTCAGCAACTTAGCAGTGCCAATCAGAGTGGCTGCGGGGAGGGCACTGGGGAACCTATAACCCTCTGTGAGTGCCTGTCAGTGCCTGCTTCTTCTGTTCCTGACTGCTGTCCTCCAGTCTCTCATAGGGTGATTTCAGACGTTACGCCTTCCGGAGTCACCACAGTGGATTCCCAGAAGTGGTGAACCAAACAACCACCCCTCATGGTCAATAAAGGCCCCAAACAGACGTGATGGGAGCAGGACCACGGCAGGGAATCGGGCCGCCAGATCACGGCCCGGGGCAGCGCAACAGACGTGACGCCAATTCCCAGCTGTGGTCAAAACACCCAGAAGGAGAGGGGGAGGGGCGGGACACAGACATGGATGCCTGAAGGCAAACGAAGCCAAAAGGGACACAAGGGAATGCCCACACAAGGGAAACGGGAAGGGAGGGGAAAGAGGGAGAAGAACTGCCCAGGTACCACACACAACAGGCACACAGGCAGCGAGGGCACAGTGGAACACACAGCACAAACACACATGCCCAGACAGGAAAGGGAGGGTGGGAGACACAGCGGGACAGACAACACACAAGGCACAATGGGCAAGGGGGGATGAGGGACAGGGAAGAGGAGGAGAAACGGCATAGAGGCACAGCGGGACACAGGCAACGGCAACCAGAACCTCCAATACAGAACATCCCACACGGGCATCCCCACAGCAACACAGGCAGTCCCGGAACAGGAGGAACCCCAGGAAGTCCAGGCACAGGCACAGCGGGAGCACACACGGAACACGGAGCAGGCTGGGAACAGTCCAGGAGGCACACTCGGAATCCAAGTGCCAGCAATGGATGGGAGACAGGAGGTCCAGGCCAGTAAAGCAGGTCCAAAGTCACACAACCCCTACCCCCCTGGGAGGAAGCCGGGGGGGGGGGAAGTCCGAGGCCCCAGAAGTCTGAGATCACACGGGCACCCAGGAGGGGGGGGCGCAGAAGGGGGCACAGGCAAATGAGGACAATCAGCAGCACCCTGGGGAGCCAGGGGGGCGGTCAGGGTGACGGAGGTGGACAATGAAGACGGCGGCCATGGAGGAGAACACCGGGGACAAAGGCAGATGAGGGGCGGGTGGAGGGGGCCTGGAGCCACAGGCAGGCCCAGCGATACCCCAGGAAGCAGGCATCACAGCAGCACAGCCGGGAGAGCAATGAGGGAGCAGGCAGCGGGCCATAGCAGCAGGGTGGAGCTGGGAGCCCACACGGGTGCCAGGAACAGGGGTCCAGGAGGCACAGGGGGACTCACAGCCAGCTGCTGGGGGACACGAAGGGCCATGGGACCGGATGCCCCGCCTGGTGAATGAGGTGGGGCCAATGAAGCATGCCCCAGGGGTACCCCTACACGGACATGTGGTGGGCGGTCAGGTAGTACGCCTTGAAGGGATCCTGCATGGAGAGACCCAGCTGCACATCGGAATGGGACCACACACCTGACAGCGCCGACAGCTCCTCCGTGGTAGGCTTGGACACGCAGCAGTCAGCAGCAGGGGGGCACGGAAACTGACCCAGCTCCAACAGCCGGTGATACACCGCCCCACGGGAGCACTGGTACCCATGGGCTCCGTGAATGCAGCCAAAGTAGGACACAGCCAGGGTAGTGCCCCCCTCCCACAGACAGACCATGTAGGTGGCTAGGCTGCACACAGACAGGGCGGACACGGTCTCCTCCACAGACCAGGCCACATGCGAGCACCTCATATCCGGGATGCCCCCATCAGGAAAGGGAACCAGCCCCAGCATCTCAGCATGCAGCCGGCAATCCCGGGTGTTTGCCTCATAGCCGAAGTAACGCAGACCAGAGCTCAGACTCGCATAAGCACCCGACAGGCTGCCTGGGCAGCTCAGCAGCAATTGCACCACCGGGGTATGCCACAGGTCACACAGCGCCATGGTCTCACGGAAGGACCACAGATGGGGGGCCCCATGGGGGCCGGGAGCCCAGGGGAAGCACAGCCATCCATAGTCCAGCATGCCAGGGAGAATAACAGCATGGACAGGGGGGCCCACATTCCCTCCAGGGGTGGGAGGGGGCACCAAGGCCAGCTAAGAAAGCCACAGGCCGCAACAATGTATGGCAACAGAGCAAGGTGTGGGGTGTGGACCCAGCACAGCTGCAGGAACCTAACACACAGACAGGACATCAAACACACTAATCAGGCCGGCAAGGACACGATGTTGCAAACGGAGCGGTGGGAGGTGATGACAGGAGACATGTAGCTGCAGCCTGCACGCCTGTGTGCATGCCGGCCCATGTGCACGGCTCCTGCCAGGGACAGCAGGTGTACTCAATACCGCGCACCTGCCGCCCCGGGCCACCCGTCCTGCAGGAGCTGGCACAGGCAGCCGGGGGGATGGAACGCCCATCCCAGCCTATATCAGGGCCGCCAGCAGCCCCCTGGGGTTCACCTCACCATGGAGCAGGACAGGTTGGGTGCATGCAGGATGCTCCTTGTGCTCTGTGCTGAGTGGTACCATGCCCACATCGATCAGCTGTGCATCCAGACTGCTGAGGTGCACCTGGGTGCCCGCCTGCGGGTTACCACAGCCTGGAGCACTGCAGGGGCCCGCAGGACTCATCAAACCCGCAGGCGATCCCTGGCTCGGCTCCGGGCACAGCGGGTGTCCGGGATGGATGTACAGGCCATGAGCTGCAGCCGGACCAGGCCTGTGGCGATCCGAGAGGCAGCCAGGCACATCCAATGGAGGAGGGAGATCATGCGCCGGGCCACCCTGCTCACTATGCCCATTGCCTGGCGGCTATGGGTCATGGAGCGGACCCAGGGCTGGTGGTCCCGGGCGCTGGCTCAGTGGGATGAGGCAGCCTGGAGGGCACACTTTAGGATGGACAAGCTCACCCTACTGTGGCTCGCGGAGCTGCTCACGCCCTGGCTGGAGCGACAGGACACCCCATGAGGACCCCCATCCCCATGGTCCAGCGGGTGGCCATTGGGGTCTGGGCACTAGCAAAACCAAACTCCTGCAGGTCTGTCTCGCAACACTTTGGTGTCGGGGTGAGCACCGTGGCCTGTATCCTCCGGGATGTCTGTGAGGCTGTGGAGGACAGGGAGATCCACTGGACAGGGCGATCCAGTGGTGGCCGGCTTCACGGCTGGCGGGTTCCCCAACTGCATGGGCACTGTGGATGGCACCCACATCAAGATCCTCCGCCCCTCCACGGGGGAGGCCACAGAGTATGTCAATAGGCACGGGTATCACTCCCTGCAGCTGCAGGCGGTCATAGACCACTGGGGGAGGTTCATAGACATCTTCACAGGCAACTCCAGGCACAGCCACGATGCCTGGATCATGACCATCTCCCCCTTTATGCCCGAATGTACCGTGGGGACTTTGCAGACATGGGGATGGCCCGGATCGAGGGGGTGCTCATGCCCCCCTGCATCCTGGGGGACCCAGCCTACTCCCTCGCCCGGTGGCTGATGAAGGTATACCCGGTCGCCCGAACCATGGCGGAGGCACTCTACAATACCCGCCTGTGTGCCAGCAGGACCGTGGTCGAGCAGGTGTTTGGGGCCCTCAAGCAGCACTGGAGGAGCCTCACGGGCCAGCTAGACTACGTGGTGGAGACCTCAGCGGCCCTGGTGATTGGTGCCTGCAGTGTGCTGCACAACGTGTGCGAGACAGATGGGGCCATCCTCAAATACCCCATGCCTACCTGCCCTCCCGGCCCTGTGCCTCTGTACGTGAATGCGGACAACCCGAGGGAGTACTGTTATGCCAAACGCATCCATGCCGCCCTAGCCAGGCACATCACTCGAGAGACCACCCGGCCCACTCCCCTGGAGGAGGAGTCCCCGGGCGAGACCCTATACGAGCATGGTCCACCCCCACCCCCCACCTCCGGGCCCCTGAACTGACCACAGGAGGCAGCTGTGTCATCCATGAGTGTGGTCCCCCCAGAGTGACAGCAACTCCACCAAATAGTACGTTTTAACAGTGGGTGGGGAATTGACCAGCAACCCACCCCTGCCCATTCAGAAAACTTCCTCCTTGTCGGGGATCTTTGCAAGTGGCCTGAGTGCTGCTCAAAAATGTTCAGAGTAGGTAGAATCATAGAATTGTAGAATTGGAAGTGACCTCAGAGGTCATCTACTCCAACTCCTTGTTCAATGAAGGAAATCCACAGCTACAGCATCCCCGACAGATGGCTGCCCAGCCTCTGCTTGAAAACGTCCCGTGAAGGGGAGCCCACCACCTCCATACGCAGTTTGTTTCACTGTCAAGCAGCTCTTACCATTGGGAATGTCTTCCTAATGTTTAACCAAAATCCGCTTTCTTGTAATTTCTAGTTACTATTTAATCCAATTATTTCTAGTAATAATAATTTATTCATTATTTCTAGTTAATTATTCCCATTATTTCTAGTCTTGCCTTCAGAGGCAAGAAAGAACAAGTCTTTCCCATCCTCTCTGCAACTGTCCTTCAGGTGGTGGAAGACGGCTATCATGTCTCCCTAAGTCTTCTCTTCTCTAGGCTAAACATACCCAGGACCCTGATTCTCCCGCAGAATTTTTTAAAATATCCGTGGGAGTCTGGGAGACTCAGGGCTCGATTCTGTGCCTCACCATGCTGGGCCGAGCTGCGTTGTGGGGGGTGGGAAGGACTGCCAGGGCTTGCCTTCCCCCATCCTCCTCAAACTGGCAGATTCAGCACAGGGGCTCCTCCCCATAGGCCAGGCTGCATGAGGGGAGGGGCTGCCAGGGCTTCCCTCCCTCCCCCCCACCCGCCTGACAAATCAATTCACCCAGTAGTGGCGGTGACAGCAGCTCATCTCAACGCTCCCCATCTGGCTCCATCTAGCCACTTCTTGGCCTGTCCCACGTGGCCTCTCATGGCAACACAGGCAGATGACATCATCTGACTGTGCCACTCTGGTAAGCCCCATTGGGAGAGGTCAGGAAGTGGCCAGAAGCCAGAAGCTGGAGTGCACAGGGAGTACATTTTTTTTAGCAAGCTGTGAATCCACCTAGTAGTATTATCATCTAACCCACATTTAAACAGCTTGTCAACAAGGATACAATGTCGGTCTTTGTCAAATGTTTTGCTGAAATCAAGATATATTATGTCCACTGCATTTCAATGGTCCACTAAACTATTAACTTAATCAAAAATGAGATAAGATTAGTCTGGCATGATTTATTCTTGACAAATCCATGCTGGCTTCTAGTAATCATGGCATTGTTTTCTAGATGCTTACAGACTGACTGCTTTATAATCTGTTCTAGTATCTTTACAGGTATCTCTGGGTATTTTCAGATGTGACAGGGCCGGTATTGGCCCCGCCACGGAATCACCCATTGATCCCCCGCCGGGATCAAAACGGCCATCAAACAGACATGCTGGCTGATCCCGGGGGGGAACCGGGGGAGGGGCCGCATGGCTCAATGTGCGGCTGTACAGCCCTCCTGGTTCTCAGCAGGAAACCAAAAGGCATACTTCCTTGCATACTCTGCAGTCCCAACAGTGGCAAATTTAAGAGGGTTCAAAACAAAACATCAAAGCTCCCCCTGCCTGCAGTGCAATTCCACAGCTCAAGAGCCCATGGTTCATTCAGCTGCCATCTTATAATTTGCCTTCCTATGTTTCTACCTACCTTGCCCAAGTTAGACTTGGTGTTAGTTATTCCTAAGTAGTAGTAGTAGAAGAAGAAGAAGAAGAAGAAGAAGAAGAAGAAGAAGAAATAATCTTCGTTTCCTAAATTTTCCCACAATCTATCCATTCTAGAGTCAATAGGCCCTCAACTTGTATTGATAGTAACATGACTACATCAAAGTGAGAAGCGATCCCATTAGTTCAGTTGCCTCGGAAAACATGCTAATACATTTCTGAAAGTATTTTTTCCTCTGCTGATCTAACTTTGCTTGTCAATGTATTATTTTAAGATGAGGCTAGAAAAATGTAAAGCATCCCCCAAACTGGCGTTGCCTGAGAAATCAACAGGGTAATCAAATAGGTCTTTTCCATCTCAATCTTCTATGATTCTAGGTGGAATACGCATCTATTCTTAGGATTGTTTACAAATAAAATGCCACAAATCCAGAAGCAAAGGCATATATCACACTCTCTAGTGACTTGCAAATAAGAGTTTTGAGACGCTTGATAGACTCACTGCTGCAATTTATTTTCCTTTTGCAAATGAGACTGTCTTTTGATTTGTAAATCAGCTGCTAGGGTTTTTAAGCAGGAGATTTACAATCAAATGCAACCTCTTCATGTCATGCACAAATACGCAGGCAGTGGAGAGGGACATTTAAAAGAGGGCACAGAGCAGTTAAGGTCTTTGAACTGAATGTAATCCTTCTCCCCACCACCACCACCATTTCTATTGACTGTGGCTATCAAATCCATAATGGTCAAGAGCCAAGGATAATAGCAACAGGTTCATAGCTAGGAATGGAGTCAGGTCAGGATGAGGACCAGGATGAGATGAACTTCTAGGTACAATTCAAGGTGCTGGTTTTGGCTTGTAAAGTCCTAAATGATTTGGGACCCAAATATTGACAAGATGTCATCTTCCCTCATATCCCTTTGCAGCCTCTTAGGTAGGGCTGAAATTGGTACTTTATTTGGTACCCGTGGGTAATACCTGCATTTTTTGATACCGTTTCAAGTATCTGAATTGGTACCCAAATACCATTCAAGCACCTGAAACCAAAAATTAGGGTTTTTGAGCAACCAAAAGTACACAAAAACCTGGAAAAAAATACATGAAATATATTTAAAATCCTGGGAACAGAGGTCAAAAACCTGGAAACAGACGTTGAAAAATCAGGATGAGAACGGTATTTAGGAATTTTGTTGTGCTGGTGTCTCAATATACAAATGGGTACAGGAATGATCATTTCGGTTACCTAAAAGTACACAAAATTGTCAAGTCAAATCAGGCACCATGAATTTGATTGGTATACCCATTTTTGAGGATACCCGTTTCAGCTCTATTCTGAGGTCAGCCGGGAGAGCCCTCTTGCAGGTATCATCTGCCCACCAACTTTCCACAGAAACTGCACGCAAGGGGGCATTCTTGGTGACTTCCCCACAAGCATGGAACTCCCTCCTCCTGGAGGTTCATCGAAGCCTGAGCCTGCTCATATTCTGGAGACAATTTTTGATCTATTTTCATGGCCAGGCATTTGGTAGGTTGGGATATGATTGGAATGTCTTGGATTAGGGAGTTTTACCGCTTTTTAATTGGATATTATAATTTATTTTGTGCATTGTTGTATATGTTTATATATTGTAACCTGCTCTGAGTTTTAAGGGAATGGACGGGATAAAAATGTAAACATAAATAAATAATTAAATAAATAAATAACCATTCAGGCCAAGCACAATGAGATAGTGTTCAAAGGACAATACAGGTGACAGACTGGCCAGGGAGTCAAAGCAGAAGTCAATCCAAACCAGAGGTGAAGGAACTAGAAGTGTATTCCAACAACAGTGTATCTCACATTTATTTTAAAAATACACAAAAATAAACAGCCAATACACTAAAAAAAAATAGCCTGTAAGAAAATAAACTATACTTTAAAAAAAAAAAAAAAACACGTATAGGGTTCATAACACTGTAAATTGAAGGCAATTTTAAAAAAAAAAAAAATGTGCGGGAAGAAACAAAAATCTCACCCAATTTACAGTGCTATGTACCTTATACGAAGTTTCTGAAGTGTGATAGTTTATTTTCTTACAGATTATTTTTGAAGGCCAGCTTTTTTGTACTAAGGGTGTACTATTTTTTTCTCCTCTTTTCTGGATATCTATTGGAGAAAGTTTGGTTACATACAGCCGAGTTATTATTATTAATTATTATTATTATAAGCATTTATATAGTGCCAGCGATGTACCTGGTGCTTTACAAAAAACAAGATAGACACAGTCCCTGCCCGAGAGCTTACAATCTAAAGACGGGGGGAGGGGAGACAGGGAAGGGGGAACAGAGGGAGAGACAAGGGATGAAACAATCATGAGGATGCGAGAACTCAGGTACAAGTTCTTGGCTTGGTTACAGTAAATTGGGAGTTTACAGATAACAGGTGGGGGATAATCCTGGGTGGAGATGATTAGTAGGAGTTAGGAAGGGTGGAGCGGAAGAGGTGGGTTTTGAGGAGGGATTGAAGGTGTTGAGGGTGGGGGCAAGGTGGACGAGGGCAGGGAGGGAGTTCCAGGTGTGCGGGGCAGCAAGGGAGTGAGTGTTTACATGTTTTTGTATTCCTAGCTAATTGAGTTTCTAGTTTTAGTGATTTTATTATTTTTATAAGTAGCTTAGATAAACATATTATTATGGGGTGATTTCAGATGTGACGGGGCGCCTATTGGCCCCATCAAGGAATCACCTTTTGATTCCTCTCCGAAATCAAAACGTCACATCCAACAGACGTGCCAGCTGATTCTGGCAGGAAATCGGGGGGGGGGGGCTGCGTGGTGCAACGTGCGACCACACAGCCCTGCACACACACCCCACATTCCCCCAGCCGTCTGTCCTCCAGGACACAGGCGAGCGCAGTGGTCAGTCTGGCCACTCCGCCCGATTTCAACCCGGGGTCTGGGCCACAGTCCAGAATCAGTGGCGGTAACAGATGTTACCGTCCACCGATTCCGGGTCGTGGATCAATTAACCACGCTTTCGGGGATGGTTCACCGTCAGTGGTTCACCGTGGTGAACATCTGGCGGCGAGGAACCAGACGTTACGGGACCATCCACCATCACGGGGGATTCACCGTGGTTGAGTGTGGTATCGTAATGTCTGAAAATAATCATGGTTTTTGTTGATTTTAGGCCAGAGGCAGCAATTACTCATTAAATGCTGCTGGAGGGTGATTTTTTAAACTTTGGAAATAATGCATCCAATTCGTGGGGCATAAACTCTTGGTTTGTAAAGGTTGGTTTTCTCTTTGTATTTATATGGTTTTTTTCTGTAGCCGGATACATTCATTCACAACACCCCTAAAGAAGGATGAATAACACCCAAAACACATTGGGTTATTCAATGTCGCATTAGATAGAATTGTTAGATACCTCAGTGTATTGACTGTTTACTTTTGTGGATTTTTTGAATAAATGTATAGAGAGGTTTTTTGTCTTTACAATTATATTTCTTGTAGTAGCTTGTTGGTCTTTCCCAGTATTTCTTGCTACTTATTTGTTTACATCAGTTTCATTTGTTTATAGTCCAGCAACAAGTCAAAGATCAACACCTGGAGAACAGTCTGAAACATGGCAGAACTACGACTAAGGAAATAATGAGGAACAAGGGCTAGAGACAGAGCAGGAAGGCAGAAAGAAAGGCAGAGGAACAGGCAAGGTCAGAGTCTAAATCAGGAGTGGGCAAAGTTTCCTGAACCAGAGAGCCTCATTAGGGCTGAAATGGGTACTAAATTTAGTACTTGTGGGTAGTACCCGATTTTTTAAATACTGCATCAGGTACTTGGTGAGCTACCCGGGTACTGATTGGGTACCTGGAAACCCAAAATAATTGAGTACTTTCATTACCAATGTTTAGATTTTCTGATTCCCAGTTGGAACACCATATTGAGTTGGAAAAGCAAAAAATAGGTATGATTTTTGTTGGTTTTTTTTTTAATGTGACGGGAAGTAGTTTTCTGGGACCAGAAGCTGACTTTCTGTGACAGAAAAGTAGGTTTTCTGGGATGGAAAGCCATAAATAAGTGTTTTAAGAGGAAAACATTGAAAAAAAGTTTAAAAATGAAATCAGAAGTAGATTTCTGGGACCATAAGTTGCCCCCAAATTGTCGGAACATGATAGAAACCCAATAAATAGATGTCAGGAATCAGTATATTGACCAAAGTGTTGATAAATCAGTATCAGGAGTCAACACTAGCTGCCCCTCATGTCTGTAAGTGATATTAACCACTAACCTTAACACTCATGTAACATGGAACACAATTGAGAGACCACAGGGTTCCTCCTGACATAAACACGGCTATCCTTACCACTTGTGTAATGTGTAAACAGGGCAACCTAGGACACAAATCAAGTGTGGAAACCATGATTTTGTGGTTTCACAACTGACCCAGAGGAACCGAGACAACACTACCAATTCATTTCACTTAGACCATCCAATAACCATGTCACAGTAATGACTGGAAGTCACTCTACTGTCTTGGGTCATAAATTAAGTAATTAACCAATAGGGAGTCCTCACCTGCTTATACATTTTGAAAGTTTTAAAATCAGTTTTGAGTGTATTTTTCCCCCTCTTCTTCCAACCCTAATTAGCTCTGTCTTCTGGATAATTTATTTAATATATATTTTAAAAAACCTTTTTCCTGTTGAGGTGCAGTTAGCACAGTATGCCACGTTGTTGCTCAATTAATTAATTAGTTCTTTTTTTTAAAAAGAGAGGAGGCAAAATGTGACCCTCCTGGAGCTTCAGTTAATGCTGCTGTTCCACACCAGCTACCATAAAATGTAACTAATTGAGTGAAAAGGAAAGAGCACATCCTTGACGGAGGAGCTGGGCTTTTGGGCTGTCAATGGATTGGGGGTGGGAGAGGGAGGATTGGAGCCAAGATCAGTGTCCCTACTCATTAAGTGAAGGAGCTGGAAGATGTTTCTGACACAACAGCTTGGAATTAAGGACAGAAGAACATAAGAAGTGCCATAGTGGGTCAAATAAATGGTCCATCTAGCCCAGCATCCTGTCTCCGACAGTGGCCAATCACAGTGGCTTGGGAGAAGCACCCAACAGATCAGAATGGGGGATCCATTCCCTGTTGTTGAATTGCAAGCAATTGGTATATAATCATATTGACACAGGATTCTGTGCCACTAACGTTTTTCAGTAACTTTTTTCACTACAACTGCTTCCTGACCACCTGGCTTGGAGAACTTATTCCTTTTTCATTGTTGGTGTTTTCAGACGTTACGAGATCACTGCTAACCACACTGAACCACAGTGGATCCGGTGTGGGGACAACGATCTTGGAAACGTCTGTTTGCTCCCAGCCAGATGTTCATCACAGTGAACACCCAGCCGGTATCAAATTGTCCATGGTTCTGGAGGCAAGGCTGGCCTCACCTCCAGAACCATGGTTAGTTTGACCATGAGCCGGGGCGGGGCTGGGAATGACTGCAGGTAATGACTGTTACCCATCCCCATCCCGGAATCAGGCCCCAACCACAGGAAGGAATTGGGCACAGTGACCTCATTGGCCACTGCGCCCACCCATCTCCTTAAGGGCAGGTGTCCGTGGGAGCGCAGGGGGCGGGGCTGTGCAGCCACATGTTGCTCCGCTCGACCATGCCCCCTCCCGAATTCCCTACAGTAATCAGGCCGGCACGTCTAAAGGATGGCTGGTCTGATCATGGACCAGGATCCGGATCTGGAACAGATCCTGGTGGGGGGTGGTTCAGTGTGGTGGGCCAGAAGACTCAGCACGTCTGAAAATACCCTTTGTCTGTCACATTGTGCCATCAATATGATTAATGAAACTAAGTAAGGTTTGCCTGTCTGAGGTACTTTTGCATCCTTTCCAGCTCTTCTGCCATATTATCTTCCCAAGTTCAGAAGGGGAGATTGTCACCCAGTCTCAAGGAGGCTGTGGTGCGCCCCCTGCTGAAGAAGCCATTTTTGGATGTGGACGCACTCGCCAGTTACCGACCCGTCTCTAATCTTCCCTTTTTAGGGAAGGTTATTGAACGGGCAGTGGCACTGCAGCTCCAGGCTGATTTGGATAGCATCGGTTTCCTTGACCCTTTTCAGTATGGGTTCTGTCAGGGCTATGGTACTGAGACGGCGTTGGTGGCCTTGGTGGATGATCTCCACCAGGAGATGGATGCAGGATGTTCAACATTTCTGATCCTGCTAGATCTCTCAGCCGCATTTGATACCGTGGACCATGGACGGCTGCTGAGATGGCTGCGAGACCTGGAGGGTCTGGACGGGACTGTCCTAGGGTGGTTCCACTCATTCCTCTCAGGGAGAAGCGAGTGGGTGGTGCTGGGGGCTGAAACATCAAGCCCCCGGGCCTTGACCTGTGGTGTTCCACAGGGTTCGATCTTGTCTCCGTTATTATTGAATGTGTATATGCAGCCCCTGGGGGAGATCGTGAGAGGGTTCGGGGTGTGATGTCACCAATATGCTGATGATACTCAGCTGTACCTCTTGTTTTCAACTAACCCAGGTCCTGCTGTCTCATTACTTTCCCAATGTTTGGAGGCCGTGGCGGATTGGATGTGGCAGAGCACACTGAAGCATAATCCCGATAAGATGGAGGTGATGGTGGTGGGAAGGATGAGGGTGGTACTGGCTCCCCTTGTAGGGGGGATCCGTCCTCCTGTAACCCAGCAGGTTCGGAGTCTGGGGGTGGTGTTGGACTCGGGTCTCCCTCTGGATCAACCAGTGGAGATGGTGGCTAAGGCTGCCTTCCGCCAGCTGTATCTAGTATGGAGGCTGCGCCCATACATCTTCGGGCCTGACCTGACCACTCTCATTCACGCCTTCATCACCTCAAGGCTCGACTACTGCAATGTGCTGTACGTGGGGCTTCCCTTGCTTATGGTTCAGAGGCTGCAGCTGGTGCAGAATGTGGCGGCCCATCTCCTTCAGGGACGGGGCAGCGGGAGCACATGACACCTGTGCTCCGTACTCTGCACTGGCTGCCTATAGCGTACCGAGCCAGATTCAAGGTGTTAGGGATGGGCGAACAGATCACGGTTCGGGTTCGGCTGCATTCGGTTCAGCCATTCAGTTCGGCTGTTCGGTTCGGCTGTGGTCAGTTCGTTCATTCGGTTCAGCCGTTCGGTTAGTTTGCTGGGTTCGGATTCGGCCGTTCGGTTCGGCCGTTTGGTTTGGCCATTCGGGAAATGTTATGGGTGGTTTTTTGTTTTTATATGGTTTTTTCATTTTTTATTGGGTTTTATATGGTTTTCTTTTGTTTTTTATTTGTTTTTTTGTTTTTATTTGTTTTGTTTTTTTTAATCTCATATTATATCTATCTATCTACACTAAATCTAACTGCTATTAACTATTCTAAATGCTATGAACTAAATGGATTATCTAATAAGTACACAGGCCTACTCCTACAAACACTAAAACTAAATCACTAACGCTATCTCTATCACTAAGCTAGCTCCTACAACTACTATCCCTAACCTATCTATCTATCTCTATATCTATATCTATCTCTATCTCTCTCTATATGGGATGGGGGGGAGGGGAATCACAAACACAAGGTTTCAGTTTAAGGTTTAAGTTTCATTTCAGTACAAAACTGAAATGAAACTTAAAGCAATCTAATAATCCTACTCAACGCCTGCTGTTCAGGAACAGTGACTAGCTCAGAAGGTGTTGGGAAGGGGGGAGGCAGATAGTTTCATTTCTTGCAAGCCTCTCCACCCCTGGTGCCTGGAAGTCTGCTCCTCAGTGACTAGTACTACCCCTCCCTGTCATCTTACAGTGAACCTTTTTTTGCCACCCGAACGCGATCCGAACTGACCGAACTGTTTGGTCATTTCGCCGTTCGGTGTTCAGTTCTCTTTGGTATGTTCGTGTTCGGGTTTGGGTTCGCATTCGGTCATCCGAACAGGCCGAGTTCGGGCTGAACTCTGAACTTCCGAACCGCATTTGCCCATCCCTACAAGGTGTTAGTGTTGATCTATAAAGCCCTGCATGGTCTGGGCCCCTCATACCTCGGGGACCGCCTCGCCCTCCATGCCTCAGAGTGGTCCCTTCGGTCCACCAGGGGTGCCTTTCTGGTGGTCCCCCGTGTAAAATGAGGAGTCACAATGAAGAGGGCATTCTCGGTGTCTGGGTCTCTGCTTTGCAACTCCCTCCCGGAGGAAGCCCACCTGGCCCCAGGTTTGTTGGCATTTTGTCAAACCTGTAAGACCTGTCTGTTCGCCCAGGCCTTCGGAGGGGAGGAGGGGAGGGTGGGTAGTTGGGGGGTATTTTAAAGATATTGTTATGATATTTTAAATTTGATGAATGGTGTTGTGTATTTTTAAATGGATTTTAGGGTATTGTTTGTGTGTTTTTTGTTGTAAGCTGCCCCGAGATGCCATGGGCATGAGGGGGCAGTTAACAAATATTTATAATAAATAATAATGAATTAATAAATACGTTCCTCACCATTTTAATGTACCATTTTAAATACATCATGAGAGCCAGGATAGTTTAGTGAGATTTGGGGTGCATGCTTCCATTTGTCAAAACCTCTGGGCTCGATTCCCAAACCGCTGCATGGGCAGTTTATGCGTGAGCATGTGTGGCTTCCACACGGCTTGCACAAGGGTCATAAACTTGCCTGCACAGTTGTGTGCATGATCCGCGTGTAGCTGGCACGCAAGATGCTCGCATGCTGTTTGCGTGACGTGTGGGGTCTGGGATCGAGCACAAACTTGGACTAGGGCTGGGTAAAAAAAAAAAAAAAGCTTTCCTTTTTATGGAAAAGTTCTGGGGAAATGGAGCAGCTGAAAAAATTTAGATAGATTGAAATTTTTGATCGGCTTTGCATTTGTTTGCTTTGCGCACATGCAACATGGTACCCAGTCATTCTGTGCATGCACAAAATGGTGGCAGCAACACGGGTGCTTCCATTTTGCATATGGCTCCTGCCATTTCATGCATCCGCGAACGGCTGGATATCATGTTACGCATGCACGAAATGAACAAACTTTTTTTTTTTATTGGTCTAGTGAAGGAAACTCAGAATCATCATTCATTCCAATTTTCATTCATTCTAATCTAACTGACTGGATCAGTTGGAAATGGACTTTCACCCCTAATTTGGAGTGGGGAAAATCAGGGTTTGGGGTGAAATAAATAAAGACTGTAAAGTACTTTGAACTCTGAGCATGCTAAACAAATGAGAAGTCATAGTAACTATCTTTCATGGCTCTGTTAATGCTTGAAATCAGTAGTAATTTAAGCTGCATAATAAATATTGTGCTTTTGGGGCTCCCCCCCACTTTTTACTAAAGGACTTAGTCTTGACCTTTCTCTGCCTCTATTGAAAACAACTGTAATGCTTCCACTGACTTCAATAGAAATAGAACTGTTTTAAAACTGAGCCTAAATTTGAATTTGTCACTCCCATAATATTGGCTGAATTGACCATCTCTTCATTATTGGTGTTCCTGGTTTTCTATTTAGCGAGGAAAACCAGATAAAAATACAGAATTCCCATTTTATTAGAGAAAAACACAGAATTCCTATTTTCCCTGGGAAAAACATGAAATTTCAGGTTTTCTGGGAAATTTCTGCCTGGAAATGCTTACTGGCGGTAGCAGTGGCACTAAAAATGAAAAGGATGTGGAAGCTCTGTGGAGGTTCTGGCATGTGCCTGCATCTGAGAAGAAATTTGGTGCAAGGAGAACAAAGTCGTGTCTGGCTTTTAGCAACACAGAGGTATGTTGGGGTCTGTGCTGAGCCTAACAGGAAGAAGGGTGTTGGAGCGGCACCCACCCACACCTGCAGAAGGAGAGACTTGGGCTCTATGCTGAGGCTGGCTGGTGTGGGATATTGTTTATTTTGTTATTTGAGTGGCAGTGGCAACCAGTGAACATAAGAAGTGTTATACTGGGTCAGACCAATGGTCCATCTAGCCCAGCAGCCTGTCTCTGACAGTGGCCAATCATGGTGGCTTTAGGGGTGTGCATGTTGTTTTCATTATTACAATAATAATAACAAAAATTTTCATTATTTTTCTCGCAAGAATGAAAATTACAATAATAATAACAAAATTAGAAATGAAAACAACATTTTGTTTTTGAAATTAAGGGAAAATACTGAAAAACATATTTATGGCTATAACATTTTTGTTTCTTATTAAATCCTAATAAAACTTGTAAAGTTTGTATCCCCAATAGAGGGCACTATATGTACCAAAATCCAAAATAATTAGATGCAGGACTCCAATTTAAGAAGCAATTTAATATTGTGATTTTACAAAAAGCTCCATACACATTCATGGCAACATCTTCGTTATCTTCCATTACATTTTCATGAATCCTCAGGATATCATGTCCCCCCAGAAGTTTAACACTCCTGATAATTTGCAGAAAGATTGGATAAAGGGTCCTGATGGTATAAGACATTCACTTGAAGATACATTTCCAGCTGTAACATGTTTATATACCATCCTGTTTACAGGATATTTGGCAGGAATGTATTATATACCTTCTTGTCATATATATCAAACTATAGGTCAATTTGATAAAGGGACCCAATTTTATAAGCAATTTATGTTGTCCCCTTGAAGATGATTATTCAGATAAATAGCAGCACATGCAGTGCCAGTCATAGGCAGGCATGAGGCATGGCACTGGGAGAGAAGCTGTAGGAGGGAGAATTTGGAGCAACCCAAAAGACTGATAGACACTTTCACTGGCCAATTACTGCATGCTTCCAGCTTTACAGGACCAATCGGTAGTGGCTTTGAGGCAGGCATAGGGGGCGGCCCTGAAGCGAGCATAGAAGGGACATAAATGGGACTTTGGGGATAACATCCCAGCAATCAGGAGACATAGGGCGTTTATAGACGAGACCAAAAAGGTGGCTGATCCTTTGATCAGCCGCCTTTCTTGGAGCTCGTCTAATTGCTGGGGCAGCTTTTTAACCTGCCCCCTCCGACGCGGAGTCCCGAAGTGCCGGCTTTACGCCGCACTTCCTGGTTCTGCAGGCGAGTGCGCATGCGCAGAAGGGTGCGCATGCGCACTCGCACTCTGCGCCGTGTCTGAACTGCAGACACGGCTCGCAGAGTCTGCGCGGGGGGGGGGGAAGCCGGCGTTTGGCGATCCCGCTTGTAAGCAGGATTGTCTATAAACGCCCATAGTTTACACATCCAGGCTGGCCAATTATCATCACAATCACATCCTGCAGCACTGTGACAGAGGACATAAGAGAATCTCTATTGGCTCTTTCCTAAACAGATGCTTCTGACTTTCCAGGAACAATTGCGGGAGAGATGTTGGGATGGTTACAGCACAGAATGAGGATATTTGGTTGACATTTATGCTGACTAATTGACAGCACAAACCAATCTTATACCACAGTGACATGTAAAAGAATCCTCGGCATAGGCTCCTTCTCTGCATATGTTGTGCAGGCATATAACATTGGGACCCTCTATCACAGCTTTCTGATATTTGGCAGAGATGATCATAAAATTGTGATATACAGCACTGCTAAATTTCATGTACATTGGTTGGACTACAAAGATGTTACAGTAAGACATACATTTATAATTTATTAGCTTATACCACCAGGACCATTTACTCAATACTTCTGAAAGTTGTCAGAGATAGTAAATATGGTAAGGGTTATAAACGTGCTGTGTTTTGTCTACATTAAATGTGAGACAAAGAAGTTACAGTTAATAATGTATATGAAGATTTTTGCAAAATAAATTAATTCAACTGCTTCTAAAATTAGATTCCTGTATTCAATCATTTTGTAATTTGGTTCACTTAATGCCTTTCATTGGAGGTATAAACCCTCCAAGATTCAGTCAAATATAATGAAAAACAAAAACGTTACAGCCAAAAATGTGTTTTCCATTGAAACCATGGAAAACACAAACGAAAGCAAAAACAAAAACAACAATTTGATATTTATGAAAACAAAATGACAGATTTAAAAACAAAAATGAAAACAAAAATAACATGGGCCCCTGGTGAACACCTCTATGGGAGACGCACCCACGAGGTCACAATGGGGGATCCATTCCCTGTTGTTTTCCCCTAGCTCCCGTCATGTTCCCTGATCCTGTCTGGCTAATAGCTGCTAATGGATCTATCGTCCTATCAGACTGTCACCAAAAAAATGAATAACTTGCAATAAACACTTTCTAATTTTAATGACCAAAAAATGCAGATTTTGGTGTTTTTAATCAGAGAATTTGGGGGAGTTTTTTGGGGGGGCAGAAAGAACTAGGAACCACGTTCTTTACTATATACTTCAGTTGTCGGTGTCCACCTTTTCGATGCATGGCATGTGATATCCAATCAACAATTTACAACTTTCAAAAAGAAGGAACAATCAAATACCACACAAACGTCAAAAAACAGCCACAAAACTGATTCAAACCTAACCATTTGGGTATGGCAATTTTTAAAAATCTGAACTGAATATTTATAAAATATCCATTTCAGGGCTGCCTGTAAGCCTACCACCATATTATTATGTGCTGTGATTCTGTAAGAGCTCAAAAAGTATGTAAAACCCGATTGAGTTCATACTTAGAAGGTTATCTTGATTGATTGATTGATTGATTGATTGATTGACTGATTGACTGACTGACTGACTGACTGATTGATTGATTGATTGATTGATTGATTGACAGCATTGGTTTTCGCCTTTGCCCAAATTAACATACACAAAGGAAAATTAGATAATCATATACATTACTAGATACACAAATATCAAACAAATATCAAACAAACATAGTTAAGGTTATCTTTCAATGAGTCTGCTTAAAACAATGAGTGAGGAAGAGGATGACTTGGGATATCAGCTGTGCTCTTTGAAATTCTTTGTTCCAGGTCAGAATTAATAATGGTTGACAGTTGAATAGCTTTTTTAGACTAGCATGTCCGCTTGTTGTTCTACCCAACTTCCAACAATGCTATGTTCCATCAGGAATAATAAAACATAATACACTTCCTTTACTGGTGAGAAACATGCCTTGCTTTCCCTAAGGAGGGTTAGATTTCATTCCTGAGAGAAGCAATTGCCATGTGTGTTATAGAATGCTACATCTGTGGTGAATGGTGCAGCAGAAATGCAATGTACTAATTATTATTTCATTTGCTTAACCAATTGCATTTGTCCATTTTGCTTAGCACTTCATCAAAACATTCTCTGATGACGATTATTAAAACTTCAACATTTCCTTTCCCCAATCCAGAGTTGAAAAGAGTGAGCTCTTTTCAAACAGCATTAACAATGGATACATTTTGACCTGCTAGTTTCAAGGGTCAATCATCTCTTAAAAGTGTCCAAATAAATAGGCCCTTCATATCTGCAAAAGGGCATTTTTCTTCTGATTAGTTGGCAAGAGGTGCTATAGTAGTCATGTAAAAAGGTTTCCTTTGTGAAAGAAAGCATATATCTTCTTGGTAGTTGTTAATTGCAATTTTGCCTTAACACCTCTCTAGTATACTTCGTGACGGAACGTTTTTGTGTTGTATCTTTGACTGACACACTCAGAGAAGGTAATAAAAAAATGACACCTCGTTTGTTATGCAGATAGAAGAATGACCTGTCTGCCCCTAGAGTAATTCTGAAAGATTGTGGCTCTCCTATTCTGGAATTTATGTTATGGGTTTTTTTTATGAAAAAGAATTCATAATCATAATAAAAGATTAACAAGGAAAAGGAAAAGCTATAATAACACCATTTAGGTTTAAGTCATTGTTAGAGATTGGCCGGAAATGTGCATCGCGACAGGCTAATGGCTTGATTGTTGGCCACTTCTTAACCGTGTTGGTTCAGGCATGGGAGAGGTATTGCCATTTCTTTTTGTCTGATTATAGGAACTTTCAGGAAGAAAATATACAGAGAAGAGAATTCATTTCCAGACTTAAAGGATTTCTCTTGCAGCTCCTGCTCTTGTCAGAATGGAGTTGTGTGCAGAAATGGGAGTTTGTCTTCTTGTTGGACTCCTTGGGAAAACAGAAATCTCTAATAATTCAAAGTATTATATGGTTTTATAGACCGTGTTCATGCAAATATTTACCCACCTGCTTAACTTTGTACACAAGCTTTCACTTGTGCTAGAGCTAAAACGAGAACCCATAAAATGGGAATATCCTTTGGAATTATAGTATCCAATTCAACTCAGTCACATTGGGTCCGGTCCCATGCCTCACATGGGCATGGGCGTCATATGCCCCATGTTGACAATGTGTGTGGTTTGTGCACACATCCATGCACGTTCATCCCATGTGCTCCGTGAGGCGCTCCGTAAGTGCTCTTCAAGGCATACGATCGGTTACTGAACTGATTGAGTGGGTTTCCATTACCAAAATTGGTTGGTAAATTGGGAGATGGGTAACTCAGTGTGGCAGGCTTCCAGGTGCAATCCTCCCTCTGGCTTCCTTTGCACTCTACTCTGAGGAATTAGCTAACCTGGCCACACTCACATAAGTCTCAGGCATTCCTTTGGCTGGGCTAGGTGCTCATAAATTAATTCTATTTTAAACCTGCCCACCTCACTCCTCTACATGCCATTCCAATCCTCCTTGGAAAGGGGCTTTTCTCTGCATCACTGAGTCGCCTAAAGCAGCCCAGTCCAACCAAAGATACATCCCAATGCCCCACAGTTTGGCACGCTCACACCTGGGCTCCTGGCTCTGTCTCCAGGCTGAGTTGGTGGTGCTGGCTGATCCCTTGTTCCAGGACATTCTCTCATCCCTCAGGGGTAGGGTTGGCTTCAGCCTACACAGAGACTGTTTCTCCTTCACAGCCTCCCTTAGCAAGGTGAGCTCTGAGCTCTCAGTCTGGTCTACTTCTTCTCAATTAGGGCTGAAACGAGATTTTACCCTTCTCAAAAATCTCATCAAGAATTGGCTTCTCAATGAAGTCTCAAGAACTCGTGAGAATTCTCACAAACCTCAAAATAGCCCCAAACTTGCCATTTTGCACATGTGCAAAACCTTTTTTTTTGGGGGGGGGGAGGTAGTGTTGTGAGTTTCTCACGACTCGCCAGTGTTGTGAGTTTCTCACGACCTTCTTGTAAGAATTAATTTCATTCCCATTTCAGGCCTACCACACGCTCTCTGCCATCTGGCTTCTCGACCGTTCCCTCCCATGGGCTTCTCACAGCTGGGCATTTCTTAGTTCTTGGCCCCCATAGATTGCTCACTTATGTCATTTTATCCCTCAAGATCCCCTAAGTGCATATACCTGCAACTTCTCAACTTCATTAATGTATCACAAAGTGTTTCTCCCTCATGTCATCGCTCACTTGTCTATTCTAGATTGTATGCCCTTATGGGCAGAGACTTGTCTTTAATCTTGTCTGTGCAGCACCAGGCACTATGTAAATAATGAATAAATAATAATAGTAACCAGGTTCATTGATCTGATGCACTTAAGTTTAAATGATGAATTAGCTGCGAGGGGTGTGGGTACGGAGTCATCTGCTAAATTAAACATTTATCTGCTAAATTAAAAATTATCAGAGAGCTAAACCTAACCCCAAGCATCAAGTCCACCCCCCTGCACTGAGGCAGGATTAACTAGATTATTATCTAAACAATCCCTGACAAATAATTTTTCAGTCTCCTCTTAAAAAACACCATTAACAGTAATGCCACAACCTCTTTTAGCAACTTAATCCATTCCCCAGCGATTCTTACAGTGGATGAAATCAAGCAAAATGCTATGGTCAGGTTTGTCCTGCTGTGGCTCACAGGCCACTGTCATCTTTGTGCTTGGGTCCCCAGATGTTTGCTCAGACTGACCTTGGGCGTGTTGGTGGCTAGTCACAGCCTGGGATACCTACACACACACACACACACACACACTTGGGACAGTTCAGGACAAAGCGGATCACAGCGAGTTGGAACGTATGTTTTGACCCACGGTGACCCCTTCTGAATCGGGGCCTCCATGGTCAGGTGCCTTGGTGGTCTGTGATTAATCTGATGGCTGCCCATCATGATGCAGGGACAGGGCACTGGGCACATCCCAGATGGCTCCCAGCGGGCGGGTCACATGTGATCGGTTCCTTGATCTGATCTTAGCCATGTCAATGATGCAGCAGCAACCCAACCCCGCAAGGGTCGCTTCCGCTCCGCTGTCACTTCTGTTTTTACCCAAAGTGAGGAAGTTCTTCCTACTCTTTTATCATTGAGCATGGTGGAGTCCCTTTCCAGGGTGTCTTCCTTTTGGTGAGAACTAAGGCGGCACAAAGGAGTCCCAAAAGGCCAGGCTGGTCCCCCAAGTTTCCTGCTCTCATTGAGGAGCAAAAATGTGCTCTTCCCACCATGCTTTGCAAGTCTCATCCTGGAGCTTTCAGTGGAGATAGCATGCAGTGTTCGCGTTTTCTGCAAGCCAATTGATTGTTTAGGGGAAGCAGCAGTGCGTGCTGATCCTTCAGTGCAAAACCCAGAAGCCTGTGACTTTCAACTAGAAGTGAAATGGAAAGTTAATTCTGTAAATACAGTTTGTATTTATTTGTTTGTTTGTTTTCATTTAATGTGATTTGCCACCCTTCTAAGAGGCTCAGGGTGGCTTACAAACCATGGTCATTTAAAAATGGATGCTGCGGGGGGGGGGGGGGGGCAAGTCCGTGTGCACTCACCGGAGCACACATGCACTTCCAGTGGGTGGGGGAGGGTTTAGATAGCAGCAGATGGGTGTGTGCTCCATGTGCACCCCCATCCCCCCCATGTCCCTGCATGGAGCAAACCAAGTTTTTCCCAGTTGCTTTGAGCAGGGAGATGGGTGGAGATACATGGGTCATGGGAGTGCACACCCACCCACCACTGCTTTTACACAGGCGGTACCACACGGACGTGCGTGGTAATGTCTCATCTAAAAATGACCAGCCTTCACTTCCTGAAACGCCCCCCACAAAGTTGGACCAGACGGCGCCTCCATCACCTCGCGCTATCCACCTACTGTCCCCAACCCAGCGTCAAAGTTGCTCTGAATCCGAGCAATCTTGTCTGCGAAGTAGATGGCAAACTCCTTACAGCGGGCCTGGGACAAGTCCCCGTCCAGGCGGAGGGAGGCCAGACTGACCAGCCCCTGCACTACCCAAAACAGCTCCGAAGCACGTGACTTCGCAGATGTATGAGGGCAGCAAGAAACTCCTTCCTTGCTGTCCTCACAGCCTCAACATATGACCGCAAATGGGTCCTATGGAGAAGTCGGTCGGAGTCAGATTGAATCCGATGCCAGCATCGCAGCAGCCTCCTGCAAGACAGAGGCAGAAGGCATCTTGGAGACACCCTGTCATTGACCTCCCCCAGCAAGCTGTTCCAATGCTGGACTAGCTCATCGACAGAGTGGCCATCCAGGTCCAAGGTTAATTCCCTCAGGAACTCTTGGAACCTCTGAGGTTCTATCAGCCTCCAAGGGCGGACCAACCTCACTGGTCCATTCCCCTTCTGGAGGTGGTGCGCTGAGAGATTGGCCTGGAGGAGATAATGGTCCGTCCATGACAAGGGCATAGCCCTAACCTCCCCCACTACCGGACCACCCACCTCAAAGACCAGAGCCGAAGATCAGGTCAAGGGTATGCCCCCCCACGTGGGTCAGGCAGGTGACCACTTGGGACAAATCCATAGTTGCCATGGCGGCCATGAATTCTCACTCCGCTCCTACAAGGCCGGCATCAGCATGGACGTTGAAGTCCCCCAGGACAAAGGTCCTGGAGGAGCCCAACGCCACCTCCAAGGCCAGCTCTGCTAGAGCGGTAAGGGATGCTGCTGGACAGGAAGGGGCCCGGCATACCAGCAACACCCCTAGCTTGCCCCCAGCCAAATCAAACACCACATGGAGGGTCTCAATACCTGCAATCTCCTGAACTGGATATCTCCTGACAGGCCAGTCTTCTCTAAAAATAATTGCTACACCACCTCCCTGGCCGCCTGTGCGGGGCTCGTGCTACATGGCATACCCAGCCGGAACAAGATCCGCTAAATTTGGTCCAGCCATCTCATCCAGCCAGGTCTTCATCATACACGCGAGGTCCACAGCCCCGTCTGAGATTAAATCCCAGACAATTGGGGCCTTGTTGACAGTGGACCTTGCGTTTAGCAGCAAGATCATTAGAACAGATCATTAGAACAGTGTCCACTCTACAGCACACACTGGATCCCTTGGCTTTCAGGTGAGTTTCCTGCCTTCCCTCCTTCTTGCCCACTACACCCAAATACCTGCCCCCCTTCCCTGCCCCTTCCCAGGGGGCAGAAAACTCAACAAAGTTTGCTTCCCCTTGCACCCTCTTCCCTGCCTGCTGTCCTCTGTCCCCCTTCCTGCCCTTCTCTGCCTGCCATGTCCGAGTTGCGAGCATTCACCGAGTTTTGGAGGAGTGGCTGAAAAACTCAGGCCTGATCCTTGATAACTTGGGGTGGGAAATCACATTTAAAAAACAAAACGTTTTGATACATTCCTAATACTCACCTACTTACAAGCGGCTCCTGTGTAAGGCATGACTACAGCAAACTCCCCTAGTTGGCTCACACAAACCACTTATAGCGATGCTGTTCCATGTGCCATATAAGTCACAAGCCACCCTCTAAAGGCACATTCACATGAAAACAAGAACATATTTTCCATTTTCTCCAGATTTTTTTAAAGACATCAGGGAGGAGGGTGGTCCATGCTCAGCAGCATGGGGAACGGGGTCATGTGGATCCACATCCTCACATCACCCCACCCTCTCTCCGGCTTGGACTGCTAACACATCTGTTTGGTGGCCAGGCTGAATCCTTCCCAGGGTGAGAGCCTCCACCTCAGGCAGGATCAAAGCCTGATAGCGCACTGTGCTGTCGCGTCTGGAACTGACAGAGTGTTTCAGGAAATTTTCAAAGAGCTTGCAAGGGTTTGGATTGGAGCTGACTCAAGTACCTGCAAAAATAAATGTTAGTACTTGATTCCAACTAGTATTTGGGGTACTTTTCAGTACCCAAACGAGTTTTCGATTGGTTACCTGAAATAGTATACCAGAATACCAACAATCAGCATAATGAAATGTCAATTTTGTACCATTTGGATGAATTTTGAGGTATTATTTTTGTTTTCTGGGTAATTTGGGTATCTCAAAAAATCAGTAATCAAATTTTGGAGGTTTCTTGAGCACCCAAAAAGTATTCTTGATACTCAAAACGGTGGGTATACCCAGGGGTACCAAATCCAGTATCCTGTTTCAGCTCTAGCTGGGATCTATTCGATTACACTGCTCTATTCAAACAGAAAGTCATGAGCCTGAGGGCAGCTTTCATGGCCTTGGAAGTGTACAATAGCTGCTCCAGCAATTCGCACAGGGACTTTGCCAGTGGAGACGACTTAATCGAATTCCAGACCATTCATGAGGAAGTTATCTGCTCTTGGGAGCCAAGGGGGAAAACCTCAGTCCAATCCCCAGGTGAGAAGCAGAAGGGAAGCAGACAGATGTTGGGCTGGAACCATCCGTGACTGGAGCTGCCACAGGTATAGCAGAAATGAGATGGAAAATGGGAATAGCAATTTAGTAGTAGGACATATAGTAGTCAATCACCCTCACAGGAAAAATGCCTCGTGTGAATGTGGCCTCAATGTTTAAATAAATAACAATTAACAATTCATCATAATTGACTGCAGGACCAGGCTGGGGTGAATGGGATTGTTCTTGAATGGTTCTGTTCATTCCTGGCTGGGACAACTCAGCGGGTGGTCCTCGGGGGATGTACATCATCTCCCCAGAACCTCACATGTGGAGTCCTGCAGGGTTTTATTCTGTCCCCTCTCCTGTTCAACATGTATATGCAACCTTTGGGTGAGGTCATGAGAGGGTTCAGCATGCAATGTCATCAGTACGCCAATGATACACAACTCTACCTCTCACTTTCCAAAGACCCAGGCCCGGCAGTCTCGATGCTTTCCCGGTGCTTGGCAGCTGTAGGGGACTGAATGAGGGAACCATCTGAGGCTGAATCCCAACAAGACGGAGGTGATGTTGGTGGGTAGGGCTGAGGGAGTGGTGGCTCCCATCATTGGTGGGGTCTGCCCCCCTTTGACCACTCAGGTCCGTAGTTTGGGGGTGCTCCTTGACCTGCAGTTCCACCTGAATTGTCAGATGGAGGCTGTGGCGAGGGGAGCATTCTGCCAATTACATCTGGTGCAACGGCTTCGGCTGTATGTCTCCAACTCGGATCTGGCCACCATCATCCATGCCTTCATTACCTCTCGACTGGACTATTGTAACTCACTCTACATGGAGCTACCCTTGAAGACGGTCTGGAGGCTGCAGCTGGTGCAGAATGCGGTGGCACATCTCCTAATGGTGACGGGACACTGTGAGCACATTACACCTGTGCTCCATATTCTGCACTGGCTGCTTATTGTCTTCCGGGCCCAATTCAAGGTGTTGATGATGATCTATAAAGCCCTAAATGGCTTGGGTCTTGCTTATCTGCAAGACTGTCTCGAGCCCCGGGTCATTTCGTGGCCCTTGTCGTCAGCCGGGGGCACCCAACTCGAGGTTCCCTGGGTATCTCAGGTGACGACAGTGAAGAGGGCGTTCTTGGTGGCCACACATCGGCTGTGGAACTCCCTCCCGATGGAGGCCCGTCTGTCCCCAGACCTCCCCACTTTCTGAAGATATTGTAAGACCTGGTTGTTCCTCCAGGCCTTCGGGGAGGGGGGTGAGGAGGGTGGGGGGATTGAGGGGAGGTTTTTTTCTGCCTTTTAGCCTTTCTGGTTTTGGTATTTTAATATTTTTATGTTTGTGGTATTTTTAAAGGATTTGATAGTTGTTTTGACTGTTTGTGTTGTGAGCTGCCCCGAGCTGCCAATGTGCAGCAGGGTGCAGGATATAAATAACTGTAATATATAAATAAATAAATAGTATCTAGAATCTTTCAAGAATAACGTACCTTGGGACTGATGCCTTAATGGAGTGGGGAGGGGCTGAGTGTCTCCATGACCCAGAGAAACTAAGGGTTTTTTAGACAAGCACCTCCCCACCCATTACCCACCCATCATGCATGTTGAAGGGCACCCATAGGGCATCGTTTCAGCAACATGTGTAATGGGTGGGAAGTGGGTGGATAATAGGTGGGGAGGTGCTTGTCTAAAAACACCCTGAGTTAGAAGAAATCTCTGGAAAGTGGAAAATAATGAACATTAGGGGTCAATAAAACAAACAATCATAATGCTAGGAAATGGACTGAAAATGAAATGCAAAATATTGCAATGCCATGATATGAATCCCTTGTGTGTCACTGCCTTGAATATTGTGTGCAGTTTTGGTCGCCTCAAACAGGACATACTGGAACTAAAAAGGTTACAGAGAAGGACAAAAACAATGATGAGATGTGGAATGGCTTCCATATGTGGAGAGGCTCAAAAGATTAGGCCTTTTCCATTTAGAAAAGACACAACTCACAGGAGAATATGGTAGAGGCCTATATTGCACATGGGTGTCAGCAGGGGGGTAAAAGAAGTACTCTTACACCACCCTGGAATTTGCATGGTTACACCCACTTTGGAGCACCGTGACATCATAATGTTCATTAAGAGATGTGGCCATATCATATGGGCTGTGCCATATCAGACAAGTTCCCCCTGTCATGCTCCCAAAAAAGCTCCCAAGGGAGCTCTCTCCACCCTGTCATGCGTCTCCTGGGCATTAGAAAGTTGGCATGACATCCTCTTCACCCCGTTCCTTCTTAACATGACCCTGTCTCTGGAAAACATTCTGACAGTAGCCCTGAGTTTGACTGATTTGAGTTGGCAGTCCACTATCATATTAACCTGAAATCCCATCCCTGAAACTCCTGTGATCTTCTCAAAACTGTGGAGAAAGGTACATGGAAATTTAGGATATTAATGAATGATATTTTACACAAATACCATGAGCCTTGCCATACCACTATGGGTGATTTCAGATGTTACGGGCCTCCCTTTTACCACAGTCAATCCCGTGTGGTGGAGGAGGTTCCGTAACGTCTAAAGGGGTTCCCGCCAGAAGTTCACGTCAGTGAACCTCCAGCGGGAATCAGATTAACCACGGTTCCGGAGGTGAGTCCGGCCTCACCTCCAGAGTCGTGGTTAGTGCAACCACATTCCAGGATCGGCGGACGGTAACATCTGTTACCTCCGTTGGCCTGGATTGTGGCCTGGAACACTCTGCAGGATCGGGTGCAGTGGCCAGACTGGCTGCTGCACCTGCCCGCCTCCCGGAGGGCGGGTAGCCTGGGGAACACGGGAGGCGGGGCTGTGCAGCCGCACGGTGCACCGCACAGCCCCGCCCCCTCCCCAATCCCCTGTAGGAATCAGGCCGGCATGTCTAAAAGATGAATGGCCTGATTCTCGTCCAGGATCCGAAACGGATCCTGGACTGTGGTTAGAGGGAGGCCCGACACATCTGAAATCACCCTATGAGATACTAGAAAATTAATGAGGTTTTTACATTTTACAGCCTTGTTGGGACTAGACCAAATTGTTTAGCAAGTTTCAGTGAAAGAACAAAAGTTGACCCCAAATGTCTCTGGGGAAAGAGAGACATGTTCTCTCTTGGACCTGTTTCTGGGAACATGTTTTTCTCTGTGGAAAGAGAGACAATGGGTAATTTCAGACGTTATGTGATCACAGTCAACCACACCGAATCACAGTGGATTTGGTGTGGTGGCTGTGATCGCTTGAACGTCTGTGTGAGCCCCGCCAGATGTTCGCCACAGTGAATTCCTGGCGGGGTTCAAAGCAAACCATGATTCTGGAGGTGAGTTCAGCCTCACCTCCAGAATTGTGGTTAGCTGAACCACGATCAGGAATAGGATGAAAGTAAAGTCTGTTACCTAACCCGATTCCTGACCGTGGTGCAGACTGCGATACGGGATCGGGCACAGCAGCCTTATTGGCCGCTGCACCCGCCCATCTCCCCAAGGGTGGGTGGCCAGTGGAGCGTGGGAGGCAGGTCTGAGCAACGCACATCGCGCCGTGCAGCCCTGCCCCCTCCCCGATCCCCCTTAGAGATTAGGCCAGCACGTCTACAGGACGGCCGGTCTGATCATGGACCAGGATCCAAGACAGATCTCGGTCCAGGGTTCAGCATGGCGGACCGAGAGGCCCGTCATGTCTGAAATTACCCGTGTTCTCTGTGGAAAGAAAGAATTGAAGGAACTGAAATGGCTATTAGTCATGTAGGTTGGCAGATGTGACCTCTGACAGTTGGGAGCTGGGAATGAACAACAAGGAATGATCATTCCATTATCACCTATTGGGTACTTCTCCAAAGCGGCCAAGAATGACCATTGTTGGAGGCAGGATGCTGTGCTCAATGGACCTTTGTTCTGACCCAGTATGACACTTCTTATTTTCTTAAAGAATGACAAGTAAATTTGACCAATCCATATTCCTCCATATTTTTGTTTTCTTTTGCTCTCAAAAGCATGTTTTCTTTTTAACCAAATTTGGTACTGATTATGAACTGTAAGGTTGGGGAAACCTTACACCGGCCTGTAAGGGGGGGGGAAGCCTTACAGGGGGATATGGGGCTAGACAGACAGAAGGAACCCCAAGCGTTACCCACCCAGGAGCGTGTGGTTACAAGGCAGTGCCTCGGATAACTACCCTCAGGATAGAATAGGGCCTTAGAATCCAAGGATCCCCAGCCTAAATCATCACAGGGTATCTGGGTAGAGCGCAAGCCTTGAACAACTCCTGGGTGCCCAGGCGTTCGGGGGACCCAGGTCCAGGGGAACACCGGGACGGGGGGTTGGTGATAGGGCGGCGGAGTGAAGACCCCCAAGGGATGCAGCGGAGGGGATAGGGCAGCCACACGGCGGGTCCCAGGGCACCCTAGTGCAGGGGGGCAGGAAACACTTACCCAACACACCTTGTCCACTTGGTCTCACTCACCCACAGTTGTACACTTGCTCACACAGCCGCTCTCTCGTTCGCTCTCTCTCTCTCTCTCTCTCTCTCTCTCTCTCTCTCTCCTTCGCACAATAACTATAGCACACAATCGCCAGGGGCCGGTCTCACAGGCAGAGCACTGTTCACCAACAAGGTGAGCCTGCCTCTGCCTGCCCTATAAGCCCTACGAGTGAGGGGGGGCGGAGCCGGAGACGCTCCGAGCGTCGGGGCCCTCCCTGTGCGGAGGGTTCAGGGGCTGCAGCTGTGTGGGCGGGCGCCGCCCTGTCCTCAGCGTTCTTCCTGGTTGTAGGGGGCGGGGCCAGCCCCCGTTGAGCGTGCGGAGGCTCGGCTTCTCCCGCACTTCCGGGTCTCGCTGCTGGTGTTGCCGGCGTCGGCCCCGCTGGGGGCCCAGGTACTTGGTGCGCCGGGGGGGGTCCCGCCATTTGGGGTTTTGGGGTCGGCCCTGCGGCTGGCCCTAGGGGTCCTGGAGGGTGAGGTCTGACATGAACTAATGGCCTTTTTTTCAACTTTGGAATTTTTTTTACGGCAGAATGAATTCTGAGCAAGGTTTATTTAGCATCCATTACCCCGCAGTGTGTGTTCTTTTTATCATTATTCACTGAGCTTGCGTTGAGCATGCAGTAATTGCACCTTATGAATACGTCAAACAGTGTGTTTTCACAAACCAATGGTAATCAAATCAAATGTTTTAAATTCACTATTTGACAAAATTACTATAAATATGACAGGAAAAGAGATTTCTGGGATGCATTAATTTCTAACGGTGACAAATGGATGCGTAGTGAGAAAGCTGTCTTAAGTTTCTCTTGAAGTCTTAAAGAAAGCAACATTTAATATAGGCTTCTGGAATTTAGCAGTTACCAGCCACCAGCACCTTTTTTATTATAAATAATTTACCTAGCACTTTCTGCATTCAAAGTGCTTTATCTAGTTCACCCTCACACCCTGTGAGGTGGGTCATTATTATTCCCATTTTAAAAGTAGGGAACCAAAGCTGAGACATAGGAACTTTCTCAAGACCACCCAGAGAATTCCTGGCTAAGACAGAATTTGAACCCTGGTCGCTAATATCCCAACTTTGGGTAAAACCAGATGTGCCTCTAGAGCAGCGGCTCCTTGACCTGGCCTGGGGTGGGAAACAGCAGCTGCCCCTCCCCAGGCCAAGTCACGGCACTGAACAATCATGCCCATCCCAATTTTTGAAAAAAATTCCAATATTTCATTTTTATTCTAAAATTTGGGAATTCTTTTTTCATTTTCATTATTGCAGTAATGATAACAAAAAAGAGATTTTCATTATCGTTATCATAAAAAGGAAAATGAATCACCCACCCCTACTGAGAGTCTGGTCCTGTGTCTCTAGACAAGATGGTTTGGCAGGACATGAGAACTGGAATGAATGATATATTTTGTATGCAATTATATTTTTTTGCATATTCATATAGACCGCTGAATATTATCTATGTGGTATCAACCACAAATAGAAACAAAACAAACCCCACGACCAGCCTTAGTTTTTGGGTATTCTCAGAAGTGACGCTGTTACGCTTAGCCACACTTTACCACACTTAACCCCACAACCACCATCACTTCTGTTTGGCGTCTGTAAGATGTTCACCATGCTTTGCCCCGAACCATGGTAGCAGTTACCACCGGTTCTGATCTCAGAAAAACACGGGAAACAGCCGGTGGCAAGCACTACCACGGATCAGAGCAAAATGTGGCAAGGCGTACCGTCACGTCTGTTCTTGGTACCGTCCTGTTCTTAGTACCGGCAGGGTCTAAGCATGGTAGCATCACTTCTGAAAATTTCCTTTGCAGGGCTATGGGCAAAGATAAAATGTGGAGCCCCTGGCAACCCCTACTCCTTGGTGGCACCCTCCACAGGGCCTGAAAGTGGTCATGTTAGGAGCCCTAAGCCCTGCTCTGGTAAAAACATGGTCACTGTGGGGCCACCAGAAAGAGGGGGCTCAGGATAGTCACCCTGTGGCCAACCATCATATCAACAATCAAATGGGATATTCGTTAGAGCTGAGGCAAGAATGATTGTCCCCATAACATTGGGAAATACCTACCTTTCGGGAGTGCTTGAGACCGTTAATTAGTATTTCCTCACTATCTATGGCATCTATGTTTCTCCTGTTGTCAAGAGCCTATGGTTGTCTGCCATTTTTTGGTAGTTTTCAGTAATTTTCAGTATTTCCCAGTAATTTTGGGTATTTTCTGCCAGTTAGTTTTGGGTATTTTCATCAGTTTCCAGCATTTTATGACAGTTTCTGGCTTTAGAATGCAGAAAAAACATCTGGTCCTTGAAATGCACCAATCAAAACTCAGTTTACAAGTGAGCCAAAACAAAGACCAATAAATAAAATTATGCAAGTCATGTAGTGAATTTACGATAATACACAAGCAAACATAAACAGCGTGTAACATAAGCTGCTCCTTCCTAGGAAGAACTTAGCTGCCTTCATACCTGCGCAAATACCCTGCTTCCGACAGAAACAGAACTTGCCAATATTTCTCATTTCAGGCCTACAGGTATACCATTTTTTTCAGGTACTCGTTTCAGCTCTAGTTGCAGGAAAAATCCAGGGAGATGCAAGTATACTGCTTTGGCCATTCTTCCTAGAACCCATGTGAAGATTTTGTGATCCTTGTGACTGATCCCACCCCCTGAGACTTTGGTCAGTCCTGACAGAGGATGTCAAAACTGAAGTCCCCCAGGAAGATCTCCAGAATACTCCGTTCCAGCTGTAGCAATGGCTCCACCTGAGCGACATTTCATAAATCTCTGGCTAAGCAGCCACTCAGTGCTTTCCTGGGCTGATATTGCCATGATGTGCAGACTACTGCTGAAAAGCAGTATTCAAAATTACTCGTTTTTTACCGAGTATATCAGTATTCGGCTTGGTTTTACGGAGTACTGAGTAACCAAGAAATCAGCCTGGTACTCATTCCAGTACTTGGTACTTGGATAAATTCTCAGCTGGGCAACATATGGGGCGTTTCCTGTAATATATGGGGTTTTCATGGTCCTATATAAGAGAACTCAGTGCTTGGTATTCAGAAAATACTTGGTACTCGGTTTTATTTTATTGAGTATTTTATTGAGTATTTTACTGAGTACTGAGCATCGAGTATTCGGCCAAGTTACCAAGGACCAGCTGAACACTCAGAGCCAATCCTTGGAAACTTGGAAATACTCACAAAATATTTTTTCACTATTCAGTACCGCCCTTGTGCAGACCACACTGCTTTATTACCTATGGGTAATTTCAGATGTGACAGACCGTTTGGCCCACCACGCTGATCCCCGGACTGGGATCCGTCTCGGTCCATGATCAGGCCAGCTGTCCTTGAGATGTGCCGGCCTGATCTCTACCGGAGTTCGGGGAGGGGGCAGGGCTGCATGATATGAGGCTGCTCAGCCCCCCCCCCGCGCTCCCTTGTCCGCTGACCCCATCCAGTGGTTGGGGCCTGATTCTGGGATGGGGCTGGCAAGCAGACGTGCATCGCCTCCATTGCCATCCCCGTCCTGGATCGTGGCCAACCTAACCACGGTTCTGAAGGTCTGGCCGACCTCACCTCCAGAACTGTGGTTAGCTTTGACCCCCACCCGAGATTCACTGTGGTGAACATCTGGAGGGGCTCAAATAGACGTTACAGTGATCACAGCCACCACCCTGAATCCACTGTGATTCAGGGTGGTTTACTGTGATCATGTAACGTCTGAAATTACCCTATATCTGAGTTGCAACAATGGTGCTGGGAATGGGATAACAACCCCTCTGGATTCTACCCAATGTCTATGGGTTTTATCCCTTTATCTCTAGGTTCCATATGAAGCCTTGATTTCTCCAGATTATCAAACATCCCTCAGGGACAATGGCACAAAGCAATTTCCCAAGCTTTTCTAAAGTTCCAACCATGCAACAGCTTGAGTTGCTACATTAGCTAAAATTATTTTGAATGTTTGCTGCTGCAAAGGGTTCTCAGTAGAGCTGAAAGTGGCAGCAGAGGGGAATATTAACAGGTTCTTTCTCTATTTTGGGTGGGCTGTTGTTGACCCAAGCAGCATTTGTTGTAGAATTTGAGTAATCAAATTTTTGTAATTTTGATTATTTCACTCATTTTCATGGCAATTTTCAGTCATGTATTTGGTGCACTTTAATTTATTTTTGTCTGAGTTTGTGCTTTTGGTATTTCACGTCTTTTCACTTCTGGGTTTTTGTCATGTCTATGCACCTGCTGTACATTGTGGGAATGGAATTAATGGACCAACCAAACAGATGGACTGACAAAATGGATGGACGGACTGAGCAAAACACAGAAAGTTGAAAACTGATAATTGAACAAAATGTGCTGAGATACTATTCTGTATCCATTGCATTTGCTTCAGTTTGGTTCATCTGGATCGGATGGGTTTGCTCATTTTGGCGATAACTCATTTCAGTCTAGTTGAAAATTTCAGATCAACATTTCAGGGCTGAGGGATGCTAGCATAAGGAACATCTGTTATTAGGGATGTGCGAACGCGGTTCGGACATTTGGAGTTCGATCCAAACTCAGCCCGTTCGGACACCCAAATCGAATGCCCAAGCCCCTGAACAGTTCGGCCACGTTCAGATGAGTTCAGGCGCGTTCGGGCAGGAAAAACAGGACTGGCAGGCCCAGGGAGGTGGGGGGGGAAGCTGAGGAGCAGACTTCCTGGTTCCAGGGGTGGAGAGGCTTGGACTAGCAGCCAGCCTGCCCAATCACCATGCCTCTTTTCCTCAGACCACTAGCTTCACAATCTGCGATTGGCTTGGGGCTAGGCTGCACAGAGCCAATGGGGCTTGTGGTAAGGCGGGCACAGCAAGTAACAAAAGTCATTGCCCTCCCCACTTCCAATTTGTGCTGAGTTATCCACTGATCCTGTCAGCAGGCGTTTTCAGAACTTTCCCTCCCCCAGCAGTTTGTGTTCCTAATCCATTGCCATCCTTCTCCTATTTCACCCATCTCCACACATTTACCTCCATAGTTTCATTTATTTAGATTATATTAGATAGATTTAGGTTTATTTTGTAATTTTTACCCCTCCTTGTGTTGTTTCTCCCTCCCCTCCATTGACTCCTTCCCTCCCCCCTGTATATATTCCATCCATTATTCCCTTGCCCTGTTTTTGGATTTATTTAAAGTAGGATTAGATTGATTTAGCTTTCATTTCAGTTTTGTACCCCACCCTGTGTTGTTTGTTGTGAGCTGTCTATGTCCCCCCCCACCTCCTTGTGTGTGTGTATATATATATATATATATATATATTAGATACTAGTACACTATAGCTATAGTGTAGATATAGCTACACTAACTCTAACTGCTATTAACTATTCTAAAACCTATAGACCTAATTGGAATATTATATCTTCAAAGGCCTAGTTCTACAAATACCCTATATTAAAACTGAATCACTACACACTATCTCTATCTATCTCTATAATTAAGCTAGCTCCTACAACTATCTATCTATACTAGTATCTAATATATATGATATTATCTAATATATATGATGTTCTGGGGCCTATGTTCCCGACAGGGAGGGCTGTCTCTCCACTTCACTGTCTGCCAATGCTCCACCAATGCCAGCCAGCCTACATTCCAGGCAGGGAGGGCTGTCATTCCACTTCATCCAGAAGCTGCCATTCTAATCCCAGGACCCACCGTCAGGATTCTGGGGCCGTCATTCTTCTCACGGGTAGTCATCATTCCACCACATCAAGAAACAGTCATCTAGCCACTCCAGCTCCAGGACCCACCATCAGGGTTCTGAGGCCTACATTCCAGGCAAGGAGGGCTTGTGGCAGAAGCTGCCAGGAGCAACCCTGACCTTTCCAGGTGACTTTCACTGACACTCTGGCTTCCAGGTTGACTAGGCCTGATTTCGCAACCAGCCACATGGCAGGATTTCGCAATCCCAGGGGAAGAGGCCTACAGCCAGCATGGCTGGAGGGGTCATTCTCTGATTGGACTAGGTACAGTCAGGTAACCTCCCAAGGACCAATCACGATTGAGGGGTAGGGGGCTTTTAAAAAGAAAAGCCACACCTCTCAGCTGAGTCTTCCATCTTGTCTTCTGTTCGCTCTGGGATACTGAGCTGGTTTCTGTCACGGGGGATAGGTGGAAGGGGAAGAAGGGTTGGGGTTTGGTAGGGAAATAGAAGGGAATAACAGGGGAAGAGGAAAACAATGGGGGGAAGCCCTGGGAGGGGCTTACAAGGGCAGGCAGGAAGAACCCCTGCACAGGAGGCGGTTCTCTCTCTCTGATGGAGTCTCTCGGGGGAAAAATGTCCCTCAGGGTATTGGGTGGGCTTTCCTCCGTTAACAAGAGGCAACCCTTTTCATCATTGGGACAGAGAGAGAGAGAGCCAATTGCCCCCACAGGAAAGACAATACAAAAGGGACCCACA
>QEPC01006909.1:4321072-4365964 GCA_003113815.1 Sphenodon punctatus | reverse complement strand
CCAGCCACATCATCCAGAAGCTGCCACTCTAGTCCAAGGACTTACAGTCAGGGTTCTGGGGCCGTCATTCTGCTCACAGGGAGCCGTCATTCCACCACATCAAGAAACAGTCAACCAGCCACTCCAGGGCCCACCATAAGGGTTCTGGGGCCTACATTCCAGGAAGGTAGGGCTGTCATTCCACTTCACTGTCTGCCAATGCTCCACCAATGCCAGCCAGCCTTCAATGCCCGACCAATTAGGGGTGCCAGCCACAGAGCCCTGGCCGGGCCTGTGCCGCTGCTCCACCAATGCCAGGCAGCCTGCAATGCCTGGCCAAGTAGGGGTGCCAGCTGAGGTTACTGTGCCCTGGCAATCCAATGTCTTTTGTTGCTAGTACTGCACATCAGCCATTTGCTCCTCCCTCTTGTAGACAGGCATTGCTCGGATGAGTGGGCGGGCGGGGGCTGGGTGTCCGCAAGATTCACCACCAGGCAAGGCTTTTCAAATTTGCAGTAGAGCTTCTTGAGTTTGGTCAAGTATGATGCCAGCCTGCAATGCCCGGCCATGTAGGGGTGCCAGCCACCAAGCCCTGGCCAGGCCTCTGCCGCTGTTCCACTGTTGCCTGGCAGCCTGCAACGCCCAGACTCTACTGTTGCCTCTGCAACTGGGTCTCAGACAGCCATCCATGCTCCCACGGGCAACCCCGGGTTCAAGCGCCCAGCCTGCCTCCCAGGCAACCCGAGGTGCAAGCCCATAGCCTTCCCAGTTTCTGCTGCTGCTGTGTCTCTGATGACCTGCCATGCCCCCACAGCCACCCCTGGAGCACCCCAAGCCTCTGCCATGACCGAACGTTCCAAACGTTCGGAGGGGTCCAAACTCTGCGGGACCGAACCCATGAACCCGAATGACGTTTTTAGTCCAACCGTCCGAACTCCGGTCTGTTCGCACATCCCTATCTGTTGTGTTACATGGAGCTGTGGTGTTTTTAATAAGGGGTATTAGTTGTGTAAATGCTGCCCATTACATTTTATAAAGGCATAGGCAGAGCCCCGTGTTCACTGCAGCAAAAAATCTTAAATTCTGCAACCACTGAAGAAAAATTCTGCAAATTCATTGTGAGCATTAACAGTTACATAATTAACTTGGATTTGTATAATTATACAACAATTTATACATGCAAATTTGCTTACCACCTTGCTTTTTCAACAGGCTTGACATAGAATCACAACTTTGTTAATCGAGCACCACACATATCCTCGGGAACTTCAGCACCCCAGACCTCCCTCACCAAAATGTATGGTCCTAAGAACCCCCCACTCCACCAACAATTCATCTCCCAGGGGCCTATTCACCCTCAGGTGTCATGGTCACACCTCCCTGAGAGCCAGCAGCTGCAGCAGCAGTATTAGTTTTGGGTCAGGCAACAAGCTTATGCCTGAACCAGGATTTAAAGATCCTGCAGACAGCTCCCACTGCAATTTCAGCATAGCACTGCGAAGTTTGGCTGATTCTGCAAAAATCACTGCAAATTTCAGCAACACAGTCAACATGGGGTATTTTCAGATGTTTCGAGACCACGCTCAACCACAGTCAATACCCTATGGTGGGGAATGGCCTTGTAATGTCAGTTGGGGAACCGGAAGTTCCCCCCAGATGTTAACCACGGTCAATCGTGGCGGGGAATCACATTCACCACGTGATCAGCAGAACCAGCGGGGCCGACACCGATCGCATGGTGAATGTGATTCCCCGCCACGATGAAGGGGCCCATCTCGTCTAGAGGGAAACCACGGCGCGGAATTCCCAGCGGGATTCCGGGCCGTGGTCAATCCGGACGGGCGCTGCAGCCGCATTGGCTGTGGTGCCCGCCCGTCTCGCCAGAGGGCAGGTGGCATGGGAGCATGGTGGGGGGCCATGCGGCCACATGTTGCACCACGCAGCCCCGCCCCCTCCCCGATTCCCCGCCAGGATCAGCCGACACGTCTGTTGGACATGACGGGCTGATTCCGGCAGGGAATCTGAAGAGTGGTTCCTGGACGGGGCGAATGCTGCCCCGTCTCATCTGAAAATACCCACGGTTCCCTGGGGAAAGTGCTCTGAAATAAGGACTATTGCCTTTAAATAAGGAACATCTGGCAACCCTATTATCATTGTTGTAATAAGTTCGCATCCACAGTCCTGGCTACAGCCATCTAGCAAAGACCTTCAGGGTCATACAGATATTAATACTCAGTTCTGACTACTCTGAAAACAACTATCTCTACTGCACAAGAATGTCCACCACCCCAGCCAGCCCTGTATATGTTGGTAAACATAGAGGCAAATGGAAACAGTGGCTAGGGTCTATTGTAGATGTTGTTTAATTCAAGGGCATACCCCCATTAACCTTAATGGGCTTTGGATCCAACTCTTTAAAAGTTAATGCATAAGTGCTGCTGGCTTTTACGTTCCATCTCAGATTATTGCTATAAAAACTCTGTTGCTGGTGCATGTGATGTTCCCTTCTCCTTGCTCCGACCTGAACTGCTTTTTCACCAATTTCAAATCCCAAAAGGCAATACCAAAGCAACACCACATTTCTTTTGTCTTCACTGCATTACATTTTCCCTTGTACTTCCTTGTCACTCATTGGCTGTTATACAGATTTCTTTACAAATCTACCGTCCAATTGCATATTGGTCAAAGCAAAGGGAACATACAACAACAATTCTGATTGGAGGCACTGGAATTACTGGAATGCACTGGAATGGAGGCACTATTTTACTAAATTGTGTTTGGGAATGCAGGTGGGCTATTCAATTAGAGGTGTGCAAATGGCAGCCCATTCATTTTTGTTTTCATTTCAGACAAAAATGATTTGTTTTAGAGTTTTCATTGAAAACCCATTTATTTTCATTTTTAAAAAATGAAATATTAAAAAATAAATTTAAAAAATCACTAAACATGCACAAAATGGCCACTAGACCATTCTGTGCATGTGTGTCCCTTTATAAAATGGCAGCAGCAGCATCACTGCCATTTTGGAAAAGGGCGGTGATGTTGCCACTGCCATTTTGGAAAAGGGTGTGCATGTGGAGAATGGTCCAGTGACCATTTTGCAAATGCAAAATGATTTATTTTTTATTTGTTTTGTAATTTTAAAACAAAAATAAGTAGCAAATGTATATTGTTTGCTTATTCCTTGTTGTTTATTTATGTCCTGATTTACTAAAACAAATCTGGCTCTGTTCATTTTAGTAACTAATAAAAAACAAAACAAATGAACACTATTATTCACACAGTTATTGGCACAGAAATGTGGAAACAAGAAACAGACAGAAACATGGAAGTAAAGTGCTTTCCATGGCAATGTCATAAGCAGTAAATAAACAGTACACAGTACACAGTAAACGGTCAACAGAAAGTCAGTAAATCGGGATGGTGTCTCACAGTATTGCAAGAATCAAGAAATCATTTTGGTATCAGGAAAAGGTCAGAAAATGAATCCCAGTTTCTGAGATTGTGATTAAAGATTTTGCTGCTTGTTTCAGCCCTACTATTAAAGGGCTCTAGGAAAGCCCTGGGCATGTTTAAATTAATGGTAGCCAATGAGGCACACCTATGGATGATAACGGGCCCCAGATTGGGTTGGCCGCATGGGAACGAACATTATTATTATTATTATTATTATTATTATTATTTTATTAACATTTATATAGTGCCAGCAATGTACCTGGTGCTTTACAAGGAATAAGATAGACACGGTCCCTGCTCGAAAGCTTACAAACTAAGGACAGGGGGAGGGGAGACAGGGAAGGGGGAACAGAGGGAGAGACAAGGGATGCGACATTCATGGGGATGTGAGAACTCAGGTACACGTTCTTGGCTTGGTTGCAGTAAATTGGGAGTTTACAGATAGCAGGTGGGGGATAATCCTGGATGGGTTGATACGCTGTGGCCTGGTTGGTACGGCCTTAGCCCAGGCTGTGAGCTCGGAGATTTTCCAAGGTCACAGCCCAGACTTGCCATCAACATGGCCTGGGGCAATCCCGGGCCAACCTCTGGCAGCGCCTGCACACACTTGCAGGTGGGTCTCAGGCCAAAGCGGGCCAATGCCGTGTCTGTTTTTACCCTAGGTGAAGGAGAAGCTGCCCCAGGAAAAGACAAAAAGTGATGGAAATGAGTCACAGCTGTGTTTGGTTCAGTCAAAAATTCCTTCCCAGTTACCTAAGTGTATTTTTTCTTCACTTATCCCAGATTTCACAATTTTCACAATTTCTCTTTTTCTGTCAAGAAAACTATGCCGAGACAAATAAAGGCTACCCTGGCCATTTCAAATAGTCTGCTGATCAGGCTCTCTAGAACAGGAAGCTTTCACACCTGTTCTATGTACTACTACTACTATTAAGCATTTCTATAGCGCTACTAAGAGTACGTAGTGCTTTACAGTCACAGATTTTGGAGACAGGTCCCTGCCCAGGGGGCTTACAGTCTGAGATGAACAAAGGTGAGGGGAACACAGGGAGAGACAGACACACACCCATTCCCATTTTACAGATGGGGAACCGAGGTTGTGACTTGCCCAAGACCACCCAGTGAATTAATGGCTAGGTCAGGATTTAAGGCATGTTTAATGAGAAAAGTAAACTTGGCCTCTTAAGCAGAAATTTCTAATGAAAATGTCTTCCCTTCTACTGTCAATTTTCAGATTTCCTTTAGTGTTTCTGAGAGAAAGTAGCAATAGCTTTCTAACACTCCTGGATTATTTTACTCTCGCTCCCATCTAAGGTTAACTGACAGTGGGCCTAAGTTTTTGTTTTGTTTTGTTTATTCTGAGTCTAAACACACCCTTTCCATCTGACTCAGGGTAAGTAGCATAAAATACACATAACATGAATCCCTTAATATATATATATATATACTATGTATTGTCTCCGTAGCATGACAGAATGCAACAGACATGTTTGTTGAGGTCAAAAGGCTGCAACTATTTATTAACTACAACTCAGGGTATTTTCAGACGTGACGAGATCACAGTAAACCACGCTGAATACCTACATGTGGTCACTGTGCCCTGCACGTCTGTTAAGCAACAGCCAGATGTTAGACAAACTGAATGCCCACATGGGGTCAATTTCAACCACGCTTCCGGGGCTCCTGGCGGGAAAATCCCCGGAAGCGTGGTGAAAGTGATTCCCGGCCAGAACCAAAAAAAAGTAACGTCTGGCCGGCGATCACGGCCCGGAATCCCCGGCGGGATTCCGGGCCGTGGTCAAACCAGCCCAATGTTGTGGCGGCATTGACCTCACTGCCCGACCATCTCCCCAGAGGGTGGGCGGCGAGGGAGCGTGGATGGGACGGGGCTGTGTGGCTGCACGTTGCACCGTGCGGCCCCGCCCCTCCCTGATTCCCTGCCTGGATCCCCATCACATCTATTTGCCGTGCCTGGGTGATCCCAGCGGGGAATCTCTGCGTTGTTTTCGGGATGGGGCGAAGCCGCCCAGTCACATCTGAAAACATCCATAGTCTGGAACAGGGGGGGAAAGCCCAGAAACCCAACAAGAATCCACCCAAAAGTGGCAGGTCCATTAGTTTCCATAATTCCTGGAGCAGGCACTATTGCTCTCTAGAATGAATGAACTATTAACTAAAACTATTGTAAAAACAAAATGTGTTTTAGTTATTGAAGGACCAGCAGGTGCCTGGCACTGGCTCCACGCTGTCTGACTTTTGCTGATAAACAAGATTACAGAATGGGGTCAGAATGGAGTGGAAAATCCCTTGGGTGAGGGGTACAATCTGTCCAAATTTCATCCAAATTGGATGGGAAGCAAAAAAGTTATATCTGGAAATGCCTGCATACAAACCATGATGCTTATAAAATTGGGACCGTTTATCCAATCTTTCTGAAATTAGGCAGGGATTATCCCTTGGGTGAGTGGAATAACATTTCCAAATTTCATCCAAATTGAATGGAAAACAAATATGTTATAGCTGGAAATGTTTCTGCAAACTACAAAATTTAATTGTTTATAAAATCAGAACCCTTTATTCAATCTTTATGACATTTGGTAGGGACAGACCCCTGAGTATGGGGTGAAGTCTTTCCAAAGTACATGCACACATTGGATAGAAAATGAAGAAGTTACAGCCAGAAATACATTTCTCATTGAAACCAATGGAAATAATTAAAATAATAACTAAAACAAGTGAGAATAACTAAAGTAATAACTAAAACAAATTGGAGTTTAATAACTAAAACTAAAAAAGAAACTAAAATGATGTTTTTTTCCTGCACACTCCTGCCCGTTTCAGCTCTTAGGTAAACATATCACCCTTTCTATCTCACCGGTTATTGTTTTTCCTTTTCTTTCCCAATCTCCAACCAAGCACCCAGCAGAGCCTTCTGTTTTGTGTTTCCCTGAACTCTGCTTAAAATGAACTCCTTTGTCTGTTTCATTGGTCTCCACATGTGTTGCTACTGTGTCTGGATTGGCAGCTGCTGGTATTCCTGGACCCTCTGAATTCTTTCAAGCCACCTGGATCCCAGTATTGTAATCTGGTAAATACAACTGATGTACATGGCTGCCCCTGCCACAAACCCAGGATGTCTTGTCTAGGCTGCCACAATCCCATCTGTAATACAATCCAGGCTACTCCTGCCACTGTTCCAGGAAGCAATATCTTCAATGCCAGTCCCCTCTCCGTGCAGCTACCTAATCTTTTCAGCCCCAACTGGCCTTCTTCAACCAATTCCACATAAAAAGTTCTTTTCACATCCTCTATCCTGATTGGCCAGAGCCAAATTCTGGCTGGCCTCTGCTGTAGGGCACTACACTCTCAGGACTCTGGTTTGAAGAGGCAGAGGCATGGAGTCAGTTGGCCTACATACCCACTACATTACCCACCTAGATGGTTGCTTTATGTGTGACAGCACCTGCAAAAAACAAACAAAACACACCTTGGGTGGGTAATGTCACAATTGTCTACACCCTGTGTGAATGAGCTGCTATTGAACAAGGCAAAAAAGATTAAGAGACAAGCTGTGAGTTTGCAAGAGGGGAAAGGGTGTTGTGTGAATGAATACTAGTAGGAATGAACAACACTGGGCACTTTTACATGGTGCCCAGTGTTACATCCCGCAGTTTCAAAATCCAATTTAGGGGATTAAGATGCTCCTTGCCGAACCAGATGTCTCCTGGGTGCCATTGGAAACAGCAGCACCAAGTGACTCCCAGAAGTTTTGAGACATGGACTAGGTAAGTCCCCGATAGTCAAAGTCTTTCCAGTCCGCGTCTCAAAACTTCCAGGAGTTGCCTGGTGCCACTGTTTCCAACAGTGTCCGGGTGACTTCGGGTTCGACAAGGAGCATCTAAATCCCTTCCCATCCGTGGGCTTTCCCCAAGCTGGATTTTTAAGCTGCAGGAGAAATGTCTCCTAGGTAAAAATGTCCAGTGATTGATTCACCCACTTTTCCCATGGAGCAAAACAGTCATCAGACTCTGCATTTTTGACATAAAAAAATGAAGTGTCTCTACTTGGCAGAGCTAATCTTGCAAATGCCAGATCTTGTTCCAATATCCCTGAGTATTTGTATTACTCTACAAAGGAATGCATGGGAATCCTGGGATTAACAACTAAACCAGGTCTGTGGAGAGACATGAGGTAGTTTGGATGATTATTTGTTTTTATTGGACCAACTTTTCTTGGTAAGTTTCTGCATACTACTGAGCTCCTCTTCATAAATAATACATTAAAAGCTGAAAAAGCCTAGAATTTGTAGTCTGCCAATTTGGTTGTGGTCTTAGCATTTACACGTGCAGCATTTAGTTTTCACAAATCTAGTTCACTGTCTCACAACAGCCCTGTAAAGGCAGCTTCTTATTCCTATTTCACAGAGGAGGAACAGAGACTGAGAAACAGCAACAGCCAAATGAGTTCATGGCTAACCCAAGATTTGAATCGTGGTCTTTCCATGCATGGGGGCCATGCATGGACCCCCACCATCAACATGGGAAAGCGCTCATGTGAATGTCGGAGTGACCTAACTGAACTAGAAAAGGTGCAGAGAAGGGCAACAAAAATGATCAAGGGCATGGAAGGGCTCCCGCATGAGCAGAGGCTTGGTAGGTTGGGGCTGTTCGGTTTGGAGAAGAGATAACTGAGAGGAGATATAATAGAGGTCTATAAAATCATGAGTGGTGTGGAACTAATAAACAAGGAGAAGTTATTTACCCTCTCAGCTAGCGGACACTCCATGAAACTCATGGGTGGCAAGTTTAAAACAAATAAAAGAAAATATTTTTTCACTCAGTGTATAATTGGGTTGTGGAAACTACTGCCAGAGGCTGTGGTAAGGGCCAGTACTATAACTGAGTTTAAAAGAGGTTTGGACAAGTTTCTAGAAGATAGGTCCATTAGCAGCTATTAGCCAAACAGGATCAGGGAACAAGCTGGGGGAAAACAACAGGGAATGGATCCCCCATTGTGAACTGTTGGGTGCTTCTCCCAAGCCACTGTGATTGGCCACTGTTGGAGACAGGATTCTGGGCTAGATGGACCATTGGTTTGACCCAGTATGACTGTTCTTATGTTCTTATGACCTGTGCAGGGATGGGGTGAGCAGGGCATGGATGGGGCAACCATGCATGGGGCTGTTCTTTTGAAGTGCCCCCTGCACAATGCCCATGCCCCACACACCAACCATGGACCTCCCCTCCCTCATATGAATGCCTTGCTATTGGACAAGGCAAACCAGATTAAGGAACAAGTCATGAGTTTGCTTGGGGGAAGACTGTTGTGTAAATGAGTCCTAGGGAATGCACAACACTGGGCATTTTTACACGGGAGACATTTCTCCCACAGCTTAAAAATCCAGCTTGGGGAACCCCCCGGAGGAGTCCACTATGTGTATTCTCAACCAGGGTGTGTATTCTCTTTCAGCACAATTGGGGGAGGAGGAGGCGGGGGGGGGGCTTACTGGGAATGGACTCTGGTGCAGACAATGGAATGGGCTCCCTGATGCGGCAATTCTTCCCCTCCAGTGTGCTTATGCATTCTACATGACTGTGCCCCCCCCCACATTTGTGGACCCCGATGTGGCTGCACATTGCTGCACCTATTATAGCTACGCCCCTGAATGCAATGCACCACCCCATTACGAGCTGGGCAACGACATTTGTTCTAAGAACATAAGAATTGCTGAGTGTTGCCAGGAGCTCTTTCTCCCTCTTAGTCCAAGAAATACAGGTTAAATTGTGTTATCGATGGTATAAAACACCTGTTGGTTTATGTAAAGTTAAAGTGATAGACAATGATGAATGCTGGCGAGGTTGTGGGTATGCTGGCACAGCAGCGCACTGCTGGTGGGAGTGTTTCGAGCTCTTACCTCTGTGGAGAGAGGTCTGGGAGGTAGATGGAGGAAATAGTGGGGGGGATGATCCCATTCCAGCCTAAGACTGGACTTCTGGGAATTTTTCCCATGACACCATATATTAAAGAGAGAGTTCTGGCATGCCAGAAGATCAGAGTTGCTGTGTTATATGCCATAGCAATAAATTGGAAGGCACTAGGGATGGACGAACAGAACGGAGTTCGGAAATTCTGTTCGGTTCAGTTTGAAATTTGAGTTCGGAAATTCGGTTCGGTTCGGTTTGAAATTCGAGTTTGGTTCGGAAGTTCGGTTCAGTCGACCAAACACACCAAGTTCGGTCGAATTCCGAACTTCCGAAGCAAGTTCGACCATTCAAAACCAGGTTTTTTGGTGTGTGTTGCCACTAGGGATGGGCGAACAGAATGGAGTTTGGAAATTCAGTTTGGTTCGGTTTGAAATTCGAGTTCGGTTCGGAAGTTCGGTTCAGTCGCCCAAACAGACCGAGTTCGGTCCGAACTCCAAACTTCCGAACCACATTCTCCCATCCCTAGAAGGCACCATCACCACCAACCATAATGGACGTCAGACTACGCCTGTGGTATATGATCAAAATGGAAAGAATTTCTGTGGACATACATGATAAACTGGAGGCATTCTACGTGGTGTGGTCCAACTGCTGGACAATAGTGAAAAAGGGTCTCAATCTGGAACCTAACAATAGTAACATTCTGCTAAATGATATCTGAACTTTGAACGCAAAGAAAGAAGTCAGAAAGAGTAGGAACAAATCCCTCCCAATCCCTCCAAAAGATGGAAGTAGTGATACAATGGATAAAACAGGCATTGCAATCGATTTTGTTTGTATTATAATTTAATTTTTGTTAATTGATATGGTTAGTTGAGAAAAAGATACGGATAAAAGTCAGAAAAATTGTGTTTTCAAATTCTGAATCCACTATGTAACGTCACAAAATGAAGAAGCAACAAGTTGTAAAATGATACACAATGTAAATGATATCTGGAATTGAAGGGGAAAGAACATAAGAATTGCTGTACTGGGTAGACCAAATGGTCTGCTGGGCCCAACATCCTGTCTCCAACAGTGGCCAACTTTCATTGCTTCACACAAGTACACAACGGAGTATAATGGAATGAGCCATTCCTTGCTACTAATTCCAGACTCCCAACAGTCAGGCTGTTTTTAAACAAGAAGCCCCCCACACTCCATCCATGTGGGGGGGCGCTTTTGTGAATTTGGTGTGGGGGGTGGGGGCATGCTCCTGTGACCCATGCGCCACCCATCCCATCCAGACCTGGGGCATTCCGGAACAAGCTGCAGAGACGGGGTGAGCCGTGCATGGATGGGGTGGCCATGTGTGGCGCTGCTTGTTTGAAGCTCTCTCCCATGCACAACACCCATGCACCTGCCCCATGCACCGACTGTGGACCCCCACGCATGGCGCTCGTGTAAAAGGACCCTCAGAGGTTATACCCACCGACCAACTTGACTAATAGCCATCTATGGCCCTTTCCTCCAAGAACTTATCCAAGTCCCTTTTTAAAACTCATATATGATCTTGGCCTTCAGAATTACAACATCCTAAGTTCCACAAGCTAATTGTATATTGAGTGAAAGAGTTGCCTCGCTGCAGACATTGCTAACACTCTTACACAAACTTCTCCATACACTGCCTTCCTGAGCAGCAATATCCCTGCTTCACACTGTTTGTGTGACCCGAAAAATCATTAAATGTGAGAGGCAAAGCCATTTCCTTTTCTCACACAGCACTTTCTATTATCCCTCATTCTATACCAAGTTGAGAAGTAATGTAATGGCCCATGGAATGATCTCCCAAGGGGGAAGTGTTGGCAACCCCATCACATGAGTCATTTAAAATTGGACTGGACAAAGCACTCACACTGCAGGGCTGATTGCGCGGCAATGAACAATCTAGAAATGGCCCCTTAGAAGATGATGGATGAGATCAAACAAAGAGGGGTTTGGGTTTGGTTTTATTTGGTTTTGTAACATCTTATTCATTTTAATTTGTAACCAACACATATGCTAATTACAATTACACGTAAGTAGAAGAGTAAGAAAGAGAGCAAAAAACAACAACAAAATTGTAACCACTGTATCCTCAGTCTTATTCTCTTATATGATACATAACTGTGGAGTATAAAAGGGGGAGGGGGAATTGAGTGTAAAAAGATACAGCAAAGAGCCAACAATGTTTTTGTTGTTGGTTGCCCTAAGGTTACACTAGTTTCTAAAATATTCCCCCAAAATTCCCTCCAAATTGGACTAATTTTTTCTGAATTGTCACATTTTTAAAATGTAATTTCATTGAAGCTTGATTTGCCATGCTTTTATACCAATGTCCAATTTTTGGAGCGGTTTTATTTTTCCAGTGGAGTAAAACTATCCTGCATACAATTGAACAAAGCTCGTTGTGGAGAAGCAATTTGAAAAGAATTCATTTTAAGTTCTTCAGGCACACAACCCAGAATGCACATACGTTTTGATGGTACGTTAGTTGTATCTAATATCATATTAAGTCTAGTTGATGTTTCTTTCCAAAAAGGATTAATAACGGGACACACCCAAAACATGTGACTCAAGTGATGTCGGCAATGCATTACATCTCCAACACGTTAGCTGGCAATAAAATTCACGTCTTGAAATTAGAAGGAGCCTAGCATAGAAAGAAAAAAAAAATTGTTGGATAAGATGCAATCTAATATCAATTGTAGACGTTTGAATATTTTGAACTGATAACTTCTATTTGGATTCTGCCATATTAATTCTCAAATACTTACACAGGGAACAATGTGCAGGAAATGTGGATCCATGTGGGTTCTGTGCGGCTGTGCACGTGTGTGGCTCTGCGCAGGATACGCAGGGCTTTGGGTTGGGGCCATTGTATCCTTGTAGAGAGTTAGTACAGGATGGAGAATGGAAACCAATTTTAACACAAGGATAAATCTATCTAGAGAGTTTGCAGTTTGTAAGGGCCCTGTTCCAACTTTATCTACCAATTTTATCCTACTTTATCTACCAATAATTGCTGAAGTTGTAGGTATTGCATATAGAACATCTTGTACAAGGAAATTGTATTAAATCCTTTTCTGATTTACATGAAGGATCTGAGCTTCCTTTAGCAACTATGGGTAATTTCAGACGTGACGGGCTGTTCGGCCATCCTACAGATGTGCGGGCCTGATCTCGGAGGGGATTCAGGGATTCAGGGAGAGGGTGGGGCTGCGCCTGATCCCGTACTGCTGCACTCGATCCCATACCGCGGTCTGAGCCACGGTCAGGACCGGGGCGAGGTGACAGACATTACCTTCGTTCCATTTCAAATCGTGGTTAGAATTGACCCCCGCTAGGTGTTCACCATGGTGAACATCTGGCAGGGCTCCCACAAACATTCGCACAATCACAGCCACCACCACACCGAATCCACTGTGGTTCAGTGTGGTTGACTGTGATCACGTAACATCTGAAATTACCCTCTGAGGCAATACCTACAACTTCATCGATTATTGGTAAATAAAGTTGAAATGGGCCCTTACCAATTGCAAACTCTCTAGATATATTTTTACCCTTGTCTTAAAATTGGTTTCCATTCGCCATCCTGTACCAACTCTCTAGATATAATGTCCACGGACATGATATTGATTATTTAAGACTTAAATGGAATGAGAATTTGGAAATTAATATGGCAGAATCCCAATAATATGGAAGTTATCAAATCAAAATATTATAATGTCTACCTATCTTGTATTGATAAGAATGTGTAAGTTATTAGATGAATGCTTTTCTTTGCATAGTCTTCATCCAAAGATTTTAATTTCCCCATTAAAGCATTAATTTCTGTTTCTTGACACTTATGTTTCACAAAAGCATATGCTATTATACACCCTCACAAGTAAACTTTAATAGTTTCCCATAGCATTGGAGCTGAGGGAGGTATTAAATCTCCAGTTATTTCTTACAACAGGTCTATCTCTTAAAAGAATCTGAATATCTACCTTAGCATGGCATGAAACAGCTGTAGCTGCAATAAAAACACTGACCACATATTCAATTATGTTCTGAGAAATTAAGAAGAAATCCAATTCTTGAATAAACTAAATGAGGTGATGAAAATGGGTTTAATCCCTTGTTGATGGATTTGCTATTTTCCAGCTATCAATAGGACCCAATAATAATAATAATAATAATAATAATAATAATAATAATAATAATAATGATGATGATGATTATATGACGCCTCCATGCCATGGCACTCGGAGTGCTTTACATTTAACTAATGAACTAATAAACACATCTTTTAATCCTCACAACAGCCCTGTGAGGTAGGTTAGGTCGAGAGAATATTGTGACCGGCCCAAGATCACTCAGTGAGTTTCTGGCTATGGCAAGACTTGAAACATCCCTCCCCCCGTCCAAGTACTGTACACTTAGGTATTACACTACATTGGCTGATCCCAAGTCCAGTGCAGAGCATACATGGCACACACATTGTGCGCGTATATGTATGTGCATGAGTCATGCACACCCCCGCTATGGGGACTATGGAGTGCGCGCATCTGTGCATATGCCCACATGTAAGCCACCCATGTGGGGGTGTGGGGTTGACCCCATAAGATTTAATAACTTCTCTGGCCCCTGACTTTGGAGGCGAACAAGGATTCTAGGCATTTAGAAATATAGAAGAACACTTCAGTATCAGTTATAAGGAAGGTTTAAAAGAGTTTCAAAACCGAAAGGGGCAGTTTAATTCACAACATAGCAGGAACCTCCCATGTCTCCATCTGGTTTGATCCACAGTGCTCCTTGGAGTCATCACAAAGAGGTCTTTTCAATCGCTAATTTCTCTGATTCTGAGTGAATGCGCGTGCAGGTTTTGTGGGAGCCCATCTCGTGTTCTTAATGCCTCAAATCTGGGTTAAACTCATCATTGCCTCCTTCCTCTAGATCTATTCTGAACGGTCTGAAGCTGTGCTGCCAAAGCAGAGCACAAAGCACTCCATAAAATACAGACTGTCACGATGTTCGTAGGGATGAACCACATGAAAGAACATTCCCACAGCTGGAGCGTTACGGTGCTTACAGGCACAGAAACCTTTTTAGCAATGTTCTCCATGGGAGTTTATCTTAGAAAAGTAGGGGAAGCTTTAAAGCAGTTCCTTGATATTTATTTATTTATATTAAAATTTATATCCCATCAACAGATGGCTCGGGGCGGCTCACAGCAACTACATCTTAAGATAAAACAGTAAATACAATTTAAAAAAACACCCAAAAGAGAACTAAACCAATTAAATAAGATTTTAAAAAGTCAAACTAACCCCCTCCTCCTCTCCCACCCTACCCACTCCCTTCCCCGAAGGCCTGGACAAACAGCCAGGTCTTACAGGCCCAGCAGACGGCCAGCAAACCCGGGCCCAGTCGAGCTTCCTCTGGGAGGGAGTTCCACAGTCATGATGCAGCCACTGAGAATGCCCTCTCCATTGTGCTCCCCAGCTAACCCTGGGGACCTCCAAGAAGGTGCCCTGGAGGATGGCAACAATTTCCCCAGGACCCGAGGAGTGAGGTGGGCTCTCAGATAGGAGGGGCCCAAGCCGTGTAGGGCTTTAAAGGTTAAAATCAGCACCTTAAAATGGGCTCGGAATGCTATAGACAACCAGTGCAGAGCTCGGAGCACTGGTCTTATCTGCTCCCTATGGCCCGTCCCTGTCAAAAGATAGGGCCGCAGCATTCTGCACCAGTTGCAGCTTCCAAACCATCACCAGGGGCAGCCCCATGTAGAGCATGTTGCAGTAATCAAGCTTCAAGGTGATGAACGCATGGATAAGGGTGGTCAGTTCAGAGTCCGAAACATATGGCTGGATCCTCCACACAAGATGTAGCTGGCGAAAGGCTCCCTTTGCCACCACCTCCACCTGGCAATCCAGCCAAAGGCTGGGGTCCAATAGGACCCCCACAATGAGGGGAGCCATCATCCCTGCCACCCGACCCACCAACATCACCTCCATCTTATCAGGATGCAGCCTCAGTCTGCTCTGCCACATCCAGTCAGTCACTGCCTCCAGGCGCTGGGAAAGCACCAAGACTGCAGGGTCTGGGTCAGTTGAACACAAGCGGTATAGCTGGGTGTCATCAGCATATTGGTGGAAATGCACACCAAACCATCTCACAACCTCTCCTAGGTTCCATAGGTTTTAGCAGAGTTAATAGCAGTTAGATTTAATGTAGATATATATAATGGCAGTGGACGCAGTCAGTATCTCTGTGTCTGCCTCACTGCCCGCTCGTCCAGCTTCCCCTGCAGTGAAACCACTCCTGTGGTAGATACTCAGCTGTGGAGGTTGGGGGGGAAGCATTGGGAGGCCATGCTTGTCTATTGCTACTTAACTGAGCGCCAGGTAAGGCAGCCAAGGGGTGCCAAAATGGGGGGATGGAGAGGAGGGGAGAGAGAAGCATGGGGAGGTCACGCTTCTCCATGGCTGCTCGGAGGGGTGAAGAATGGGAATCCTTCATGTTCAGAGGCACTAAATGTTATGTAAATGTATACATTTGCATAATTAGGTGGAGCAAGATTATGCAAATTAGGCCCCGCACCAAGACTTCACAAACCCTGGGGCCACTGAAGGGGCGGAAATTCCCATCAACGACAGGAGCCACCAACACCTCCACCTTCCCCACCAACATTACCTCCATCTTGTTGGGATTCAACTTCAGATGGCTTGCCCTCATCCACTCCCCCACAGCCACCAAGCACTGGGTAAGCACTGAGACTGCCAGGTCTGGATCTGCAGAAAAGGAGAGGTAGAGTTGTGTATCATAGGCTTACTGATGACAACACAAGCCGAACCCTCTCACGACCTTGCCCAAAGGCTGCACGTTGAACAAGAGGGGGAACAGAATGGAACCTTGCAGGACTCCACACGTGACAGGTCCCGGGGAGATGAAGTACACGCCCCAAGAACAACACACTGAGTTCTCCCGGTCAGGAATTAGTGGAACCATTCAAAAACAATTCCTCCCACTCTGGCCTGGTCCCGCAGCCAGATCACCAACATCTCATGGTCAACAGTATCAAATGCTGCCAACAGATCTAATAAAATTAAAAGAGATGATCTGCCCTGATCTAATTCATGGCGCAGGTTGTCAACCAAGGCTACAAGCTCAGTCTCCATGCCAAACCCAGGACAAAAGCCAGACTGTGAAGGATCTAGAAAACTGACCCAGTCCAGATGCCCCTGAAGCTGAGCCATTCAATAACCTTCCCTAAAAAGGGAAGGTTAGAGATTGACCAATAACTGGCAAGGGAGTCAATGTCAAGAGATGGTTTATTATTATTATTATTATTGTTATTATTAATTTATCTATAATAAACATTTATATAGAGATTAATATATTAACATTATTAATATTAATATTAATATTAATATCAATATCAATATCAATATCAATATCAATATCAATATCAATATCAATATTGATAAACAAACATTTATAGAGAGAGACAGGAGCTGGGGGAGAGACATAGGAAGGGGAACAGAGGGAGAGACAAGGGGTGTAACATTCATGAAGATGCGAGGTCTCAAGTGCACGTACTTGGCTTGGTTACATTAGCATTAGCATTAGCATTAGCATTTATATAGTACCAGCGATGTACCTGGCACTTTACAGAAAACAAGATAGACACGGTCCCTGCCCGAGTGCTTACAATCACCGCCTCTTTGAGGCAGCTTGACACTTTGCCCTCTCTAAGGGAGGCATTAACAATCCCCATCCGCAGCGGCCCTAATGTCTCCCAGTAGGCCTTAACCAGTCAGGACAGGCATAGATCTAATTCGCAACAAGTGGCCCTAACCGCCCCAAGGACATCCGATGCATTAGTGGGTGACACCCGCTGAAATTGATCCCATGAAATCAAACAAGACAGGACCTCTAATACCTACGGTTGTCCCACTGTTATATATATATAATAATTTTATTGTTGAAGCCAAAGGCCATAACAAAATACAAATAGAACAATCAATACAAAGACAGAAAATATAAGCAAAGAAGTAAAACTGCAATGGCAACGTCTACCCCACTGTTATAAGTGCAGCCTTGAAATCGTGGTGAATCCGAGCTATTTTATCCACAAAAAAGTAAAGAAACATGTCACAGCGGGCACTGGAACATTCTTGTTCCAGGCGGAGGGAGACCAGACTGACCAGCCTCTGCACCACCCAGAAAAGCTCAGTTGGACGTGACTTCACAGATCCTATGGGGGTAGTAAAGAATTCTTTCTTTGCTGCCTGCACAGCCACAGCATAGGCTTTTAAACTAGCCTTATGCTGCAATTAGTTAACTTCAGCATGAGTACAGTGCCACAGTCACTCCAACCACCATCCCTCCTGCTTCAGCTGACGCAGGTCCTCTGTAAACCAAGGGGACCTGCATCATTGGCATTCTGTAAGTGGGTGCCTGGATGTTCAGTCAATGGTCTGTCAGCAAGGTATTCCAAAAAGCAATGAGGTCATTAAGCGAATAGTCATTGAGATCGGGAGGTCAGGGGTGGCCCCTCCTCCAGGGCATTGGGGCAGGTGCCCCCCCAGTCCCCAAGTCCCTCAGGGGTCCCCCCAATGCTTTATGGGGAGTCCCTAGCAAGCCAGAAGCTGCTCCTCAGCTGATCCAGTGCAGCATGGTCAATTTCCCTGCTTGTCCCAGGCTTTGATTACATTGTAACTCTCCTCCTGCAGGATGAGTCATATGTAAACAAACCCTGCAGCAAGAGAACTCTGCAAGGGGAGGAGGGGGAGGGGAGTTATTCCTCCTCCTCGTGCTGGCCTCCTCCCCGCCCCTCCCTCTAGCTTTCCACTCACTGGCCGGAGAGCTAAAGGGAGGCGGGGACTTAGAGAATGTCTCCCAAGCCCTCAGAAAGCACTGCTTTCTGGGGGATTGGGGAGGGAGTGGGGGAGGTGCCATGTGCTCCTTGGCTGGGTTCCTATGGAGAAACTCAGCCAATCTGCAAGGCTTAGGGGGCTTGTCCGGGCGCCTATTCAAAACGCTCTGGCCACCTCATAGCTGCTTTTTCTCCCCCTGGCCCCTCCTCTACCAGAGTGGGAGGAGAGGGGGAATGAGCTGACTGTTCCATGATCCTCCCTCAAGGTTCACTAGAGGGGAGGGGGGAGAGATCGGAGTCAGACTAGAGAGTGATCAGGCTGTCTTATCCTTTCAAAAACCTGGTAAGTTTTGAAAAAGCAAATCCCCTGGCCTGATCTGTGCATTGTTTGTTTGCTTGCTTGTGCTTTTAATCTTTTGTCCTCTTCAATCCCTCCCCACCCTGGGGGTGGTGGTGTGTCTTGTACGTTAATGGATGGTTTCTCTGCTTGAGTTTGGAGGGGGTGGCTGATGGATCACAGGGGGTCTGTGTGACTGTTACTGGGGTCAGTGTTGGGTTGACGGATTGCAGGGGGTCTGTGTGACTGTTGCTGGGGTCAGTGTTGGGGTGATGGATCGCGGGGGGTCTGTGTGGCTGTTACTGGGGTCAGTGTTGAAGTGACGGATCACAGGGGGTCTGTGTGGCTGTTACTGGGGTCAGTGTTGGCCTTTTTGCTATCTTGTGGCAGCAGAACTCTGGCAGTGCAAGCCAAGAGGCTGAGGAGTTTAAATGCTGGAAACATAGGCGGGATAGCAATAAGCCCCTGCGCACCTATCTGCGCAGAGAGAGTCACTCACCAGGCCATCCCCTCAGCACCAAGGCCCTTGACTTTATAAGTCAGTTCCTAAACTGCAATATCAGGCCTTGCCCCCATCTACCCAGGCTCCATTCCAACTCTCCCCCTTTCTCCCATCCATGGCCTTCAATCCCCAGCCCTTCCCCTACCTGTCTCCATTACCCACCTTGCTCTACCTCCAGAATCCATTCTCCCACCCCTCAGCCATTCCCTGCCTTGGGCTCCAGTCCCTCCCCACCCGGCTCCATTCTCCTACCCCACCTGTGCTTAGAACCATCAGACTCTACCCTCAAGTCTCTCCCTACTGATCCCAGGGTTGCTAGACCCAACTGCCCCAAATTGTGAATCTGACAGAAATCAAGAGGGTTTTTTTTGTTTTGTTTTAAATAACCAATCTGGAGTTCTTTTTATTTGCCTTCTGGCCTGAGCATTTAGTCGCCTTTGCAAGCTCTTCTCTGCAACCTAAGGACAAGCAACTTGCCTTGTAACAATAAGAGCTGAGATTCTCATGATTTTATCTCAGGTCTCGCAATTTTAGGCTTGAAGAAACTCTTAAAATAATGGGACTTGAAATCAAATCATATGAGCTGGCAACTCTGTGATCCCCGCATCTCAGGCTTCCTCCTTCTAGCTCTCTCTCTCCCATTACTGGGTCTCGGGACTCTGCACACAATGTTCACAGGTGTGACAAGTGGGGACACATTTTAACCTGTGAATATAACCTGCCTAAATTAAGGTGCCTCATTGTAGCTTGGTTTCTGGTTTACATGTGGTTTTGGGGGAAAGCTTTGTCTGTTCTGTGGATCTTTGCTAAAGCTGCTTGTAAGTGAGGTTTAAGGTTGTGACTTGTCTGTCTGCTTTTAAACCAGGAGTTGAATAGCCTGCCTAAATGAAATTTCTGGAAACGTTGCACTTGTTCACAGGTGTGAAACAAGTTTGTAAAGGTTCTTTGTTAATAAACAGGCCTGGAAAGAAGAGAGATACTAGTGGCTAGTGTGTGGTGAGGCTCCAAGGTTTGAATCAGACAGAGAATTGTTCTGCTGAGAAAGATGCAATTCACTAAATTTCTGTCTATGTGGGAAAATGAACTTGAATTGACTAAGGGCAGGGACAGTGTTCACTGTATTTTCTTCATTAGCAGCAATTGGGAAACCACAGTTGAACTGATTATTGCATATTAAAAAATAACAGAAAAATGCATGAAGTTAGAGTATTTACAATTTAGCATGATTTCCCTAACCATGGTCATTATGCTTTCACTTATTCTTTAATTTACTATGGCAAACCCACAGTCATACTTAGGATTCTGGAGTGAGAGATGCAGGAAGATGGAAAGAGAAGTGACAGGGACCTACCTGGGTCCCTGACTAAGGGGGTGAATTTAATTCCAATTAATCCCCTCTCTACACACTTGCACAAGAACGTAATCTCTTATATTTATCAGAATTTATACCCTGCCCTTCCCCAAAGGCTCAGGGCAGTTTACAAAAACAAAAGCACAAAGAGAAAAATAGTAAAAATACAAAATAATAGAATAAAATCCCCTAAAATTCCCTACCCACACCCCAAAAACCCACCCGACCTCTATCCTCACCTGCTAAATGCTCTGCCAAAAAGTGGGTTCTCTATCCCCTGGTGGCAGTGCTTCACACAGCAGCGTAAAATCCATCTAATGTTAACCCTGGAAACTCCTTGCTTCTGGGTTATGCCATGCCACTGGCCTACCATTGCCCTGGCTCTGCCTACCATTGTCCTGGCTCCACCTACTGTTGCCCTGGCTCCGCCTACCATTGCCCTGGCTCCGCCCCTAGGCTCGCCGGCCCATCAGCGGCTTTGCCAGAGGCGGACCGGACAGCCTTACTGCCCCTCGAGCCTCAAAACCGACCAGCCGCCCCTGCAGATGGTAATTTCCCTAGAGCATTCCAAAACCTTTCTGGTTCCATAAGTCTCCCAGGGCGAACCAACCAAACTGGTCCTACACCTCTTCAAGGGCAGAAATGCTCTAGGAGTCTGGCCTGGCGGAGATAATGATCTGTCCATAACAAGGGCATAGTTAATACATCCCCCACCACTGGATCTCCTGCCACAAGGCCAGTGCAGAATATCAGGTCAAGGGTATGTCCTCCATCATGTGTCGGGTCCACAACCCTCTGAGACAGTCCCATGGTTGTCATGACGGCCATAAACTCACGCTCCGCTCCCCCAAGATTAGCGTCAGTGTGGATGTTGAAATCCCCCAAGACTAAAGTCCTTGGAGATCGCAAGACCACTTCTGACACCAATTCGGCTATGGCATGTAGGGTTGCTGCCATACAGGTAGGTGCTCAGTATATCACAGCCTGGGCCCTGCCTATCTGCAGGATCGCCTCACTCCCCATGTGCCCGTGTGACCCCTGAGATCATCCATGGGGGCCTTTTTGGAGGTTCCCCAGGCAAGACGGGTGGCCACTGATGTGAGATCTTTTACGGTGGCTGCCCCTGTGCTGTGGAATTCACTCCTGGAGGAGGCTCAGTTGGCCCCCACCCTCCTGTCATTTAGCCGTTTGTGTAAGACCTGGCTGTTCCACCAGGCTTTTGGTGAGGGGGCGGGGTAGGTGGGGTTTGGGCGGGAGGGTGTGTTTTTATTAATTGTTTTAAAATTTGTAGATTTATTTTTAAATGTTTTATTATTGAATATTTTTTGTGCATGTTGTTCGCCGCCCTGAGCTGCCTTTGGGCAGGAGCGGAGGGATATAAGTTTTGAATACATTTTTTAAAAATTAAAAATATCAGCAGCAGCCCCAATCTGTCTCTGACCAAATCAATAACCAGATGGATACCCTCCATGCCCAAGATAGTCTTCACTGGATACCTCCTCAAAGACGAGGTGTCCTTAAAAATAACAGCTACACCCCCTCCCCACCCCTCTGGTCTAGGCTGATGCTGTACAGAATGCCCAGCCGGAACAAGTTCAGCCAATATTGGCCCCGACTTAGTGTCCAGCCAGGTCTCTGTAATACACATGAGATCGGCTGATTGATCCAAGATCAACTCCCGGATCATTTATTAACAACTGACCTTGCATAATCAGCAGCAGTTCTGGGCCAGGGGCCCTCCCATTCTCGATCACCTCATTACCTGTCTGGGGGCCTGTGAGAGGGACAAACACCAAATATCTGTCCCTTCTCACTGTTGTTACCTGCCTCCCAGAAGGACCATAATTGCCCCAGCCCATCATGCCCCAATGACTGTAGAACCTCCCCTGACCCGCCCCCCACCTCCCCCTGGTGGCTGTCCTGCCTGACCCCTGAGGGAAACCCCCATTCCTTTTAACTCTCTCTTGAACCCCCCAAACCCCCTCACAGGGGAACCAAACCTCTCCACCCGTGTTGGGTCACACACACCCCTCACACTGTGGGAACAGTCCCAAACCTCCCCAGCCCAGTCCCCCCTCTTACACTGGGGGAGGGGGCCATACCCCTCACCTCCATCCTAACCCACCCCTCTCCCACAACAAACCCCAACAATTCTGCCCTATTAAAAAGGCTGTCCCTATAATATCATCAGCTTCCCCCAGCCCCACCTAAGGGCCAAACCCAAGGGCCTTTAGGTGCGCGGCCTATGGCGCGCACCTGCAGCAGCGCCGAGTCAGCCACCGCTTAACCCCTTCCTTCCAGAAGTTCCTCTAAGGAGGGGGAGGAGCCCCTACCCCTGTCCTCTCCCCTCCTGAAAAGGAAGGGGAAAGATGGAAGTCCTGGAGGGCATATGGGGCTCCTCCCCTTCCTTAGAGGGACTTCCAGCAGGAGGGGGTTAAGCGGCGGCCAGCCCTTGTAAAAAACAGCCATAGTATGGGACTTCTTATGTTCATATTTGTAAGTGCAGATTTTTTTGTATGCTCAAATATGTTTGCGGTTGCACTAGAGAAGAAACGAATGTCTAAAGCAAATACCGAATGTAATGAATTTGGTATGTTTGTATCTATTTTAGCAACGTGGATTGGAAGAAGCATTCACTTTCTGCTTCATTTGCAGATTTGCACCGTTGTTTTGGTATTCCGTGTTCAGTATTTTGGTCACTTCAGTACCTTGATATTTCAGTATTCAATACTGTCTTCACTTCGACGGTACTACTACGTAGTGTCATTATTTCTATTTTTATTTTTATTTTGAATGTGACTATAATTGCTGCATTAGCATCAATTACATTCACATGCAATTATTATTATTATTATTTTAATCACACCAAATACTACGGCCAAAATGAACAAAGTACTGCTGAAGATACTGATATAACCAAAATACTGAAGCAAAGACAATAAAGATACACATTTTGCAGAGGTGGCAAAATAAAGTTTGATATTTATTCACAGAAACTGATATGCTCATTATCTTCACAAATACAAAAAGACATATTTGTTTAACTCTACCTTGCCTTTACACACTCAGTAAGCGCCTTTGAGATGCCAGTGATGGAAAGTGTGATCTCATGCTCATTCTGGGACCTTATTCATTTGAAAAGCCGATTGATTTGGATACAGCATGGGCATAGGTGATAACATAGTTACTTTACACTCTGAAATCCTATTGCAAAACAAACCCACTTGCAAAGATGGCATCACATATTTTCAATGATCTATTCTGGGCTGGCAATCCATTTGCAGTGCTGCAAACATTATGCTAAGGCATTGTCTTTTGGTTGCTTTGTCAGTGTGTTATTTTACAATCTCCTGTCTGGATAGCACAGACACCATCGCTTAATCACAATTTTGGGTGGAACAGCCTTTAGGACAAGCCTTCAAGTGACTGTCTAGATGGTGTACGAAGTGGCCTGTCATGGCTTTGAGATTAGGTCCCTGTCACTTCTCTTTCCATCTTCCTGCATCTCTCACTCCAGAATCCTAAGTGAGACTGTGGGTTTGTCATAGTAAATTAAAGAATAAGTGAAGGCACAATGCCCATGGTTAGGGAAATCATGCTAAATTGTAAATACTCTTAACTTCATGCATTTTTCTGTTATTTTTTAATATGCAATAGTCAGTAAGAAAATAATCCCACACTAAGAAAGTGATGAACTAGATGAGCTGAAAGAGGGTACCTGCAAAAATGGGTAAACCATTGAATTTTCGGTACTTGAATCAACCTGGTAATGATTAGGTACCTTTGGCAACCTGATCAAGTACCCAATGTCCCGAAAGCTTGACTTCTGGTCCTGGAATGTCGACTTCTGAGAACCAATTTATCAATATTATTCTCGATACACCAACCCCCAACATCAATTTCTTGGATTTCTGTCAAGATCTGACCATTTTTAGACAACTTCTGGTCCCGGAAAATTACTTCCAATTCTTTTTTTTCTTCTTTTAAAAAAATTCTTCAATTTTTCCTCTTAGAACACTTATTTATGGCTTTTTCATCCTTGACCATCAACTTTCCGATCCAAGAAAGTTGACTTCCAGTACCAAAAATCTATTTCCCATCACTTTTTTGCATAATATTCATGCCATTTTTTTATTATTATTTTTTTACTCAGTATCCTGATTGGTATACCAATATACCTATTGATAATTGGAAAATTAAAACATCAGTACTGAAAGTACTGTTTTGGGGGTTTCTGTCTATTCAGTCGGTACCCAGGTGACCTGTCGAGTACCCAATCTGGTACTCAAAAAAGCAGGTATTACACATGGGTAATATCTGTTTCAGCCCTAGATCTTAGTTCTACTCCATTCACAGTTCCTTTTCAAGACTGCCCAACCTTTTCTTGGGTCTGATTCACTTTTTAATTTCAATCTCAGGATGGAATTCTCTACCCATTGATCTTGATTACCCATTTCCAATTGGTGCTGGTCTGATGGCCCGGGGATCCCACTCACCCCTGTGCGCGTGCATGCCCACACAGGGACTTTTCACACTATGCCATGCAGAAAGAGGATCTGTGGACCATCAGATTGGCCCCATGGACTTTAATGTTAGAGGAATTTGCCCTAAGGCTCCAACTCACCCCCTGTTAAAGTCATTTGGAGTTTTTCTATTAACTTCAGCAGTTAAGGATTATTTTTTTCATTTATGCACACACAAGTGGCATGCTAGCAGACATCAAGGTAACTACATGGGCTTGCTTTCTCCGCACCATAGGCTCTGCACTCCTTTGGCATATGGGCAATGGTGGGTGCATGGGCACCACATAGGCCCTTTTCAAATTGTCTGAGAGGATCTGTGGTGCGAGGGGGATGGATGTGCACTGCAACAGGTGTGCGGCACATGGATGGCCCGTTACACAGATGCACAGCCATTTCCACCCACCTCCACCAATCTCCATGCACAGAGGCATCTCCATTTTGTCCAATGCCTCTGTGCATGGGGTATCGGTGGAGGTGGGTGGAGCATGGGAGCATGCACGCACCACCACCCACCCGCACCTATGGTCACATGGACGCCCCCCCTCATGCCCACCCAATCATCCACGTAGGCAAAGTTGGGGGTGTCTCATGTGACTTGACCCATAGGCAATTTGACTTGGCCACATTAGAGCAATTTGGCCACCTAACACATGTGAAAGAAAGCATTCACTCTTGAGTAGCTAATGTCATGTTTGCTGACATCTTAAGAGAGATTTCCCTATGATGCTCACACAATGCCCAAACATAGCCATTTTTAGAAGGTAAAATAATAGCACAATATATTCATACATAAGACTTGCCTTTTGATAATTAGTCAGGAGACTGGCTCTATCCAAACCAGCTGACTCTACACACGTATGGCACACTGGCTATGGTGTGGAAGCAGGCTGCACCAATGGATGTGTGTATTAGGATCTGTGCATGTTTAGCTACGTCCTCAGTGAGAGTTCACCGGCCGCATAAGCCTCCTTGAGTTTGAAAGCTATCATTTGGCCACCTCTCTTCTATGGCCAAGGGGTACTATGAGACAAGGGAGAAAATAATTTAAGATGATAACTTTTATTGGACCAAAATCTGTTGTTGAGAGTGCAAACATGCAGACTGTCAAGCTTTCACTGACAAAAGTTGGTCCAATCAATGGGATCATCACAATTCTATTTTGTCTCTTCTCACTCTCATATTTGGAACCAACATGGCAACTTAACTATTAACAGGATTTTCTAAGTCATTTTCTTTGCAGCTGCAATGAATATCTACATCAAATATTGTGTCCAAAGAATTTCCCCACTTTGAATCAGGCCCAGGGAAGTGGATATCAACCACTAGTCATTTTCCTATTCATTTCCAGAAATGAAATATCCATTTCAGGTATTTCATTTTAGTAATTTCAGTAATTTCAACATTTTCACAGCTGTTCTGCCAGACTTTTGGCGAGGGAGATGGGTGATGGGTGGCAGGTTGGAAAGGTGGAAAAGAGGGGGTTAACTCTTCCTGGTGTATTTTATGGTAATTTTTATATTGTTATTTGTATTTTGTTCTTAATTTATTTATTTATTTATTTATTTATTTTAAAAACTTATTACCCCGCCCCTCCTACCACAGGCAGCTCAGGGCGGCTTACAACAACAATAAAAAACAATTAAAACAGTTAAAACAATCATAAAAGGAGGAAGCAGAGAAAACAACTCTCCCAACCCCTACCCCACACCCCTCTCCCCTGCCAAACGCCTGGCGCCTCCCCGGCAAAACAATTTATGTTGTTTTATATTTTTGTATGTTTTTACTGTGTTTTTAACTCCCCCGAGCTGCAGTGGAAGGAAGGGGCAGCCTAGAAACCTAATTAATAAATAAATTTTTAAAAGGCCGGGGCTTCCTCCACACAGCACTCTGATAGGCTCCGAGGCCGGGAAGCCACTTTTGAAACTGACAACAGCCGGGGCCTGTCACTGCCCCCATTACAATGCCACTCAGTTGCCATTGGCTGCAATCCCATACCCCCTCCACAAGCTGCACATGCGGGTACCGCACCGCATAATCCCTGATAATGGAGATGCATATGTGCGCGCGCGCACCATGCACAGGGCATGGGGTCAGCTCCACCGACTTTAACGGTAGAGGATTATTCTGCCAGATAACCCAGGTACCGTGCACAAGGTCCTCGCACCCCCTTTACCTAATGGGTGTTCTGGTCCCACTCATTCATGAAGCTAAGGTGTAGAAAACATTATGTCTATCAATCCTACTGCATATTCCAGTGGTTCTTTGCTGTTGTTATTGCTTCGTCCTCTGCATTCCAGATTTTGGTTTCTTGTCCCACATTAAAGCCTCAGGAGAGTGAAGTGCATTCACAGATGATTATGTTCTGTACATACAGTGACAAAGCGAGTAAATAACTCGTGTTCAATGACTTGTTAAAAGGGCCTGAGGTTCCTTTGGACTCAAGGTGTTGTCATTGGATCTCCCAAGCTTCAGCATTCATTGGAAACAGTGCGTTGATTTCTTATACACAGGATGTAGCACTTTGGGATAAATTTGTGTAATGATCAGTGTCAAAACAGAATGTATTTTGCAATACAGTGATCACACTGCAATTTTTCTTCATGATTATTATTCACGATTTTGTTTATTTTATTATTTTCTTGTACAATTTATACAATTGTGTACTGATGAATGCTATTCACATATTTGGATAGTCCAATGAATAGCCAAAATAATATTAATTACAAAAACCATGCTTGTGTATTTGTTTTCCCAGATATTTTGTTTTGGTTACTTCGACCATTTCAACATTTTGCTTAATTGGTTTTAGTATTTTGGCTAGAATGACCATCGTTTCCTATGCTGAAAAAGGGACATCATTTTCCTTAGTGTATTCTTTTTTTCTCTCTCAAGTGTATAGTTATAACACCCTCAGGTATTCAATACAATAATCATATACTTGAATTTAATGTTTAACATGGCAATCGTATATTGTGAAATGCAGCAAAATGTACCTTGGAGTTTATTATTATTATTATTATTATTATTATTATTATTATTATTATTATTATTATTAATAATTTATTTATTATACCAGCAGTGTACCTGGCACTGTACAATTAATGGTTATAGACAGGTCCCTACCCCAGGGGGCTTACAAGCTAAGAGAGACAAGGGAGAGAGGGGCAAGAGAGAGGTCATGAACATCAGGAGAGACAAGGGTATATTCATGAGGTTGAGAAGTTGCAGGTGTACGTGCTTAATTTAGTTAAAGGGGAGAGATTCTGAGTAAGAATGCAATATCACTCATGATGAGCAAGGGAAAGACTGACAGAAGAGGTTTTCAGGAGTGATTTTAAGAGGGATTTTAAGGGATTTTGAGAGGGAAGCAGCAGAACAAATGTACCCAGGGTGGGAATTCCAAGCATGCAGGGACTGCAAGAGGGAAGGGGAGAAGATGTTTAGAGGAGCAAGGGAGTCGCAAGCAGGTGAAGGTGAGGGCATGAGGAGGAGTGGACGGAGCTCCCAGGTAGGAGAGTGGTGGGATACAAGAGTGGAGAGAAAGGTCTAGCAGGACCAGTAAGGTCTGATGACCCTGGTCCAACGCCAGATGGAGATCGTCAACCAAGGCCACCAAGGCCATCTCCGTACCATACCATACCCAGGCCGAAACCCAGACTGGGAGAGATTAAGGAAACTGGTGTGGTCCAGATGTTCCTGGAGCTGCTGTGCCACAGCCCATTCAATAACCTTCCCTAAAAAGGGAAGGTTAGAGACTGGCTGATAACTGGCAGGAGCATCAGCGTAAAGAGATGGTTTCTTGAGCAGGGGTCTAACCACAGCCTCCAATGGCTATTTTGCACATGCACAGAGATTATTATTTATTTATTTATTTATTTAAAAAATATATTTTTATAGCTTAGACCAGGGATGGGGAACATTTCCCTCCTGTGATCACTTTGAAAATTAGTACCAGCTCCAAGGGCCATGTAGAAATTGGGAGCAAGGGTGCTTAAGGAGTGTACTAAAGAAAAGGAGGGTCCAAATAATGAATGTGTGTCATGGATCTTTCCCCTTATATGCACACCTTCACTTTTGCTCCCTTACCCAGAGCTCAAGCTCAGTTTTTCAGTGTTTGGGGCTAGGAATTGGAATTGGATCCAAGGGCCAGATCCACGAACAGGAAAAGGCCACATAAAAACTTGCCATGGGTCATATTTGGCACCTGGGTCTGAGGTTTCCCCCTCCACCCCACCCCCAGCTTAGGCAATAACAATTTGGGACAGTCTTGTTTCCTTCCGTTACATGGTCTGGGCCCCTCCTACCTGAGTGACCACCTCACTCTCCAGGCCCTGGAACGACCTCTGCGATCTGCTGGGGGCGCCTTCCTGGAGGTCCCCCGGATGAACCGGAGGGTCCACGATGGAGAGGGCGTTATATCGGTGGTAGCACCGCGGCTTTGGAACTCCCTCCCAGAGGAAGCTTGCCTGTTAGCCTTTCGTCGGGCCTGTAAGACCTGACTGTTTGACAGAGCATTTGGGAGAGGGGGGTAAGGATGGGAGTGGGGAATGGGTGTTTGCCAGGGGCTTTTACCTCTTTTATGGTTTGCTTTATATTGTTTAAGCAGCCACTTTTTTATATATCATGCATTGTTTTAGTGAGCTGCCCCAAGCTGTCATTCGGCTGGAGGGAGTGGGATATAAATAAATAAATAAATAAATTAGTATTAATTTCTCCAATCACACGGGGACTGCAGCATGCACACAAACAGTGCGGTTGTGCTTGGGGGCATGGAGTCAGCCCCATTGACCAATAATAAGATTTTTTTTAAAAAGCAACAAGATGTAAGTATACAGGCTAAGTTAAAACACTGAGTGTACCTTTAAAAAAATCAATCATGTGACAAGAAATAAAGCTCCGGAGAGAGCCAGGAGTTAAAGCATTTTGCAGCTACGTCTATCTAATCTTGGAGTCTCTTCAGGGCGTTGTTCTAATGGGGTGGTAGAACAAAAGAAAATTCATTGTTTAATAAATGTTGGGTTTCCTTTACATCGCATTTTCTGGACTGACAGAGGTTGCCATATATGTAAATTTTTGGGGCTCACTTATGAGAAATACAGGTTGCAGGGCTACATTGGAGCCAATGCAGCCCTGCAACCTGTATTAAGTGTCATATATGACAACCCTAACAAAGGAGAGTTTCTATTTGAGACAAATGCTTGGTAAAGACCGATAGTGGGTAATGTTTGGGTGTGTTTAATAAAACAAAGAGATTCTCTGAAATGAAATTTCATTCATCGTTTTAATCCCGGTAACTCTGGGGTCGAGGGAGGAATCATTCCACGTGACAGTAGCTCTGAGATAGATGTGACAGCTCTTTGGCTGCTCTTCAATTACTCTTCCTTCTTGCAGCTCTCAAAAGGGATGGCTTGTCCCTCCTCCCCCCCCCCCCCAGCCTTGTTCCCTATTTGGGGAAGGGGGTAGTTTCTCATTCCCTATGGGCTCTTTGCCAACTGCTCTCAGATTTCTCCTGTGCTTCTGTTGCAAGCCTGTAGATGGCAGTGGTGTATCGCCGATCTTCCAAATCCACTTTTGAGTCGGCTGGGTTTCAATTTCATTCAAGGTTAAAGCAGGAGAGGGAAATGCAGCCTAGGACCTAACACATCTCGATCCCACACAGTAAAGACAATGGTATCATGGGACAAACGAATACTGGTATCAAAAATTAAACAGCAGCACTATGCATCACAAGTGCAAAACGTCACTGAAGCCCAGGACAAAATGGATGCAGTGTTTGGGGTTCTCCTCGTATTGGTGGAGCTGTCCTTGTGTGTGGCACTTGTGAATGCCCTGCAATGCTGTGCCTTTACTTCCAACCTTGGTGTGTGGTGGAGGGGGAGCCCGCCCCCCCAATCCGCTGCAGCAGGATAAGAGTAACACACACTCTGGTTCCTTGATCACCCTCCTCCTCCCCAGAGCTGGGAGAGCTGCTGATCATGATCAGCTATTCTAGTGCCTTGTGCAAGTGCAGGGCGGCTCTGTTTCACCTGGTGGAGAGAGAACTGGAGCTTCTGACCCAGGGCCGGCCTTCATATTTATGGGGCCAAGGGTGAAGATAAAATACAGGGACCTTGGTGGTCCCTCCCCTTCCCCCATGACCCCACTGCCTTACTGTGTACTGTCCGCAGGGACCTAGAGGTGGTTGTGTTTGGGGCCACATTTAGGCCATTTTAAAACAGACACTGAGGTGGTGTGGAGTGCCACTGTGGGGGCCATGCATGGAGGGAGGGAGCAGATGGGCGCACCCACCTTCCCGCACAGAGCAACCTGCCTTTTTGCCGGTTGCTCCATGCATGAGGGGTGGGTAAATGTGGGTGGAAATGGGTGGAGTGCGTCGGTCATGGGAACGCGCACCCATGCAACTCCACATTCAAATGGGACACTCCCACTCTTGTCCACTGAACATTAGTGGGAGTCTCTCATTTTAAAACGGCATTTGAGAGTGGGGACCCTGAACCTTGTCCTTGTGAATACAGGGGCCACTGTGTCCTCTGGAATAAAGAAAATAACAGGGCGCATCGCCCTGTGGTAAGGCCAGCCCTGTTTTGTCCTCCTTCAGATTACTGCCCCTCCCCACTTTTAATGATTTTTTGTGGGAAACTGAGACCGCCTCCCTAGATAGTAAAGAGAAATATTAGTAATGCTCAAATGCCTTGTACATTCTGTATGAAAGAGACTTTCCCTAACCCCACTGACTCGATCTGATATGCTTTGTGCTACGTATTTGCATATCGCAGTTGAATATACAGCGTCGCAAAGTCGTTTAAGAGTTATAGGGCAGAACCTTTCCATTTTGTTAATCACTTACAGCTCTAATTTCACACTACATCAGTCCTTTCTACTTTGGCTGGCGCACAAGCCTTCGCAATCCCCATTCTAAAAATTGCTTGCTGCAGAACATCTGTTCGCTATGCATTGCAAACAGAGACAGGAAGAAAAAATAATAATTTCAAGAAATCTGTGTGTCTTAAAAGACCAGAAAAAATATCTGACAGGCACGGATCCATACAAGTGCTGACTATATGGCCTCACAGGATTCCATGGGTTCAATGTCCCCATAGGGGCCCTCAGTACATACTCCCGGTCCATGAATAAACTGGAAATGACAACATGAGCATGAGGAGTATGCTCCTAGCCCAAAACATAGGAGGTTCCAGTTTATTGCAATCCAGTTTTTATTCTGGGAGGAGCTGAGTGATTAAGGCATGCCATTTTACTATATCCCTGAAGGCTATGCATTCAAATCATGCTTGAATGTGCACCCCATCCATTGATTTGGGGAAGTCAAAGGTGGTCAGATGTCATGGTGGTCACATCACTCCCTTGTGCACTGCAGAGTGAAGAAACTGGTGTTCCTTAACTACACGAACTTGATGGGCTTCATGACTTGAGACTGGGTATGAAACAAGTACTTACAAAAACGGATATACCACCTGTTGAATTTATGGTACCCAAATGGACTCAAAAATATCAAGCACTAATCGGTACCTAATTTCAATCCAACTTGGGTACTACTACTCAGTGTCCCCAAATGTTGACTTTCAGTCCTGGAATATCAACTTCCAGTCCCGATTTTTCAGTTTCCTGTTTCAATTTTTTGATTGGTAACTAGAAAATTGGTAAATCCGTAATGGAAATTACAATTTTTTTCAGATATCCATCTATTCGATTGGTGATTGGGCAGCCCATCGAATACCCAACATGGTGCTCAAAAATACAGGTATTACCCACAGGTACCAAATTATGTAACCGTTTCAGCTCTACTTGGGACAGACTTTGACTTTAGATCCCCAACACATGGGTCCCATGGATAAACTAGAAATAACAATGTGTGCAAAACATATAAAGGTGCAAGGCCCACGACTTAGGAAAAAGATGCTGAACATCAACTGAACATCAAAAATGAATAGCAACAACAATGATCAGAGGTATGGAATGGCTTCCATAAAAGGAGAAGCTTGATAGATTAGGGCCCTTCAGCGTGGAGAAGAGATGACTGAGAGGGGATATGATACAAGTTTATAAAATCATGAGAGGTGTGGAAAAAGGGAGTTGCTTTTTGCCTTCACAAACAGTACTAGAAAAAGGGGACACTCGAAACTAACTGGCAACAGATTTAAAACAAAGAAAAGAAAGTATGTTTTCATGCAATGCAAAATTAACTTGTGGAACTTGTTGCCAGAGGATGTGGTCAAGGCTATAGCATAGCTGAGTTTTAAAAGGATTAGATAAGTTCTTGGAGGATAAGTTCATTAATGGCTACTAGCCAGGTAGGTTGGGAGATGTTGTAACCTCTGACTGTCAAGAGCTGAAAGTCAAAAGCAAGGAATGGATCACTGCATTATGACCTGTTGAGTACTTCTCTGAAGCAACCACGAATCCCCACTACCAGAGACAAGGAGATGGGCTTCATGGACCATTGGTCTGACTCGGTATGGCACTACTTATGTTTTTATATTGAAGCTCAGGAGAAGTTCAGCTGCTGCTGAAATGTCAAATCTTAAATTCTGTAATCACTAAGTCAGCTCTAGGTATTTCACGCCTTCCATTCTGTTCCCTTGGGAAACTGCTCAGATTGTTCACAGGGGAACGCCAGGCCAGACCTGAAGTTATATCTGTATTGCTTGGCTAAGAATGACTGATGCCTCATGAACTCAAGTGTTTAGGACCACAATCCTGACAGCAACACAAGGGGTACCTCCTCCGTATCACTGAGCAGAGGGGATATATGACAAAAGCTGAACACAAGATGGGGAGCATTCCTTCAGATTCACAGTGACTCCAAGGGTCAGTGGGACTGATCCCATGACCCGCGGATGCAGCGCACAATACCCCCCCCCCGCGCGCGCATACGCGCGCAACCCCTGAGCAGCCTGTGTGCATGTCCATCAGGAATGCATTTGGGCATGTGGAATCCACGCGGGATCCCACACATTGGTTGGAGTTGGGCTGCACGCACCTTGTTTCATGGGACCATGCAAAGGGATGCACCGAGGAATGCTACTGTATGCATTGCCACAATGCAATCCAGAAGCCTCTAGAAAAGTTCACTTCCCTTCCCCATAAAATGTTCCTGTTTCTGATAAGAGTGTGTGGTTTCGACTAGATACCCCTATTTTAAGGGACAACCCTGATTTTAAAGGAGCATCCCTTATCTCAAAGCCACATAGCTCATAAGAACATAAGAAATGCCATATTGAGTCAGACCAATGGTCCATCAGAACATAGAACATAGATCCACAGAACATAACGATAAAACCTTATTTCTGATCCCCACAGCTCGCTGGAAAATAAGGTGTTGCTTTTTTTCAGAACCTCAAAGCTCCATAGAACATAACCAATGTTCCTTATTTCAAAACCCTACAGTTCCATAGTGTCCCTAGCTTCTGAACTGCAGGGAGGAGGGTCAGACTGGCAGCCCTAAAAGACTTAAGCATATGATTAGATTTTTTGCTGAACTGAGGTCTCTAGGGAGATCTAACAGTCCACAGATATTTTAAGAGTTTAAACATTACACCAAGGGCTGCAGAGAAATTTATTTATGAGGCAGCACAAGGGTATATCTATTAAATGAGGACAGGAGATGAAAAATATACTGTGAATATCCAGGACTAATTCATTGACAATAAGATACATTAGATAGTGGAATAGACTCCAAAAGAAAGTGATGGAAACTTCAACTCATGAGACTTTTTAAACAAAGAAAACATTAGGAAAGATCCCTTGGGCAAGAATCATATATAGGTTAGGAAACAGACTCAAATTCTGACGTAATACTAAGTCTTTTTTGCTCCTCCTCCCTATTTTTCTATAGAAAGTTTCCTGGCAACCTGATGCTATAATGTAAGAGGTAGGAAGCCGTGGCTTCATGTGACTTTTTGAGAAAGCAGGTATAACGAGAGCTTCAAAGGTAAAGAGTGAGGAAAAAATTATTCCCAATCATTTGAATCCAGAGACTGACACGCAAAACAGATTTTGATGTGTGTCTGAATCCTGTCCCTCCAGTCTCCCTTGGTTCAGGGATTTTTCATGTGACTACTTGCAAGACCAAAAGTTGTCTCTTTCTGATGCATGAGTTCCAGATGGGGTCATGATGGTCTCAGATAAACAAGAGACACAGCTACAAACAGAAGAGACCCAGTCTCCTTAGTAAACAAGAAAGACAAAGCTAGAACCAAAGCATATTTGCTTGGCTTTATTTATTTATTTATTATTTTTGTATCTATAGATAGTGAGTATATATGAATGTATGTATGTGTGTATTATTATTGTTATCATTGTTTATTGGTAGTAGTAGTTGTAGTTGTCATCGTCATCATCGTCGTCGTAGTAGTAAAACTTTCTTGTTTAAGACAGACTTCATATCCTAGAGTACCGGTCCATCCAGGCTTATCAACTAACCTTTCAATGTAATAACAGTTTAACTGTTAACTGCCACACACTCTACATGGGGCTACCTTTGCTGACAGTCCGGAGGCTACAACTGGTGCAGAATGCGGTGACCCGGCTCCTTACGGGGTCGGGTCACCGGGAGCACATTACACCGGTGTTCCATTCTCTGCACTGGCTGCCGGTCCCAATTCAGGGTGTTGGTTCTCACCTTTAAAGCCTTACACAGTCTCGACTCAACCTATCTGCAGGACAGCCTCACTCCCGAAGTCCTGTTTTGGCCCCTGCGTTCTGCTGGGAGCGCGTTCTTGGAGGTCCCTTGCATAAATCAGGAGGCCACTATGGAGAGGACGTTCTCGGTGACCACACCACGGCTGTGGAGCTCCCTCCCAGAGGAGACTCGCCTGGCCCCAGATATGCTGACCTTTTGTCAGGCTTGTAAAACTTGGCTGTTTCACCAGGTATTTGGTGGAGGGGCCGGGTGAGGGAGGGATGGGATGGGATGGGATGGGGAGGGGGAGGGAGGAGATGGAATGATGGGGGGATTTTATATTATGTTAAATTTTAATTGAATTATTATTATTTTGTTTTTATTTGTTGTACACTGCCCTGAGTCACCTGTGGTCAGAGAGGGCAGGGTATAAGAATTTTAAACCAACAAACAAACAAACAGCAGGTTTTATACCCTCCGCTTTCCTTGCATTCAGAAAGGAGATTTATTTTCTGGAGTCATACTCTTCATTTGATTGGACTTCCCATAGAAAAATGGCAAATTTTACTGAGAGACCACTCATAGCTCTAGCTGATGCAATAACAAGTATTTTATTTTATTTATTCTACACATTTTTACCCCACCCCTCCTGCCAAAGTAGCTCAGGGCGGCTAACAAGTCTACAAGATGAAAATACACTAACAAATATACAAGATGAAAATACAATATAAATATAATAAATACAAAAACATATATAAAAACATAAAACAATACAGTTCACCAAGGGGGATGTCAGAGAATAAACAATAGAAACCTGTCCACCCTAACCCTCAAATCCACCACCTACCCATTTCCCTCACCGAAAGCATGGCGGAACAGCCAGGTCTTACATTGTCAGTGGAAGGAGGGAAGATCCGGGGCCACCTGGGTCTCCACTGGAAGGGAGTTCCACAGCCTAGGTGAGGCCACCGAGAATGCCCTCTCCATAGTCGCCCCCCCCCCCCGAACCACTCAGGGGACTGCGAGAAAAGTGCTCCTGACAGACCACAGGGGTTGAGCCAGAAGCCAAGGAATGAAGCGCTCCCACAGATAGGTGGGGCCCAGACAGTATAGGGCTTTATAGGTATGCACCAACACCTTGAATCGGGCCCAGAAGACTATTGGCAGCCAGTTTGAACCGTCAATATGGGTAGCCCCAAGTAGAGCACATTACAACAACAATAACAAAGATAAATAACAAAATCAATAATGATAACGACAATCATTATTGATTTTGTTATTGCCTGGCAGGTGTTTTTTGGAGGGAAATGTGGAGAGGGGAGGATGGAGCAGTCATCTCAGAGCCAGAAACAGTGTTGAACTCTTGAACTGGGCCTGTGGTGGGAGGGGAAGGACCTAATGGATGGAATCACTGGCCAATGAGCAGCACAAGCAGGTCTGAGGAAGTTGAATGGCATCCTGCGATTGCTCATGCCTCCTGCCTCCCAGAACCAATCATGGGGGTACTGGGGAGGGCACTGCAACCCTTTATGTTGCAGGGCCAGGCTGTTTGACTCTTGTTCTGTGTTAGCGCTTGCTGTGTCAGGTTGCATTTACAGAACTCTGGTGCTGCTACTTGCACTAAAAATCTTCCCCAACCCTCAGTGTTATACCTTACCTTTCCTTATACCCTTTATTTTACCTTTTCCCTTCCTTGTCTGTCTCCTCCCTAAACAGATAGATAGATAGATAGATAGATAGATAGATAGATAGATAGATAGATCCTATAGTTTTTTTACTTTTCCCTTCCCCTATCTGTCTCTTCCTGTCGATCGATAGATCGATCGATCGATCGATAGATAAGACCGATCAATCGATCGATTGATACTAGGCTTTGTATTATATATATATTAACATTATAAGATACTTAGAACACATAGCAGATAGATGTTTAGTAAATATAATTAAATAGGAATATATTGCATATAGTATAGGTTATTTGGTGTAGGTTTAGGTTAGACATACATATTAGTAATTTTTCATATTGTCATTGTGCACTTATTACTACTGCATTATAATGGGAAAGGGAGGAAGGAGTTCAGTTTCTGAGAAGTCACGGGCAGGTGTCTGCTGGCACTTCTGCCACTGGTGGCAGCTCACAATGGGAATGATACCGAAACAAAAAAAAAGCTATTTCAATCTAGATCTAATTTGTTGGATCATGACCCAGCAGCCTGCCACAGCATTGTCACTTCATTGGATTAAAGGGAGCTCGGCAGATTAATGAATAAATTATAGGTTCATTGTGTTTGCAGAGTAAATAAGCCCAGGATAAGCAGTATCTGTGGTAAGATTTGATGGCCCAGGGGTTTATGCAACTCTAGGAAGAGGCAGAGTGATGGGGAACGTGGGGTCTTACCTCAAAGTGACCCCATTATTTTCACTACTTCCGATGGCCTCACAGTACCTCCTGTTTTCACTGGGTCAGGATTCAGGGTCTCAACTCTCTCCGAGTGGGGTCCAAACACAGTCACCTTAGGGCCCTGCAGAAGATAGTCCCAGTGGTCAAGGCCACTAGGGAGCCTGCATTTTATCTTTGCCATGACCCCCTCAAATTCTAAGACCGGCCCTGTGAGAAGATAATGTAAAATATCATCACTTATGGTCAGTCTGGGAACGGGGAACATTCCAGAAGTGACATTTGAGATAAGAGTTTTGGAAGGGCTGGTTAGACTGTAGTGTTTGCTGCTGGTTACATCAAATTAGGAAGTTCCATTGTTTTTGTTTGATAAAGGACTCATTTAAGAAAATGAAACCTCAGTCTTGACCTTAAGAGCGACCCATATACCCCTCAGACGGCCAGTTTCTACAATAACATACCTCACTGGAGCTAAATTCGTTCTGCTCCCTCCCAACTTTCAAATCCCTCCTAAAACCTACCTCTTCTGTCAGGCTTTCCCTGGTCATGAGTCAAAAGGCTTGTCATGAGTGAAATTGCATCGCCGTCCATTCATCACTCAGAATCTCTTCCCAGCTAAGTGAAGCATGTGCACCTGCATTTTCTCAACGTCATGATTGTATCTTTGTCTCTCCCAATGTTCACCTCTCCCTTGTCTCCCCCTCCCGTGTCTTCTTAGATTGTAAACCCTTTGTGGTAGGGGCTTGTCTTTAACTACTGATTGTGCAGTGCCAAGTACACCGCTGGTGCTATACAAACAAACAAAAGAAAGAAGAATTTCTCACCCTTACAGCTGAGTCATCTGTGATTTTGTGTGAATGTGGGAGTGGGGAAACAAAAATAGCTAGACCCAGGCCTACATAGGTCTTTTGGTATTTCTTCCAAGAAGTCATGTCCACCCTTTGGTGATTTTTGTTGCTCTAAAAGAAATACTTGCTGTTCATCAATACTTTTCTGGTAATACGATGCCCTAATAATTGATGCAACAGTCCAGGTAGGTTGTAACAGTGCTTCCTGCTTAATTGTTAATTATTCTTTTTACTACCTTTTAGATACGCTTCAGAAAAGATTCTTTAGTGCTTACATTTCTTGGCAATGAGAACTAGTGATTGGAATATCTCATATTACACCACGAGCAACTTCTCTTGAAGAGAAAAACAATTAGGACACAGGCTGGTTTCCAATAATCCTCAGTGTCACTGAAGCTTCCTTAAGGATTTCTCCATCTCAGTTTCCTGGAATGGCTGGTCTGCCTTCACCTTTGAGGCAGCCATTGCATTTTGCTGGTCTGGGAAACACTGAATGTTGTAGTCCAGGCACACAGGTCGCTTGATTGAGGCTTCAACCTCCGGCAATCTACCAGGATGCCTCCTGGTGGCTCCAGTGCCCTTGGCTGCCTCCCACTGACTCCCACCTCTACTGCATCTCAGCAACTGGTCTCAGAACTAGAGAGATGATGTCCCATTTAGAGACAGTCTTTCCGACTGCACTGAAGGCACTCTCCTAGGTATTCTCCATCCTGCAGATACTTACCTGGAGTGCCAATCCCACCCTCCGTAGTTGTATATCAAAGTGAGACACTAGACTTAAGAGGGATCTGATTTCCCAATCTGAGTGAAGGACATCATTGCCCATTGCCCACACTCTCTTGAGTACACAGCGTCCCCCAACCCCATCCCCGTACAGCCCCAGAACAGCACCTCTGTGTGGTCAGAACTTAAGTGTGATCTCAGCAATTGTAATAATTCCCCTGGTTCCATGCTACCCCATTGCAGGTAGAAGTTCACTTATTGTGGTTTTGCTACACAATGACTCTTATTGTGAAACAGGTTTCAGTCCCCAATTAAGTCTAGCATGGCACTGGTACACAACAATGTAGATTTGGGAGAATCCAGTCCAGGAAGATCCCAGCCAGTATATGGGATTGATTTTTGTTAGTGGCAGATCCAGGTAAGTCCATACCAGGGTTTGCACAGGATTAAGGACTAGGGTGCAGTCTGGAGAAGACTGGTTTTGGATAAATTTGTTTTAACTGGGAGGAAGAGAATAAAGTTTTCAATCAAGGAGACTGTGACATTTATTTCCAATGTACCAGTTGGCAGTTACACTAGGATGCAACAAACCCCGTTGTGCAACAGGATAAATGATTGTAGTTTCAATCTCTCTGATCTTAGTTTCCCATCTGGACTATGGAATATTATCCCTCTCTCAATGGGTGTTTCAAGGACAAATGCATTAAAACTGAGCTGAAATGAGTACCCAGAAAAATGGGTATACCCATCAAAATTACGGTAACCAACCCAGCCCAGTAACATCGGCTACTAATCAGTATCCGATTCGTGCCTATTGGGCTATCCAATTTGCTGACTTCCTGTACTGATTTTTCAGTTTTCCAGTTAGTAAAATGATAAATTGGAAACAGATTTACCAGAATTTCTCAAATTTCACAAAACTGAGGGTATTGCCTGAGACTGAGTAGCAAACATGCTCTGCATGTGCCCAGATGTGGCCGTAATGGTGGCCATGTAATAAATGAAGATAGTTCTCCAAAGTTGTGAGCAACTGGGCGTTCCTAAAAGCATTTGATTGCTTTCTGAACATCATTCCATCTACAGAAATAGCATCCAACGGCAGAGTATTGTAGCTTTATGACAAGCCCCGTTTTCCTTTTGTTTTCATTGTATTATTCTGGGCATGCCAGTTAATTTCCTTGAGCCCTACTCAGTTTGATTGCCAAGTGCCACTGCCATTCTGAGTTTATAAAACAAACACAATTATTCTTCCCCTTGAGACGGGGGCAATGGAAGTGGAAAGGGTTATAACAACAGAACCCACAACGCTAAGCGGAAAGGCAAGAATGCTAAAGCTTAGATGGAGGAGGGTGGAAATTAAGAGCCATTTGAGGAAGAAACAAAGCAGAACACTGAGAAATAAATTTAAGCCATTTAATAATACTCTGGGTAGCAAGGTTATGACACCAGTCTGAGGTGAACTTCTGAGCTTCAGACCAATCCATTCTAAAAATAATAAGAGTTAGACACCAAAATATAATTCACTGCCCAGTGTCAGACATTCCATTATACTCTCTATTTTTTTATTGTTTCATGTCATGAGTCATAAAATATCGCAAATGATTGATGTTTCGGAATCCTAATTACAAGTGTGAGAGAGCCAGAGAAAGGAGAACCCCAAACAGAGAACATATTTGCACTTCACTCTCTCGCTGTCTTGGAAGGAATAGTTTCCAGTCCCTTGAGCCAAAAACTGGGTTTAAATCAAATACAGAAATGAAAACACAAGGGTTGGGAGAAATACTATGGGGGGATGGGGTTGTGACTACAAAACCTGAATTCTTTGTGTGAAATCCTGGCTCTGTTGAAATTCTAGCAAAATTCCTTTGACCTCAGTCACGTTAGGATTTCATTCTTTCAAACCAGGCAAAATCCCTATGCTTGATTTTATTTTACAATATTTACATTAGACCTGAAATATCTCCTGTAAATATTGTATCCAAGAAAATTTGCCCTCTCTCATTTGTGCCTGATAAAGTGGATAGAAGATGCTATTAAGGACATAAGAACATATCCCACTTCATTGGATATCTACTTTGATATCCTAGTTCTTGTATTTCATTTATTTAAATGCGTGGCTCATATTTATTTCAATGCGTGGCCCGCGGGCCACTGTCACATTTTTTGGAGCCCTTCCAATATATAATATTTATTGAGTAACCAAAAGGTCATTTCAAATACAAAAATTCTACAGTTGAGATAATAAACAAAGTTAAAACAATTATATAAATCAAACAAGCAAATACATAATAAGTAACATACATAGGACCAAACAAATGGTCCTCAACATAGGAACCCATAAATAATAGAAATGAACTGAAGGTAGCCAAAAAGGAATAGCTCAATGTATAATAAGATCAGTTCTTTGGCTCTGCTTGATTTTAAGGACACATGCACTAAAAGAGGCCATGGCTCTTGAGAGGCAGGTGTCTTTGCCACCTAAGTAGCTTAACTAAGAGTAGGTTCAAGTGCCATACTGGACACTCAGGGCGCTTTTAGACGAGACAAATTTGTGCATGGTTGATTAAAAAAAATGCGCGTGTTTTCATGCTTGTTTAAACACCTAAACCATTTTAAATGCGCATTTGCCATGATCGTGTAAAATACAAAACCGTTTTGAATGTGGTTTTTAAATAATGCACATTTTTAAAAACTGGTTTTGAGCCCCTTTGATGATCGGGGGGTGCCAAAACTGGTTTTAAAAAATGCTCATTATTTAAAAAACACATTCAAAATGGTTTGGGCTTTTACACGACCATGGCAAATGCGCATTTAAAATGGTTTAGGTGTTTAAACGAGCATGAAAACACGCGCATTTTTTTACCAACCATGCACAAATTTGTCTCGTCTAAAAGCGGCCTCAGCTAACTATGGAGATAGAAATCTTTCCCTTGCTTGTGAGTAAGCCGGGCAATCATAGATAACATGAGCAAGAGATTCAGTCTGAGAGGAGCCCTTCCAATTTGCCCTGGTTCTCTCCCAGGCGTGTTAGCGGATAGCCTGGTCTGTGATCCTGGAGACCTTCAGGCTCACAGCCCAGGCTACTGTCTGCCTGATTGGGCCACTGCAGGCTACAGTGGGCTATAATATTTGTTATAGCCCAATGTGACATGGTCTGGATCAAGTTCTGATGGTGGCAGTCCACCATCACTTGTGTTAACACACCCAATATTTTGCTGTAAGGACCCAGACTTGAACTGGCACCCCTGGGTGCAGCAGGCAGCTCTGCAGCATCACTGGTTCCCACTGGTCAGAGCCCAGTGTTGACTAGAAGATGTCCTCCATTCCAGTCAAACCACACCCCTCCTCAGCATCGCTCCAGGGCCCCAACTTTCCTGGTTGGCTTCTGGCCTAGTATTTAAGACCAGCCGGCCAGCCAGAAGACAGAGGAAGCTGGGTGGATCATCAGTCAGCATCCTGGTTCCTCTTCCTTCTTCCTGAATATGTCTTGCCTTCTGTGTCTCCTCCACATGTCTCCATCCATTCTGGATCAGCTCTGCACTCTCCGAGCATGGTGCGTCCTTTGGGCCAGCTGGAATCTGACCCTTCTGATCTTCCCTCTTGGAACCTGGTCCTTCACTCGCACTGGTTAGTGTGGCCACTTGGGTACTGTGGCTCGGTATCTACTATGATGGGGGCCTAGCATATGTTTCATGTGCCCCCCCCATGCGACTACCTGGGAAGCCCTTTCTGCCCAAATCTGCTTCTGTCTCTCCTGCCTTGTCTAGTCTTCTCCAGTCCAGTCCTGTCTTGTCTGTCCTGATCTACATCTCATTTACATCTGTCTGTTCTGATATGCATCTGTCCGTCCAGTTCATCCATCTGCCCACCTCGTCCATCTGCCCGCCTGCCTGTCCTACCTCTTGGCCTGTGTGTCAATCCCTGCTCCTGACCCTTCAGAACCAACCCTGCAGTGACTCACCTGCTCTGAGGTTCTGGACCTGATCCTGCACCAGCTCCCCATGCTCCAGGCCTTTGGCCAATGACATTTGCTTATTTCGGGTTGGTCATTTTGGTTACAATGGGTGCCATCCTAGGGCCCGCTTATGCCGGCCCCTACTTGCTCCAGAGGCAATAAATGCATGAGCTCAGGTGCGCAGGTGCCCCACAGGTACAGCAAGCCATGTGGAGCAACAGCGTATCCCCTCGGATGTGCCCCCTCCCAAGCCCACACACTCAGCAGCTCAGGGAATGGAGCAGGCACATCTCCTGTTCCATCCTCAATGCTGTTGCACTGCATGGCTTGCTGCACCTGCAGGGCGCCTGTGGACCTGAGCTCACACCGGCCGGTGGTATAATGTGCCTGCTGCCAGCGTAAACCACTACTAACACTATCACACATTCACAATAGCCAAAACAAAGTAACTGAAAGACTGAATTGTCCAAGATCCAAAACAATTCACCTTAACAATCAAAATAATAAAATTAATGCAATAACTGAACTAGAATACTTGAATACGTGGTTATGCAAATATTCATTTATTATTATTATTATTATTATTATTATTATTATTATTATTATTAATTATTATTAACAAGCATTTATATAGGGCCAGCAATGTACCTGGTACTTTACAAAGTAATTGAATGGCACAGTCCCTGTCCTAGGGCTTACAATCTGGGGGGAGACGAAGGAAGGGGAACAGAGGGAGAGACAAGGAGTCTAACATTCACGAAGCTGCGAGGTCCCAGGTGCACACGTTTGGCCTGGTTACATCAAGAATGATGGCTGGTTGGTTCATGTGGTGAGGATAGGAGTACACAGAACTTAGGTAACAGATTGTACTGGATGGAGGGTATCAGCAGAAATTAGGTGAGGGGAGCAAGAAGTTGGAGAGGGCAGAGCGGAAGAGGTGGGTCTTGAGGAGGGATTTGAAGCGACGAAGGGAGGGAGGGAGGCACTTGTGGTCAGGGAGGGAGTTCCAGGGTGTGTGGGGCAGCTAGGGAGAAGGGACGAAGGCGGTTAGGGGAGCAGGGGAGCTGTGGGAGGGCAAGAGAGGGGACAGAGGAGGAGCGGAGTTCACGGACTGGAGTATGGAGGGAAATCAGCATAAAGATGTAGGGGGGAGCAAGGTTGTGAAGAGCTTTATAGGTGAAGACTTGGAGGTTGTGCAGGATTTGTCCAGGAAGGGGGAGCCAGTGAAGAGAGGAGAGGAAGGGCTGCATGTGGTTGAAGCGACGGGCGAGGTGCATGACCCTGGCAGCAGAGTTTGGGACGGAGATAAGGGGAGAAAGGTGAGATTGGGGGAGGCCAGTGAGAAGGACGTTTCAGTAATCATGGTGAGAGAT
>QEPC01006909.1:4297888-4310734 GCA_003113815.1 Sphenodon punctatus | reverse complement strand
TTAAACTGTCGTACCAGATGTAATTGGCGAAATGTGCCCTTTGCCACAGCCTCCATTTAGACATCCAGGCAGAGCCACAGGTCTAGGAGCACCCCCAGACTATGGACCTGAGATACCAGGGAAGGACGGACCCTATCAATGATGGGGGCTATCACTTCCCAGGCTTTTCCCACAACCATCACCTCTGTCTTGTCAGGATTCAACTTCAGGCAGCTCACCCTCATCCAGTCCCCCACAGCTGACAAACATCGGGTGAGCTCCGAGACTGCCTGGCCTGGGTCTGATGAAAAAGAGTGGTACAATCAGGTGTCATCACCATATTGATGACACCTTATGACAAACCCTCTGACGACCATACAAAATACTGCCAGATCATTACTGAGTTACATCATTCTGAGTCAAACCGATAACACAGTTTTGACAGTCCATGAAGGGATCAATACCCAATAACATAGTAAAAAGGCTTTTAAAAAAATAATTAATTATAGCAAAGCAAAATATGTAGCCCAAAGGCTACATATACACGTTGCGCCAGGGCAAAGCTAAAACTATAATTAAGACCAGACTGCACGATGTTTATGCACAATCTGATTTAGCTGTGCTTTCCTTAGCTAAAACTGCCCCTTGGTATGGCAAAATTAAATCACAGCACCAGCTGGAGCATTACCTGACCGTGGTAGGAAGTTATACCTTATGTAAGGATCTCACTTTGTTAAGATTCCAACAGATGCCTTCTACGGTTTTGGACGGCTGTTATAAAGCATTTCCATATGACCAGAGACTGTGCTTTTGGACCTTTTTAAATGGACCACGGAGGCACTGCAGTCTGTGGGGGATAGGTGGAGGTGTCAACGGCGGGGGTCTGGGCCAGAACATGGACGCACACCCACCTCCACTGATCTCTACGCAGCTCCATACATGGAGGCGCCTCCATTTTCTCCAATACCTCTGTGCGTGGGCGATGAGTGAAGGTCAGTGGAGCGCATGAGCGCCCACGCCCCCCCACCCATCCCCACCTGCAGTCACACAAATGACCTTCCCCCCAAGTCAACCACATGGGTGAGGGGGGGTGCATCTCATGTGAAAAGGGCCTTTGTCACTCAGGTCAGATTGAGAACCTCCTGCACTATTTATTTAGCAGCGAGGCAACAGCAGGTATTTGATCCAAATGACTGATTCCTTTAATGGTAAGTAAATTGCATTGGGACATGGCCCTGAAATTGTCTTTTGTGCTGGCTAACCCTTCAGATCAGATTATGTTGAAGGTTGCTAATTTGGCCCATGCTTTAGCAGCCCACAGGAGTTCCCTTCAGGATAGGGAGCCTGCGAGCAATACCCTTGATGGTATTCTGATCGACTTGTATGAGAATTTATGCCTGGGGATCAGGGCTGCTTATGTTTTTTTGAATCAAGTTTTTAGATTTTATTGCTGAGTACTAGTAGGGTCTTTTCAGCCCTTGATTTTTCATTGTTTTGTTCTTATATGAGTTTGGTGACATTATGTTATGACCCATGGTTGAAATAAATAAACTTTTACTACTACTACTACAAGGATAGATCATTCCATACAGGCCTAGTTCTTGTGTCTCATCTGGTACTGGCCACTATCAAAGTCGATACAATGGACTAGGTAGACAATTGGTCTAACCCCATTGGGGCTAAAAGAGCTCAGCCATTCCACAACCATGGAGATTTGCTGCACAAGGCTCTGCTCTGGCTCGCCTACCCCCTGTGCAGAGCCATTTTGCACATGCACAATTAATGAAATGCCTTTTGTGCATGAGCCAAAAGTATTTAGTTAATTGTGCATGGGCAAAGGCGTGAGGGAGTTGGCATTGCCGATTCAGGTCTCCATCAGAAAAGGGAACAGACTGGGGCCCTTCTCTGTCTGGAGTGAGTGGGTAGAAGAGAACTTGATTCTTTATTGCATTGCATTTCACTGGGTATAGCGTATTACCTGAGTAATTTCAGAGCCATTGAGATAAGATAATGTTTTTGTACACAAGGCGCAAATGGCTACCCAAGGAAATGTAGTCGTTTAAAACATCCAATTATTTTTTGACATCCAAATAAATAATATTAATTCCAAATGGAAAGTCTATCAAATATTTGCTAATAACCAACACAAACGAATGTGGCAATTAGCTATTAGAATGGTTTTGTCTTTAAATCAATGTGTCAAGCCCTGAGTATGTTTCTCATCATCTGTTGCGACTCACAACCTTACCTGCCAATTTATAAAAGGCTGGTGCTGCTGAGCTCGCCTCTCTCAGTGTAATCAGAATAGGAAGTCATTTCAATCAGCAGAATAGCCATTTTGATTCTCTGCAAGATCCTAAATCATCTGCAACAGAGTTTCCTACTTAACAGATCTTTTTTTTTCCATTATGTGCACTGAAATTAATGTTTGCCAGGAGCAAATATGAGTAAAAATTAAATATTTTTCTAATACAAATGATAATTGATCACTTGCCTGATAAGATGGTTTTGTTTAAACAAAACACACTCATGTTACACCACATTTCCGATTCTCCACTTCTGTCATTTTCCAGGGGGTGTTTGTATTCCAAGCCATCATAATTAAAGGCAGGGATTCTGTTCAGGCTGCTGAAAAAGTTGACCAAGTATTCTAAGTAGTAGTTGTAAGAAACCAGATTAAGAAGCAAGACTAAATTAATCTAAGGGACATTTAAGCTAGCCTTCGGGTTACCAGACCTCTAGGTTTGATCCAGAGTCTCCTTCTGGTTTCCATGCCCCATCTCTAGGCTGGGAATGAAGTATTGATTTCCCAAGTGATCTAATGCTGTCTGGGAACAAGCTAGATTACATTTCCCAGCATGCTCCCAGACACCTTTAGGACACCTAAATAACAAAGACACCTTTATTATTAGCAAGCATTTATATAGTGCCAGCAATATACCTGGCACTTTACAAAGTAATGGAATAGCACGGTCCCTGCCCTAGGCCTTACAATCTGAGAGACGGGAGCGGGGGATGAAGGAAGGGGAACAGAGGGAGAGACAAGGAGTGTAACAGTCACGAAGATGCAAGGTCCCAGGTGCACGCGCTTGGCTTGGGTTACATCGAGAATGATGGCTGACTGGTCTGTGTGATGAGGAGGATATGAGTACACAGACCTCAGGCAACAGAAATACATGGTGGCAGAGTCCAGAGGGAACAACGTGCCTGGCTCCCCACGGCTTTTGGTGAGTGCCCCTTTCCCCCACCCTGGTAGACCTTTCCCCTGCCCCTCCTTCCCCTGCCATGTTGTCCACTTCCTTTACCCGGCTCCCTGCTGTCTGCTTTCCTGCATCTGCACACACACACACCCACACCCTTCCTGTACTTGCCTAAGGTTTTGCCGAGTTCCAAAGTTTCAGAGTCCTTCCTTGGAACTCAGCAAACTGAGGCCGAATGCACTGGTCCTTGGTAAATTCCGAAGAAAACCGAGGACCAAGTTAAAGCTCTAATCTAAAGCATCCTTGACAAATATTTATCCAGCCTTCTCTTAAAAACTGGACTTTGGTGAGGTCTATCACCACTTTGGGCCTGTAGCATGATGACCTGGAGATCTCCAGGAGATTACCTACCTCAATAGACCCTATATGTTAGGTTCCCAAGAAGCCGTGCGCATATAAAGCTGTGATGGGAGCCTAGCTAGAGAGACCCCCCAGAGATAAGTGTGGCTTGCACTCTGTGTTTGGAAGGACAGATGGGAGAAGTATGGCATACCCTCAGTAACAGGTTTTTGTTATCTTGTACCACCTTCCCAGTACTGTAAAATTTGCACCGGGTTCAGAAAAAAAAATGGGTTAATTAGTATCTCATTAATGCAACCAGAAAGAGCTGTGACTCTTAGGTTAACAGCCCTAGCTGCTTCATTACTGTGAGATGGAGCACCTTTTCTCACTTTAACAAGCTTGAGATAAGCACTCCTGTCAAAGAACAAAGACAGGTAACACCCAGGCAGGAGGGAGCTGTGTGCTTGGGAGCAAGATGAAAACTAAAAAAGGTAGGAGAGGTGTGGTTATTTTTTAGAACAATGTTTTATTATTTATTTACTTATTATAAATATTTCTACCCCACCCCTGTCGCTCAAAGGTGACTCGGGGCAGCTCACAACCAGATTAAAAAGACAACAATGATATAAATACATAAATAAATACAAACTAGAACCATAATGGAACTCCCTTCCGGAGGAAGCTCGCCTGGCCCCAAGCTTTTTAACATTTCGGCGGAACTGTAAGACCTGGCTGTTTGCCCAGGCCTTTGGGAGGGAGGGTGGGGAGGGATGATTTTAGTCCCCCACCCATTTATTTATTTATTATTTTTCTAGCCCTGTTTTATAATGGTATATTTTATATTTAATATTTTTAAATGAATTTTAAATGTTTTATTATGAGTGTTGGAAGCCGCCCCGAGCTGCGTTGCAGGAGGGGGCGGGGTATAAATTTGCTAAATAAATAAATATAAATAAATAATAACAAGGCATAAAATCAAAGTGACCAGTGCAGAGACACCCCACCCCACCCCTAACCCATTCCCTCTCCTTCTCTCTCCCCTCCCCTGCCAAACGCCTGACGGAAGAGCCAGGTCTTACAGCTTCATCGGAAGGCAAGGAGATCTGAGCTGAGGTGGATCTCTGCTTTAGCGTGATGAAAGGGACTGTCACTGCTTCCACCTGTGATTGGGTGACTTGAAGAATAAAACTTTAGAGCCAAAATCAATGCCCATATATGAGAGCTTTGACTTTCTAATAGGCTAAGTTGAAACTTGAACCATCAGTCCTGCACATACAAATATATGTTTAAAAGATACTCTCACACAGACATTTTTCCCCCCAAAGCTGCATCCCAAAGTTAGTCAGTGGGCTATTACAAATTTTAATAAACATATGAATCAGGTATCTGAATGGAGAACAGGGCCGGAGGGGGAGGTCTTTAGCAAAGACTTTGTCTTCTGAAGGGATTAGAACAATTTTAGAGAGACTGTTCAACCGCAAATAAACCAGGCTGAGAACTGTGGGAATCTGATGCTTTATTGCAGTGCTGTGGAAACCGATACACAGAGCAGTAGCTGAATAGCAGGTTGAGTTATTTACATGGCTAAAAGAGCTGATGAAATGCATGGGGAAATGGTGCCTCATTCATAGGGATGGGCAAACGCGGTTCGGGTGTTCGGAGTTCGGACTGAACTCTCAAATGACTGAACAGTCCGGTTGTGTTCGGATGAGTTCAGATGAGTTCAGGGGCAGGAAAAATGTCTTTCCAGGGCAAAAAAATAGGTTTCAGTTTTGATTTTGTTTTGGTTTCGCTATTTTTGAATGTTCGGCCAAGTTCGGCTGAACCGAACCATTGAACCCGAACTCAGGTTTTGAACCGAATGACCGAACATCTGAACAGCTTTCTGTTCGCCCATCCCTACTCATTCATATCCTGTACCTCCGCAAGGGTGAAATTAATTCCATCAGGTTTTGTTGTACATAAGTGGTGCTGAGGGCTTGATCTGGCCTTACACAAAAGGTGTCAATATCATATTAAGGGGAGGGAATGGTGAATAAAGATCTATAGCTGTGTGCATGGTGCTCTTTTATTTGATTTTTAAAAAGAAGACTTTGGAAATGTCACTAGTGTGGAAGGAGCAGGAGCATTAATGAAGCTGATGATGGCATCAATTTCCTTTTGAGGGTTTTTAACTGATTATCCATTTCTTAGACCTTTGTCCTGAAAAGAAATTACATGTCAAGTTGGGGTACTCGAAGCAACTCACTGTAATTACATCTTCTTTAGTAATGACTTAGAAACACTTTTATTCTAGAATGCTAGTAAGTCATTAGATTTACAACAGATAGCTTTGTTTTCCTCAGCCCTTAAGTTATTTTTTTATTATTATTTATTTTACTTAAATACATTTATACCCCACCCCTACTGCCAAAGCAGCTTGGGGAAGCTAACAATTAATAAAATACAATAAAAATAACAATAAAATATAAATATATCATAAAACAATTGGAAGCTGTCAAAAAACAACAAATCCCAAAGCCACCCTAACCCAATCACCCCACCAATCACCCTCACCAAACGCCTGGCAGAACAACCGGGTCTTACATTGTCATCGAAAGGAGGAGAAGTCTGGGGCCACCCAGGCCTCTGCCAGGAGGGAGTGTTCCATAGCCTTGGCGTGGTCACTGAGAATGCCCTCTTCATAGTCACACACACCCTGAAATACCTGGGGGACTTTGAGAAAGGCGCCCCCGGTTGACCACAGGGGTTGTTCCCGAGCCTAGTGAGTGAGGCGTTCTCGCGGATAGGTATAGCCTACGCCATATAGGGCTTTACAGGTAAGCACCAACATCTTGAATCGGGCCCGGAAGACTATAGACAGCCAGTGCAGAGCACTGGTACAATGTACTCCCGGAAGCCCATCCCTGTAAGGAGATGGGCCGCCTCGTTCTGCACCAGCTGCAGTCTCTGAACCGTCACCATGTGTAGCCCCATGTAGAGTGTGTTACAATAGTCTAGTCTTGAGGTGATGAAAACATGGATGATAGTGGTCAGGTGAGAGTCCAAGACGTACGGCCAAAGCCGCCGCACCAGATGCAACTGGCAAAATGTACTCCTCACCACAGCCTCCACCTGGACATCCAGGTGGAGCTGGGAACTGAGGAGCGTTCCCAGACTCCAAACCTGAGGAAGCAGTGGGAGGCGAACTCCATCAATGATGGGGGACACTTGCCCCACAACCTTCCCCACAAGCAACACCTCCATCTTAGTGCTGAAACTCAGTCCTCAGTTTTGTTTTTCAGAAAAGGACGAGGACCAGGGCATTCAAACATCGATTTACTGAGTTTCAAAGTTTTGAGGAATGGCTTCAGAACTTAAAAACACTCACGTCTAAGCACAGGAAAGTGCTAGGCTCCTGCTCTCCTTTCCCTGGCCCGCACTGGCCAGGGAAGAAATAGGCCAGTGGGGGCCAGGAAAGAGAGGGTAGGGGTCTAGCAGAAGGTCAGGGGCGAGATGCTTAGGGGGAGAGGGTGGTCTGGCAGCATCAGCAGGCCATCTTTGGAAAGGGCTGAGCATGCTCAGAAAAGGCCATTGAGGCCCTTCTGAACATACACAGTGGGATTTTATTTAATTTCAAAGTGACATGCCGGGAAGAGGCCATGCATTGGCATGGGACCCCTCCGGAAGGTAAGTAACCCACCCTGACCCCCCTGCTAAACCCTTCATTCCCCATTAAGCACCCCAACCCTGGCCCCTCCCCCAGTCTCGGTACTCTGCAAGTATTTCAGCCACTTCCATATGTCTATAATAGAAGTTTTAAAAATTATTTTAGGAGAGATCTATTCGCTTGTCTGGGGGCAAAGGGAGGACCCTCTTTGCCATTTTAGGAAGTGAGTCTGGTGTTAGAAGTAGTGGTGTGCAATTTCATATTGTTTAATTAATTGCAAAAAACAATGGAGCCCAATTCGTTTTTGTAGCTAAGTTAATTCTTCCTCTCCTCGGCTTCCCTGGTTTCTCTGTTCAAGATTTCAGTACCCTGACCTGACCATTACACAGTAGAAACCTATAACCGGGTCTTACTGGCTCCATGTCCAGGCTCAGACTGATATGTGCCAGGTTCTGTGGGCCTTTTATATCCTCAGAGGGGTGGGCCTTCAGTAGAGAAACAGTCTGCCTTAGAGGGTCAGTCACCATCACAAGGGGCATGGCTAAGAGGAACGTGAATCAAACTTCCCTAGCTCTGCCAGGCTGAACTCAGAAGCAGGTGGCATAGGGGCCAAGGTTCTGGGCCCTGTAGAATGCCCTCCATCATGACTCCCCTCCCCATAACTCTCCAGAGCAGTAGTGACAGGGCTCCCTCTCAGCAGACCGCCAAACACAATGGTGTTTAGGGCTCTAGATACTATGTGTGCTTCTTTAGTTTCACTTGCACATTATACTGATTGTTTGTTTGGGTGTTTTTACACACACATTTCTCCTGCATGTTTGCTGTTACATCCTGAACTTTCTGTGTGACTAAATCACTCACCCAGATCTTAAACATCTGGCTTTTTGAACTTCTTCATTAAACTTCTGCCAGAACTTTAGGGATGGGCGAACAGAACGCAGTTCGGTCGTTCAGTCTGAAACCTGAGTTCGGGTTTGATGGTTCGGTTCAGCCGAGTTCTGTTTGGCCGAACTTCGCCCAACATTCAAAAATAGCTAAACCGAAATGAACTCGAAACTGAAACCTAATTTTTGGCCCTGGAAAGAGGTTTTCCTGCCCCCGAACTCATCCAAACTCATCTGAACACAACCGAACTGTTTGGTTGTTCGAGAGTTTGGTTTGGATGTTCGGTTCGGATGTCCGAACAGACCGACTTCGGTCCGAACTCTGAACATTTGAACCGCGTTCGCCCATCCCTACAGAACTTTTGTGTGTAAACATTCTCCTGGTAAACTGCTTTGCTCCAGGCAGCTGTGGTCACTTGGTTTCCATGGCAGCCCATCATGTCTACAGCTGTGGCTACTTTAGACTGCCTCAGGGCAGTGTTTGTGTGAAGAATGCATCCAGGAACTGCCTCAGGGCAGTAGGTGAGTGAAGAATGCATCCAGAACTTACTTGTGGGCTTGTAAACCTAGAAGATTGAAAGATCCGCACTTTAAGGTGTGTGTACAAATGCCCTTTGTTTGTTTAAAACAAATTACATGGCACTGTGTGTTTGTAAGCAAGCATCAAACTGTCATGTTAAAGATGGGACCATGAGGAAGGAGTGAGGCCATGGGGGAGGGACCTACGTTTTGTACCTTCCAACAAATTCTAGAGTCTTTGTAAAAGACATTTCATTTTTGCTGTTAGCACAGAAAGTCAGATATTTTGCAACTCCAGATAGTAAGCTCCACTACTTGTGAAATAGGCAAAGTTGTAGAGACTCTGTATCCAACAGATGGAGAGCAGTTTGCTTTGATAGAGACCAGCAGACACTTGGCAGTCCTGAGCATGTGACTGGAAGGGTCACTGCGTGAGAAGCGTCCAAGACACGGGCAGACGGTGGGGTTTGAGATGAAGGCGATCAAGATCAGGACCAGGAGACAAGACAGGGGGGTGTTAAGTTACATGAGAGATGGCTGTCATCTTGTCTAGGGGTGGGGGAGGGCTACCCCCAGCCGGAGTAGCTCCGGTGGCAAGAACACACATCCCTGTGACCTCATCTAACCAGAGAGGAGGGGGAGGGGGTGACACGTGGCTGGCCAGCTGCACTTCCATGCTGCAGCTGGAACCCGATCCCCACTATCATTGGTAACTATGGCATGGCTGGCTGCCATGATGACCCCTCATGCTGGGCCGGGTAGGCATGAAAACAGACGCACCCACCCCCATTTGACCAGCGCAGGCCTGCCTGGGCGGTTCGCGGGGCCGCACTTTGGTCTCGGTTCATTCCAGGCCCACATTTCCAGTCCGGTCACCAACCCCGCTGGGGTTTGAACAGGCCCACATCTCTTGGGCCCGCAACAAACTTCCGGGGTTTGGTGTTGGGCCAGGCAGGCCAGCATCACGTCAGTTAACACTAGGGATGGGCGAACACAGTTCAGAAGTTCGGAGGTCGGACTGAACCCTACCAGTTCATTCGACCGAACCAAACTTCCAAACCGAACTCGATTTTTGAACCGAACTGAACCAAATTTCCGAACACGGCTCTGTTCACCCATCCCTAAAAGATTATATTCCATTTAGTTCAATGGGGTTTGAATTTCTGAACTTTGTTCGGAAGTTCGGACCGAACTTGAATAGTTCGGTCGACCGAACCAAACTTCCGAACCGAATTTCCAAACTGAATTGAACCGAACCGAATTTCCAAACTCGGTTCTGTTCGTCCATCCCTAGTTAACACCCAGGAAGGAGGAACAGAAGGCAAGGCAGAGGACAAGGGCTAGAGGAGAGGCAGGATAAAGAACTGGCAGAAAGGTGAGGGAGGAGGAGTCTGGAAAAGGAATTGTTCCACCCAGCTTCCTGCTGCTACCAGTCAGCCTTATATGCTGACTGGCAGCCAATCAGGAAGATGGGAGGCATGACAAGGGTGGAAGACAGACAGGAGGGGTGTGGCCCAGGCAGAGTCGGAATACTTCTTGATGGGGGGTTGCTGAGCCTGAGGTGTGGTGCTGCAGGGCCCACCACTACTCTGAGAACCTTGGGGACAAGGGTTCAAGACCTGGTGTCCTGACAGTGATCGTACCGCTTGCTTGGTTGCTCATCCTTGTTTTCTTCAAATTCAGTGTGAGGTAGATAAAAGGCTCAATTCTGGCCTCATCCTGCATTAAAATATAATAATGGTTATTATTTATTATTGATGTATTTATCATTTACAGCATTTGAAGTGCTCCACAGTTTTTATTTTATTCATTCTCACAACCACCTGGTGAGGCAGGCAGTTTTTATTCTCATATTATAAAGGGGAAACTGAGGCTGAGAAATACTGACTTTTCCAAGGCCATTCACAGAGATCATGATTAAGATGAGATATGAACCTTCATCTTCTAGGTCCAAGACCAGTGCACTAAGCTACGTGAGAAAAAGATTTGTAACTCAAGAAGCTGAAATTAGTTTGTACATTATAAGGACATACTGTGTCAGTTAGTTACAGAGTGAGCATCATTGCTTAGCAACAGTTGCTCATTAAAGATTAAAAACTGTAGATCAGATTAAACCACAGAATCTCCTCCAGTTTCTGCTCACTTATGCAAATCAAATGAAAAGTAACTCCAGGAAATGTGCTTGTGCTTACCTGGGTTTTATACAAGTGTAACTGAAGTCAATGTTAAAACTGGCAACAATTATACTAATTCACCATGTCCGGTTTTCTTCCCCGGAGCAGGAGGCAACCTTCCGTGTGGTGAGAGAGTTTTGGAATCAAAAGCATAGCTATCATAGGGAAAGGAGGGACATTTGTCCCAAGGTCCAAACTGGGCAGCACCCACAGAACCCAAGCTGGGGTAGTGGGGGCACAAATCCTGTGGGCAGAGACTGCGCTGAGTGGAAGTGGAAACACCTGCAGTGCGCAGAGCACGTGGGATCGACCTGACGGGCGGCACAGGATGAAGCAAGCACTGGGAGTGGTGATACGAGTCAGGGAGCACAGCCTCCAGGGCTCAGACTCAGCAAGTGGAGGGAGGAAGTGGTGCTGCCGTATCAGGAGTGTCTCTGGAGCCAGAGCAGCAGACTCACTCAACTTACTATATAAGTTGACAGTCTAGTGCGAGGAAGAAGGGGGTGGGACTGTGAAGAGGATGGTGTCGGGGGGGGAGTCCATTTCTTGCACTTGGGCCCATTCCAACCTAACTAGGCCCCTGCTTAGAGCAGAGCCCTTCTCCGCCACACCATACTCCGTTCTACTTCCTGTTGGTCGCATGCAAAGATATCACAAAGTCATTCCAAAAATCATAGAAGCCTAGGTTTGAAAAGGACCTCAAGGACCATTTTGTTGAATCGCCTGCTCCATAACAGGATACCTTATTCCTACAGCATCACAACCAGATGCTCTTCCAGACTGTTTTTGGAAACATCCAAAGAAGGAGATTCTAAAGCCACCATAGACATCTGATTCTGTGGCCTCAACTGTTCTTACAGTCAGGAATTTTTTTGATAGGATGGTAACCAAACTTCCTTTTGCTGAAATTTAAGTTAATTCCTTCTTGTCTTATCTTCTGTGGCAATGAAGAGAACCTGCTCTTATATCCTGCCTTAATCCTTGTTAACCTAGACTATGGGGACAAAATCGTGCAGATGATATCTTTTATTGGATCAGCTTATGCAAAATGCCTTCAGTCTTCCTTCAACTGACTTACATTGTAGCCCCTTTTATCACCTTTGTTGTTCACTTCTGAATTATCTCCAATTTGTCAACATCTTTATTCAAGCGTGCAGAAATGAACATAACACGGGTTGAGGCGAGGCCTCATCAGTGCCAAATAAAGTGGCAACACATGTCCTGGATAGGGGTGTGCAATCCATTTTTGTTTTTTTGGTTACTAAAAAGAATGAAGTCCCATTCATTTTAGTAATTCAAGTACAAAAATTGATGAATAAGCAAATGATTATCGTTTGCTTGCATCTGTTTTTGTTTTAAAAATTAAAAATAAAATAAAAAAACCTGCCCTTACACTGAGCCAGTGTGGTGTAGTGGATAAGGGGCTGGGTTGGGTTCTGGGTAGCCTGGGTTCAAATCTTGACCTAGCTATGAACTTACTGGGTGGCCTTGTGTCATGTATCCTGTATATAGGCATATATTTTTGACCATTTGTGTTTCAATATAATGGAAATCAGAATTAGCCTCTCTGTATGATGACTTCCTAAAGAGCTGTCCTATAGTGACCTTTCTACTGAACTTTTGACCAGATACTGGAATATCAGCCTGTATATTGGAATAGCAAATACAATCAAGTCTGTTAAAGAAATTAACAGTTTCTGTTGACTAGAGTCAAGATACGTGACTCTCAAGCAGGGCAGGAAGAGGCCTTGTTTGTTTGGAGCTTACTCATTGTTAATCCTATCTTATATGATAGCAACCTGTTTTAGTATGTATCAACAGGCTTCTTACTATGTATTTGAGAAAAACCCCTCCCTGTCAGCAGTTTTGACCTGACGTCATTTTTAGCTGACCTCCAAGCATCTTTTTCTCTATAAGAAGAGAGAGGAAAGATGGATTTTTCAGAAAGCTTCCTTTCCTGAAGCTTCTCTCACTTCTTTCATCTGGCAGAATGGGGAAAGGACTGGGTAATATGTTATATCCTATATGATGCATTGAGTCAACCATAGCAATAATACTTAGAGCATATGTTATATCTTATAGATGTTAAGATCTTTGAA
>QEPC01006909.1:4256322-4287140 GCA_003113815.1 Sphenodon punctatus | reverse complement strand
TATTATTATTATTATTATTATTATTAACAAACATTTATATAGCGCCAGCAGTGTACCTGGCACTTTACAAAGTAATAAAATAGACATGGTCCCTGCCCCTAGGGCTTACAATCTGAGAGACAGGAGCTGGGGGAGAGACATAGGAAGGGGAACAGAAGGAGAGACAAGGGGTCTAACATTCATGAAGATGTGAGTTCTCAAGTGCACGTACTTGGCTTGGTTACGATGAGAATGACAGCAGACGATAATCCTAATTATCTTTGCTGTGTATGGACAATTTGCATACCCATTTATTTCATTAATATCGCTTTTGTTATTTTAGTTAGTTCGGTTCTTCAATTATTTGGGTTATTCAATCAATTTGGGGTTTTTTCTCTTTCTTTATTTAGTAGTCAGTTAACTTTGCTAGCAACTATATTGTATGATTGACTGGCCGGGGCCATTGATCGGGTCACACCTAGGCGTCCACTTCTGCCGTTTCGTCACTGCAGGTCCCCGTGGTTCATGGAGAACCTGGTGCAGCTGAAGTGACAGAGGAGGCGGTTGGAGTGACAGTGGTGCTGTACTTGCACCCAAGATGATCAATTACAGCACAGAGCATTTTTGAAGACCTATGCCATGACTGTGTGGGAAGCAAAGAAGCAGTTCTTTGCTGCACTCATAGCATCTGCTCAGTCATGTCCAGCAGAGCTGTTCCGGGTGGTGAGAGGTCTGGTCAGTCCAGCCTTTCTCTGCCTAGAACCGGACTTGTCCAAGGCATGGACAAAACATGCCAAAAACAAGGAATGTTTTTGGCATACTTTGTGGATAAGATTGCTCGCGTTGAGTATGACTTCAATTCCACCATTTTGGGGGCTGTGGCAGAGGCAGAAGTTAAGAAAACCTTGTCTAGTCATGATTTGTGGGATGAATTTCAATCGGTGACACCTGCCGAGGCACAGATGTACTGGGGTCTGTTCAGGCCACGACTTGCGAATTAGATTCTTGCCCATCCTGGTTGGTGAAGGCCACCAGGGAGACGTTGGGACCTGTGCTGTCAAGGGTGATCAATGCATCCTTTCAGGAGGGGACGATGCTAGACTGCCTCAAGGAGGCTATGGGCCGGCCTCTCATCAAGAAATCATCACTTGATGTTGGTGCCCCAGCGAGCTATTGGCCTGTCTCTAACCTTCCATTTTTAGGGAAGGCTACTGAATGGATGGTGGCCCATCAGCTGCAGGTGCATTTGGATTTCATTGGTTTTCTTATCCCGCACAGTCTAGCTTTCGTCTGGGTTATGGCATGGAGACAGCAGTTGTGGCCTTGGTCAACGACTTCCTGGTGGAGCTGGATAGGGGTCATATGACCCTGCTGGTTCTATTGGGTCTATCAGCAGCTTTTGATACCATGAACCATGAGATGTTGGTGACATGTTTGTGGGACGTGACCGGGGTTGATGGAATCATCTTGCAGTTGATGCAGAATGCAGCAGCCCACCTGCTCACTGGGATGGACTGCAATGAGCACATTCAACTGGTGGTTCAAGCATTGCACTGGCTGCCTATTGTCTTCCAAGCCTGATTCAATGTGCTGTTTTTGACCTTTAAAGCCCTACACGGCCTGTGCCTTGCTGACATGAAGGATTGCCTCATCCCCCGGGCGGCCCCTGCAGTCATCCAGGCATGCCCTCCTGGAGGTCCCATGTCATCAGTGGGTCTGAACAGACAGGCTGGCATTCTCAGAGGCTGCTCCATTGCTGTACAATGCCCTCTCAGTGGAGATTCACCTCAGTACGTATCGCCTTGCTTTCCGTCGAAACTATAAAACCTGGCTCTTCCATCAGGCATTTGGAGGGTGGGGAGATGGAATGGGTTAGATGAGGTTGGCTGGGAAATTGTTTTATGCAAAGTTTGAATAAATTATGTCTCTTTACGGGTTTCGTGTATTTTTATATATTTTTCTATTTTTCTATTGTTGTTTTATTGTTTATTGTTTATATACCTTGTTAGCCACCCCGAGTTGCTGTTAGCAAGAGGGGCGGGGTAAAAATGTAATAAATAAATAAAGAAATATTTAGTACTAAGTAGTACTGCTGAATTTAATAAAATACATAATAAACAAATAAATAAACAAAATAGCAAAGTAAATGAAATCGTGAATTAAGCAAACTAACCAAAGCAAAATCAATAAAACAAATATTTGTTTTCAGGGAAGACACTATTTCCTCCTATTTGATTTGTTGAAATGGAAACAAATATAACGAATTTGGTATATGTTTTGCATATTTGTTTTCACCCTTCTGATGAATCACCCAGGTTGGTCAGTCCATTTAAACATGCCAGGCAGTGCAGGCCAGATGTGGAAGCAGAGCAGTAAGGGGGAGTCCCACTTGCGGTGCTCCGGACCGGAACATCCCAAAGCACCGCCAGCGGAGCAGGCCAACCAAACCTAGGGCATCAGTCTGAGGTGGAGCTGCTGTCTATCTGTTCAGTGGACGTACCATGCATCTCCATTTATTTATTTATTTTATTTATTTTAATACATTTATACCCCGCCCCTCCTGCAAGCAGCTCGGGGCAGCTAACAAATTTAAAAATAAAACAACCTTAAAAATATTTTTAAACAGTCATAAAAATCTTACAAATAGAAACAGGGAAAAGACAAATAATAATAAAAATAATAGAGAAGGGTAGGAGGATAAAAACCCAGGAACCCACCCTCCCACCCTTCCCAAAGGTCTGGGTGAACAGCCAGGTTTTACAAACTCGCCGGAATGTTAAAAGGCTTGGGGCGAGGCAAGATTCCTCTGGGAGGGAATTCCAAAGGCATGGCATGGCCACCGAGAATGCCCTCTCCTTTGTGGCCCCCCGCTTAACACGGGGGACCTCCAAGAAGGCACCCCCAGCAGACCGAAGGAGCTGCTCTGGGGCGCGGAGGGCGAGGTGATCCCTGAGGTATGAGGGGCTGAGACCGTAAAGGACCTTATAGATCAACACCAATACCTTGAACCTGTCTCAGCACGCTATTGGCAGCCAGTGCAGAGCCCGGAGCACATGTGTTATGTGGTTCCAGCGACCCGTCCCCGAAAGGAGGCAGGCCGCTGCATTCTGCACTAGCTGCAGCCTCCGAACCAGGAACAAGGGCAGCCCCACGTAGAGCGTGTTGCAGTAGTCCAGCCTCGAGGTGACGAAGGCATGGACAAGGGAGGCCAGGTCCGGGCCAGAGACATATGGACACAACCTCCGCACCAGATACACTGGCGGAAGGCAGCCTTCACCACCCCCTCCACCTGCTGCTCCAGGTGGAGCTCCGCATCCAGCACCATCCCCAGACTCTGGACCTGTTGAGGTACAGGAGGGCGAACCACCCCCAATCAGGGGGGCCGACACCTCCCTCACTCTCCCCACCACCATCACCTCTGTCTTATCGGGGTTGAGCTTCAGTCTGCTCTGCCACATCCATTCTGCCACGGCCTCCAAACACTGGGATAGCAACGAGACAGCAGGGTCTGGGTCAGCTGAAAAAGAGAGGTACAGCTGAGTATCATCAGCATATTGGTGATAACGCACCCCGAACCCTCTCACGACCTCCCCCAAGGGCTGCATGTAAACATTAAATAATAATGGAGACAGAATGGAGCCCTGCGGAATGCCACAGGATAAAGCGCGGGGGCAAGATGTTTCAGCTCCTAGCACTACCCGCTGGCTTCTCCCTGAGAGGAATGAACGGAACCATTCAAGAATGGTCCCGTCCAGCCCCCCCAGCTCACGCAGCCATCTCAACAACAGCCCATGGTCCACGGTATCAAAAGCGGCCGAGAGATCTAGCAGGACAAGAAATGTCGAATGTCCTGCGTCCATCTTTCAGTGGAGATCGTCAACCAAGGCCACCAACACTGTCTCGGTGCCACAGCCAGGGTGGAACCCAGATTGAAACGGGTCCAGGAAACCAATGCTATCTAGATGCGCCTGGGGCTGGATTGCCAATGCCCGTGCAATAACCTTCCCTAAAAAGGGAAGGTTAGTGAAAGGTCGGTAGCTGGCGAGTGCGTCCACGTCCAACTATGGTTTCTTCAGCAGGGGGCGCACCACAGTCTCCTTGAGGCTGGACGACAACCTCCCCTGCTGCAAGGACGTGTTAACCACCCTCGCCAGCACCATCCCCAACATCTCCCTGAAGGCTTTCACCAAACAGGACGGACACGGATCAAGTTTACAACAGGTGGCTCTCACAGACCCCAAGACATCCACCCAGACCCCAAGACATCCACCGCATCGGCCAGCATCACTTCCTGAAACTCCCCCCATAAAGATGGACAAGATGGGGCCTCCATCGCCTTGCGCTCTCTACCTATTGCCTCTAATCTGGCGTCGAAGTCGCTCTGAATCCGAGAGATCTTGTCTGCGAAGTAAGTGACAAACTCCTCACAGCGGGCCTGGGACACATCCCCGTCCAGGCGGAGGGAGGCTGGACTAACCAGGCCCCACACCACCCGAAACAGCTCCACCGGGTGTGACTTCGCAGACGCTATTAGGACAGCAAGGAACTCCTTCCTTGCTGTCCTCACAGCCTCAACATAGTACAGCAAATGGACCCTATGGAGAAGTCGGTCGGAGTCAGATCGAGTCCGGCACCAGCGTCGCTCCAGCCTCCTGCCTACTTGCTTCATCCCCACAGCCCCTCAGTAAACCAAGGGGCCCTGCAGTGACAAGACAGAGGCAGAAGGCGTCTCGGAGCCACCCTGTCAATGGCCTCCTCCAGCAAGCTATTCCAATGCTGGACCAGCTCATCAACAGAGTGACCGTCCAGGTCCAAGGTTAACTCCCTCAGGACTTCTTTGAACCGCTGAGCTATCTCCATGAGATAGCCCATTTTTACACAGACAGGGGTGGGTGGGTGGGATGTTTTGGTGCAGCGGGTGTAGGTGGGTGTGTGCCTGTTTACACAGACACACACCCACCTACACCTACCTACACCCATCTCCACCCACAGAGCATCTCCCATTCTGTCGGATGGCTTCATGGGTGGAGGTGGGTGGAGATGGGTGTGTGGCAAGTGTTGGTGGGTGCGGGTGTGTGGTGGGAGCACACATGCACAAACACCCGCTGCCCGTGGTGTTAACATGGACGCACACCCACCGCACACCCATTCCCCCACCCACCGGCGGCCGGATACACAGACATCCCCCCGCCACTGCACATCCACCCAAACACCGAGCAGCAGGTGGGGGGGTGGGGGCATCCGTGTAAAAACAGCCATAGAGTTGTGGGCACCAGCCTACAGCATCAGGTGATTCGCCTGTAATTCTATGGTGAGGGAATGCACTGCATAGGCAGACCACTGCTGGATCCCAGGGTGCACCCCAGAGCAGCTCTGGAGGCAGGCAGCCTCTGTATGAATCTGTTTACACCCATTGGGGCTGATTCCAAGCCCCATGGACTGGCGTGAACCACGCATGTGGCATACACACACATACTTATGAGCTAATCACGCACTCCCTGGCATGGGGCCCATGACCCTCATAAAAACTAAACCATATTCATTCTATCGTTCAAATAGTGGAGTTACACTATTGTTTCACTTTGCCAAGAGATGAAATTTCTGCTTGGTAAAATTCAGGGGTCTGTAATTCTGGTTGTAGAAATTAGGAGCTTGATGCACTCCTGTATTACTCTAGTTTTACAGCAATGTAACCCCAATGAAAAATGGAATGATGCTAGATTAACGCTAAGAGTAACATTATGGCAAATCAAGCCTTGTCAGTTGGACAAGACCAGTTAGATTCTCCATTTCAATAGATCTCAAACTGAGGTCTATGGAGCTGTTGTAAATAATAGGAAGTGGATTATAAATGTGGAAGGAAGAGAATGCTTTGTTTAGAAGAAATAAATGGGAGGTAGTGATAGAACGCTATAAACCTGATCGTGACCTTATCTGCCCACCCCGACATAAATTACTAAAAATCAATGGATTGCACCATAATGAGAAAATAATTAAGACATCCCTTCCCTCCCTCCCCCCCCCCCCAATTACTATGACCCTTATTCTCTCTGCTTATCTGCCCGAAATCTATTTCATGTTAATTTGCTAAAGTTCCCCTCATGGAAACTGCAAATTAAACGAATGGCAAAAACCATCTTAAGTGACCACCCCAGGGAAGAAATTGATTGCCAAGAAGAGATGATCTTTAACTAAAAGTCAAACAAATTAGTACTGGGATCCTTAGGGAGACATAAGTGGTCGCACAGGAAAGGGGGTTGATTTAGAGGAGAGAGAAACTTTCAAGCGCAGGTTTCGCTGAATTTTCACTTTGTGCAACAAAGTTGCCTTGAACTTTATTACTCACATTGCAAAAGGTTTCATATTCCCACACACTGGTCAAGTATTTTACAGCCTACAGAAAATGTAACTTGTACATATAATACAATTTGTAGAAATTAAAGGGCTGATTCACCACTTGCTAAATCCAGTTTTATTCCAGTATAATTCCACTGAAAACTTGAATTACTCCAGATTAAAGCTGGAGTAACAGAATAGTGATGTTGGAGCTGTGTTGGTTGGAGAAGGCCAATTAGATTCCCCAGTTGAATACTTCTCAAACTCTGGGTGATTTCAGACCTTACGTTTTCAGTATTAACCACAGTCAACCTCAGTCAAACATGGGCGATGGTGAAAGAGCCGTGCACGTCTGTTGGCCCGCATTCAGATGTTCACCACAGTCAAACACGGGCCTGGGTGAACCTAAGCACGCTTCATGAGGTCGGGGTGGGAGGAGGTAAAGAAGTGTGGTGAATGCTCACCACGGCAGGGGTGAAGGAAAAGTAATGTCTGAAGGGAAAACCCCAACCGCAGTGGAAGGAAATGACCACAGGCTGTGGTGATGGCACGCAGCATCGCTGCTAGGCAACCGACAACAACCGGCACACAGAGGGATATTTAAAGGGCAGGCAGCAGTAGGGGAACGTGGCGGAGCAGGCGATGGAGAGGAGGGTGGAGGAAACCGAGCGGAGGATGGAGCGAGAGGACGAGGAGGAGGTGCAGCAGCAGCAGCAGCAGCAGCAGGAGGGGGGGGCACCCAGCACCACCGAGGGGGGTGGGAGGGGGGATGGGCACAAGGGCACACGGGTGTAACAGTGTATTGGGCGGGAATGGGGGAGCACAATAAATTGTTGGTGGCACACCTATATCTGTTCGACTGCTTTATTTCATGCAGGTACAGGGCTACAGCAGCATCAGTGTGGTTGCGGTCGTGGTGCAGGTCCGGTTGGCAGGGTCCAGCTGACAGGGGCCTCAGGGACAGGACAGGCGCTCAACGTGACAAGCCAGCGCTGACCTGATGCGCTTGGCATAGCAATACTCGTGGGGGTTGGGTACGTCAGCATACAGCAGTACCGGTTCAGACAGGCGGCATGAAGGGGGGTTCTCCAGAGTGGTCCTGTCAGACTCGCATATGTTGTGGAGGACACAGCAGGCTCCAATGACGAGGAGGTCGCCACCGTATACTCCAGCCGGCTGGCTAGACATCGCCAATGCTGTTTGAGGGCACCGAAGGACCTCTCGACCACGGTGCGAGCTGTGCTGAGGCGGGTGTTGTACCGCTGCTGAGGTGGGGTGATGGGCACTGGGATTGCCTTCATCAGACACCACTTCAGGGAATATGCCGAGTTGCCAGTGATGCATGGGGGTATCATCACCCCCTCTATCCGAGTCATTCACATGTCTGCGAAGTCCCCCCTGTACATGCGGGCAAACAGTGGGGAGATGGTGAGGATGCGTGCGCCGTTGCTGTGGCCCGAGTACCAGGTGAATATGCCCGACAGTCCACCAGGCACTGGAGCTGTAGCAAGTGGTACCCATGCCGGTTTATGTACTCGGCCGCATCATCGTCTGGGGGCCGCTGAATCACTATATGGGTGCCATCGATCGCTCCCAGGCAATTGGGGAAGCCCAGGTCCCGGAAACCCACCATAACGGTGTCCTGATCAATCAGCTGGATAACGTGCTCCATGAAAACCCCCTCCACTGCCTCACAGAAGTCCTGCACCAGGCACGCCACAGTTGTGAGCCCCACCCCAAAGTGCTGGGCAACGGACTGGCAGGAGTCCGGAGTGGCCAAGGCCCACACAGCGATGGTGACCTGCTGAGGCACGGGAATGGGGTCTCTCATTTCGGTCCACAGGGGCTCGAGCCACTCCCGCAGCCGCTCTGCCAGGCGCATGAGGGTGCGCCTGTCCATTCTGAAGTGTCTGAACCAGATGACATCGTCCCACCGTGCCAGCACCCTCTGCCACCACTGATGAGCCCTCGGCATGGCCCACATGTATCTCTGGATGAGCATGGCAAGCTGCAGCGCCAGGTACCTGGCACACCTCTCCCATGCGCTCCTGGACAGCAGAACCCTGATGCCAGCTGGTAGGTTGTTGGTTCGTAGCAGTGGCCTGCTGTAGGCCAGTCCAAGCTGCCGTGCCATCCACAGGGCTAGGAGCCGTCCGGCCCTGCTAGTTGCACGACGGGGGCGCGTCCCCACCCTGGCCATGTACCACTGCTCCACGTGCATCCCATCCAGCTCCTCTGTGATGAGCCTCAGCAGCGCCACGTGCTCCTGGAACCACTCCGTAACTACTTGTAGCAGGGCCATGCGAGTTCCCAGCTGGACGCGATCCATCCCTGCGGGTGCAGTCGCTCTGTTGGTCGCTGTCGCGGTTGGGTAACTTCCGCCCCTGAACACACACCTGTGCCACATATGTGCATGCTTCCCCTCCCCCATGGGCCTATGGGTGAGCACCGGTGGCCGCACACCCCCTGTCCATTGGGATCACAGTCCAGGAGCTCCATCTCCTGCATGAGGTATCAGTCGGTGGTGGTGGCGATGGAGGGGGAGGTGCCCTGGGGGCCCACTGCGCTCCCTCCAGTGCTGGCTGTGGTCCCTCATTGGGGGTACCCTGTGATGCCCCCCGGGCCTGGGGCCTTGGCCCCCTGGCCGCTGCTTCACCCTGTGCATGCGTGTGCTGTCATTTCTATCTCCTCTTGCAGGTGTGTATGCATGGGGCTGGCCGGCCTTGCATGCTGGCAGCTATGTGCTGTCCACTCCCTTCGCATACCTCCACAGCAGCCCCATTGTTTCCGTCTTGCCGTTATCTGTCGGCCTTGGCATCCCCTGTCTGCCTGTCCAGCCTCCCAGTCACGCATCTCATACTGCCCGCATGGCCGCTGCGGCTCAGACCCTCCAAGAGCTGTACCATACATCTCAGCCCGAGGTCCCACTCAGAGGCACTGGGGGCTCTGTCTGAGCTTGGACTGCCCAGGAGAGCATGGCCCTTTGCAACCCATGTCGTTCTCCCATTGTTCAGCGCTGCCTGCGCTCCTTGCCCACCCAGCCAGATGCCTATCGGTGCCTGAGCTTTGGTATGCTGTGCTTTGGCTATGTTGTGACCACTGGCAACTACCGCGTGCACTGTGAGGAGCTGGGGCTCACCCCCTTCCCTGAGGGGTGCGTACCGGACATGATGGGGGGCCTTGCGGCGTGGAGTACTGCTGAGACGGCCTCTGCTCTGTGTGTGTGTGCCTTCCTGGGATATGTGACCTGCCTGTGTGTGGGTGGCCCTGCCCTGGCCATGTCCTACTTCATCAGCGTGCAGGGTGCCCGTGGGTATCCTTGCTCCCGCGGGGCTGCTTGCTACCATCTGCTGGAGCTGTCCCACCTGCCCTGGCCCCCTGAGGATGATTATGGCTTGCTCCCCCCCTCTGGGCCAGAACTGGCGGCCCTGTCAGAGGTAAGTAGCCACTCTGATGTGCAACTCGGGATGAGCTCTATGGATCCCTTCGAGGCCTTCTACCTGATCTGCTTCCACATGGCCAGCCAAGGCTTCTGCTGGGGACTGTGGCAATGGCCCAGCTATGTGCACCCACTGTCGTTACTGCCCCCTCCATCCAATGGGAGCCCCTGCAGCTGGGTGTAGGGTGTGCCGGGCCCATCTGACATACGGCTGCCTCCTCAGTGCCTTCCTTCCGCCTGTGGCCTGGGTGCTCGCGCCACTGCCTGCTGCCTCCTTGGGATGGCTGGACTCCCTGTGACCCGGCTCTGCCTGCCTCTCCATTGCCCTCTTGCCTTGGACCTGCCGCTGCCACCCCGGAACCCTCCATGTGGCCTCCTGTGGACATGTCGCTGACAGCCCTCTGTGTCCATGCGCTGCCTCCCCCACCCCTGCACCCTGCTCTCCTGCACCTAGCCTGGGGGGCCCTGTTCCACGGGCCTGGGGATGCTCCCCTGCCTTGGTGGCCCTCGACCGTGGCCCGACCTTTGACCAGCCCCCTGGGTGCCTTGGAGAGTGTGTCTGAGGGGGGACCCTGGCTCCGTGGCGGGCTGTTGTGCAGGTTCCCCCCCTTCCAGACTGGTCCCCGTGCCCCCCTTGCTGCTGTCCCTTCTCCCGCACCCTGGCTCTGCACGTTCCCGTGCTGTATGCCTCTGCGCCTGGCCGGTGCCGCTTGTGTCCTCAATAAATGCCTGTTGTGCTTCACTGTGCCTTGTGCTGCCTCCTGTTGTTTGGCAGCTGGGTCCCCCTTCCCCTTGCCTGATGGGCTCCTGCCCCCTCCCCCTCCTGGTGTGCTGCCCGTGCTGGCCCCTGGCCACCCCCTCCTCCCGTGCGGGGGGTTCCCTGTCCCCCCTTGTGTGTACCTCCCTCTGCCCCCATGCTCTGCTCCCCTTTGTTGTGTGGGTGTGCTGCTTTGTTTGTGTGTGCTTCCCGTTTTGAAGTGCGTGCACCTTCCGTGCAGCCGCTGTTTGTGAGCGCTGCTCGCACTGCTGCTCCTTCCACCTCCTCCCTTCATGTTTCCCTTCCCTGGGTGGGGCCCTCCACTATCTGTGGCTTCATCGCCCTCAGGTGGCCATGTTTGCGTCCGCGTGACCCCGGTGCCTTGTGGGGCTTCCACCGCGCTTCTCACCACCGCGTCACATCTGTTGGGTTCCCCCTGCCCGTGTTCTCTCCGGTTAGCCCCGGGCAGTGGTGCCGCCCCTGTCACATCTTTTGGGGCCGCACATCTCACCAAGGCCCGCGGTGATGCCATTCACACTGGGGTGGGATTCACTGTGGTGAATTTAACTGCGTAACGTCTAAAATCTCGCTAAGTTCTGTGGAGCTGTTGTAAATGATACTTATCCTTTATAAATAATACTTACCCTTGATATAGCTTTACAATTACTACCTCTTTAGCCCTTCCAACAGTCTTGTCTGGTAAATCAATTGGTATTATTCTTCCCATTTTTGCAATGGAAGGCTTGGGTTGAAAGCTGCTGAAGGAGCACATGGGGAAACTACCATTTAAGAACATAGGGGTGTGCATGTCATTTTTGTTATTACAATAACGATAACAAAAATTGTCATTTTCATTTTCATTATTGTAATAACGAAAACAACCAAGAATAACGATAATAATGAAAACAACAACCGAGAATACCAAAAATGATAGCCAAGAATCATTGATAACGATAATGATAACGTAATGATAACGATTATGATAAAGAGATTGATAACGATACCAAAAATGATACCAAAACAATACCAAAAACGATAACAAAAGCAATAACAAAAACAATAAGGAGAAATGATAATGACAATGTCGTTATCATTGTCGTTATTATTAGTGCTGTGGCAGTTGGGTTTTGGAGGGGAAATGTGGAGAGGGGAGGAGGAAGCAGACATCTCGGAGTCTTAATAGGGTTGAACTCTTGAATTGTGCCGGGAGGGGCGAGCAGCTCAGCAGTATCTAATGGATATATTGCTGGCCGATTAGCAGCGCAAGCAGGCCCCAGCAGTCTCATGGCCCTCTGCTGCCTCCCACAAGCAATCAGGGGGGCTCTGGGGGAGGGCACTGCTACTATCCATTTTTGAACACACACACACCGCCCTCCATGCCCCGGGGGTTTAAGAAATCCTGAAACCCTTTCAGGTGTAGGTATGGAAGAAAAGGAAAAATTACCTGGATCAACCTGGGATCACTACTACACTGTGAGGAGGTGCTGCTCACATTCACCCTCAGAACTTGTTGAGAGGAAAGATAGAGCTGAGTGTCATCAACATATTGATGGCCTCTCACTCCAAATCTACGAACGATCTTGTCCAGGGACCTCAGATACACATTGAACAGGCGTGAAGACAAGAAAGAACCCTGCAGGACCCCACACGGGAGCACCCAAGGGGACAATGAGCCACCAACCATCACTACCTCTCCAGAGCAGTCCCATGCAGCCATGTCCCCTGGCAGGTCCTGCAGCCATGTCAAAAATACCCCATGATCAACTGTATCAAAGGATATCAGTATCAATTTCCCCTGTCAATTTCGAAGCGGAGATCATCAACCAAGGTCACAAGCGCAGTCTTGGTGCCATGCCCAGAACAAAAACCCAACCAACACAGGTCCAGGAATCCAATATCATCGAGATGTGCCTGAAGCCGCGAGGCCACCACCCATTCAATAACCTTCCCTAAAAAGGAAATGGGGAGGCAAAGTAGTTCAAATTAAGTCTGTTGGACCAGGTGTTGTTGGTGGAAATGTACATGCTTTCAGACCTCAAGGATCTTTCCTCAGGCAAGTAGGAGCCAGAAGTTCCCCAATTAGGATATTCCACCTGCAGAGACAAATGGATCCAATAGGATTCCAGAACTCTCTGCGGGATTTACCCACTGATGTTGATGGCCTATCTGTTGATGGCCTGGTCAATCTGTGGCACAGAATATTGATTCAGACCACACCAGCACAGTGGCACCCTGTCAGCTACTTCTTCCATAATGGAAGCACAGGTCTCCTTGGTATATGAAAGACCTGAGGCTGCTAAAGCAGCAGGGTAGGCAGCTAAAACGCAGGTGGCACTCAGTTCACAACAAAACCAACTGAGTGCAGCATAGATCACATTTGAAGGACTATATCATGGCAGTGGCGGCAGTGAAGAAAGCTTTCTTCGCTGCCACCATAACGTCTGCAAGCAAAGTGCCATCCAGCAGAGTTCTTCCAGGTGGTGAATAGCTAGCTAAATCCTGACTGTCCTCAGCTGGAGTTAGAGCCATTAGTTGCCCACTGTGATGAGTTTGCCACCTACTTTGCAGATAAAGTAGCTCGTATTTAACATAACTTGGGAACTGACCGTTTGTGTGCATTGGGGTTGGGGAGGTTTGTTCCTGTCTGGTGTGCTTGGATCAGCTTCAGTTAGTCTTGGCCACCAATGGAGAGGGTGTACTCGGAGTGACGCAGACGACCAGTTGTGAATTAGAACCATGCCTGTTCACCACAGTTGTCCAGCCCCTGCTGTCAATGGGGACGATCCCAAGCCCCATGGATCCCATGGGGACAATCCCAAGCCCCATGGATCCCATGCACAAACCATGCCATTCCCCACACATTAAGGGTGGAATGGACAATAAAAGTGCGGGGAAAATATAACTGATGGAAACATCAGAAAATAATGCAATTCACACATGTAAGAACTTTCCAGAAGTAAAAGATTCTGGTTGTAGCACAATGACTAATGCTCAGATATAAAGCTGAAATGGGGAAGCTGTGAAAATGGAAAATCCCGTGAAATCTACAGTATTCAGTCCATTTGATGAGGCCTCCAGTCCCCATGCTATGTCTATTTGCAATTGCAAAGATTAGATCAGAGCACTGGGACATCCAGCTCCTGGTGCTCTTAATGTTCTTCTGAGTCAGTTAGTCAAGGGGTTGTGTTCTGGCCAGCTTTCTAATTCTCTTCAATTCAGGCAAAAAACATGTCCTTGTGGTGTTTGGACACAGGAGGTTCTACTGTACTAGTCTTTTCTGACCTCACAGATTGGTTATCAGAATACACTTGTAAATATTTCTGACATATGCTATGATGAAGGGGCCATAATTTCTAGGCACATATCTTAATCGCAGCAGGAGATTCTTGCATAAGTCCTCCATGAAATTCAAAGACATTGGGGTGTAATTAGATGGAGGCGGAGGCTGAAAGCCCCTGGAGTTGCTCCGTGGGTGCACCCCCACGTCTGCCCACTTCCAGTCCCGCCTGGGTTAATTTTAGACAGACGTGGTGGTTCCCCTGGAGCATGGTCTGCCCATATGCCCCCTGCACGCTAGAATTTATTTATTTATTTATTTATTTATTTATTATCCTGCCACCATCCTGCCTCCGGCAGCTCGAAGCAACTTGCAATTACAAATATAAAAACATAAGAATGCACAATAAAACCCAGGACAGCATAAACATCAAGGACTCAAGAATAAAGAGATAAACTACCCCCATTCTCCTAAACCCCTCACCCACTACCTATCACCCCTCACCAAATGCCTGGCAAAACAGCCAGGTCTTAAATTCCTGCAGAAGGAAGGAAGGTCCGGGGACAGGCAGGCCTTCACTGGGAGAGAATTCCACAGCTACTGAGCCACCACCAAGAATGCCCTCTCCATCCTCACCACCCAGGAAACCCATGGGATCTCAAGGAGGGCTCTCCTGGCCAACTGCAGGGGCTGGTCCAGGACCTGGAAAGTGAGGCACTCCCACAGGTATGTGGGGCCCAAGCCGTATATGGCTTTATAGGTAAGAACCAACACCTTGAATTAGTCCCAGAAGACTATGTGCAGCCAATGCAGAGAATGAAGCACCAGCGTTATATGCTCACAGAAACCCATCCCTGTAAGGAGGCGAGCCGCCACATTCTGCACAAGCTGAAGCCTCTGCACCATCACCAAAGGTAGCCCCATGTAGAGCGCATTACACTAGTCTAATCACGAGGTGATAAAGGCATGGATGATAGTTGCAAGGCCGGAGTCTGAGACATATGGCTGAAGTCACCGCACTAGATGTAACTGACAAAAGGTGCTCCTCGCTACAGCTCCCACCTGAGCTTCAAATTGAGGAGCACTCCCAGACTCCAAACCTAAGGGACCAGGGAGGTGGGCCTCCAACCCCCCAGACCCACCCACCAGCATCACCTCCATCTTGTCACAATTCAGCCTCAAGCGGCTCATCCTCATCCAGTCCCCCACAGTGCACATCGCCCAGTGCCTAGGCTGGCACCTGCAACTCTATGGTGTTGTCTGGGGCAACAAGCAGCTGGGAGTGGAGCCATAGCGTGGGTCTGCCCATTAGAAAGAGAGAAACTCCACTTTTGGCTGGCAACCTGGGTTTGGCCGGCCCACTCCGCCGGCGACGTTCCAAAGTACTGCCAACAGGGTTGTTCCAGAGCAGAGGCAGCCTGCTCCACTTGCACATCTGGTGGGGCACTTTTACATGGATCAACCAAATCGGGGGTGAAGTGTGCTAGCGCAGGCAGAACCATAGCTGCCATACGTCTAAAAGCACAGATTCCCGGGATCACAGAGTGAGGGACGTCCAGGACGTAGACAGACATGGGGGTTTGGGGGCGATGGGGTTCAGGATCAGGACTGGGAGGCAAGACAGGGCTGGGAACTAAGCACATAGGAGGAGGAAGGGGAGCAAGGCACAAGGCAAGATTAGGACTGGGGACAAGACTAGAGAGCAGCGAGGACAAGAGATGAGACAAAATAATATAAACATGGACATGGTGAGGCCAGAACAAAGTATGGTACATGTTGTTCCACCCAGCTTCCTAGTGCTACTAGCATGTCTCATATACTGGCTGTCAGCCAATCAGGAAGCTGGGAGTTGGGGCAGGGTCAGGGCAAGGCAGGGAGGACTCATGTGGGGAATGATTACACCAGAAACAGGTTGAGCTGTTGGCACGAGAAAGTTGGCCACCATTCCAGGAACCGTGAGGGTGGAGCTTTCAAACCTGAGGGCCTGCTAGACAGTTGGTGAGGTTTCCATAAAGTTGAAGGAAAAGAAATTAATGTCACAGAGACCAAACCTTTTTCTCTAGGACTGAAATGAAGTCTTCGGAAAAACTTCAGAATTCAGCAAAGATTACGGTATTCGGTTCGGGAAAGTCCGAATTCTGAAGTTCCAAGGACCAAGACCATTGTTTGGAAAACTTCTGGAAACTTTGGAAATTGCTGCACGCGTGCTGGTGGACAGTTGAGCTTCTTCTGGAAATGAAACTTAGTGCCATATTTGGTAGGAACGGTGTATGACAGGGGACAGTTGAGTGATGGTAAGCCAGATAGCAAGTTTTTATTGGCTGGCCAAGCCATACGGCAAGCTTTTGATTGGCTGGCAGGGTAAACTAAAAGTGTCTGCAGTCATTTTATCCATTCTCTTTGGTGAATTTGGCTGTGTGCTGCTGGATCTGTAAGTCATCGGCTGGGGGAGGGGGGGGGAGGAGTGTCTGGCCTGGCCTGGCCATAGGGCCAATGCTGGGGGGATGTGTTTACCTTTACCGTGCCAGGCAGTTTAAAAAATAATAATAATTGGGTGCCACATTCCTTCTAGTTCTTCCCGCTGCTAGGTTGGCACTTGGCACCATGAGGCCAGAGGAACCTCTCTTCCTGGATCCACCTCCCCATGCCTGGTCTGTTCAAGTTACCACTGTGCCACAGTACCAATGCCATGCCAAGAGGGTGCCCGTGTGTGTGTGTGTGTGTGTGAGTGTGTGTGTGTATCTGGTTTCCTTCTTGTGGGTGTTATCAGGCTGGCTGGTTTTTCGTGGGTCAGATTTCTCCACACGGTTGCACTGTTTTGTTGTTTTCTTCTTGAGTGAATATATCACTCTTCCTAGCCTGATTTTTCTGTGCACTGCTTGGTTTGCATACTAATGATTTGACAGCGAGTGCACTCACTGCTGAGGTGGGCCATGCTGTAGGTACACACACTATTGTTGTGGGGTTTTTTTTCTTCTGCACGCAGTTGCACTTTAGTGGGGTTTTCTTCTGGAGTGATTGTCCCACTCTTGCTAGCCTGCTTTTCTGGGTAGTGCTTTGGCTGTGGGTTCAAGAACTTTTGCCAAGATGTGAGCCAACAGGGCACTGGGGGGAATACTTTCTAGTTTCTTTTGGGTTAATAATATGGTGAGTGGGGTGGGGGTGGGGCTTGCCTTGTATAGGTGGGCTGGCAACACACAATGGAGGCTTTTTTGGGGTGGGGGGGAGATGTCTGGTTTCTTGTGTGTGGTGGTTGCTATGGCTGCTGGTCTGGCTGGTGGCACCCATGGGGTCACACACGGATCCCACCAAAAGCTTGTTGAAACTTGATTGATCAATTTGATTTACTTGCTAATGTAGTCTTTGGACTTCCTTTGGTGGAGCAGCTCAGTCCAACCCCCTCTCACCCACCCTGAACTTCACGCCTTGCATATGTATCACTCATGGGGCATGTTTGGGTGTGTGGCGGCGGGGGAACTTACTGATCGCATACCCATTTGGTTTTGATAGTTACGTGGTGGTGTTTTTTGTGCTGGCTTCTATTCTGTCTCTCTCACTCTGTCTTTCATCCTGCTGGCAGGCGCGGCGGGGGGAGGAAGGGTTGCATGGGTTGTTGTGCACCCTGATTGGCTAGGCAATTAAGAGGGAGGGGGAAGGAGGATGGGGTGAATGAGTTGTTGTGCACATTGTGCACATCCTGATTGCCTAGGCAATTAAATGGCTGCAACTTCTGCACATGGCAACACCTGCTGAGGCGCCACGCTGGCACTGAAGAGTTCCAACATTTTCTGAAGTTTCTGAAGTTTTCCGACATCCCGGACTTCAGTTTTCAAAGTCCAAAGCTTCAGAAAGAATGCCTAAGTGCCTCCAGGTACCCAGACTGACTATTCCGAACTTTGGAATTCAGTCCGAGTACCTGGAAGTACTATTCGGTTCAGCTCTATTTTTCTCTTCTACATAAGCAATTGTTCAGAAGCCCAATCTGTTTGTTTGTTTGGGGTTTATTTCCCCCATTATTTGGATTGTCCCCATTCAAGGAAGGGGAAAGAGAGAAGAATGATGTGACCCATCACTTACAGGAGACTTGAAGTGTTAAAGTTCATTGCCAGGTTTAGTTTGCATGAGCACGTGGTAAGAGACAATAAATCAATACCCCCTTAATTTGCTGCACCTTTGAATTGCTTCACTCAAGAAGAGCGAGTGTACTGACACCAAAAAAGGAAGTTATTTCCTCTCAGCGAGTGTGGATATTGGGGAGTGGGGCTGCTAAGTCACAGTCATTCTCGTCTGAACAAAAGTTGGAGTGGGGGTTCCAACCCTGAGGTTGTTTCTCCTGTTTAACAACCACTTACTACCACTTCATGTGAACACAGCCTCTCTTGTTTCGTCTCCCTCTGTGTTTTTGATTCACATGAGAATCTTTTAGGTCCTGCCTATACTGACCAGAGAAACTACAGGATAATATTCCAGTGTATCCCACTACATTGCAGATATCTGGGTCCATCTAATATTTTCTCAGAAAATAATTACAAAAAAACATTCTTCCCTTTAAAAATAATCTATTACTAATAATACCTCATTATTGTTTTAAAATAGATGCATTTAGGTGCTTGAAACTTTAATGAAACAAGTAGGGTGGAATTAAAATTACATCTTTAAACATAAGTAATTAATTGCTCTAATCAGATATATTTAATCGCTCAATAGTTTTCGCCCCCCTTAAATTATGCAGCATTATTTAAGTTGCACAAGCTCAATAATTAGCAGCCAGTGGTGACATTCAAGTGATTAGCATCTGTCTGTCTACCTTTGCTTTTTAAATAGCGCCTATGATCACAGGACTGGTGTATTTTCTTGGCAAGAGTGTGGATTTAAGGGAAAATATTGCTGTTCTGTGAAATCAGAATATTTGGGTCATCCAGACTGTGGTTGATGTGGGCGATACAATACCTTTAAATTAAATTATTGTACCCCCAGGATCAAAATATGTATGTGAGGCCAAAGTAATGGTAAGAAGCTTCATCGCTATTCCTTTGACTGCTAAGGATATATTGTAGATGAATTTGCATAGAACACTTTGCCAGTGAGTCTGAAGTAGATTTTGACTCCAGGTTTTCTGTTTGTTCTCAATCTGAAGGAACACATTCAATTAAAATTTAGTCTCCCCCTTAAAGGATTCCTGAGCACTATCTTGCATTGTGCCTGCACTTCCAGTAGCCACCCCCGTGCTGTAAAGACGGCCTTTATAAATGTGAGGCAACGTGTTTTCATGTTATTTCATTGCCAACGGTAGCACCTTTCATCGTGCTCCGAAGAACTTTGATTCAAAAGGAACAACGGGAGCATTTTGTAATTAACGTTCCACCTTGCCCTGTAGTTCGTGCTTTAAATATTGAAATGGGCTTTGTGTGTTAGATGAATGTAAACAACAGCTGCATTAAATCAGTTGCCACAAAACCTTTCCCCCTAAGAGCAGGAGACAGAAGACATTTGAGCAGCAAGTGCCACTTAAAAAAGAAGATTATAAATAACACCTTAAAGATGCCTTTTAAAAAAGAGGGGGGGGGGGGACCCACATAAGGAATTCCTCTGAGCAACAGCAGCAGCAGATGAAGAAGATTTACATTAAAATTTGAAAATAAATAAATAAAATAAATATACCATGTTTTGCCTTAGGCTGAAAATCAAAGATACGATAGCCCACAATAGCACCCACTAGGGGGATGTTTGCCTGCCCCTCTATTAGGTGTTCGCCAGATGTTATCCTGCACCCCCATGAAGCTCCCACTCACTCCCTTCTCATGGCGTTGTCCAGGAAATCATGGGCCCACATGTGGGATGCCTCTTATGAAAAGGGGGTTTACAGTCAATGGGGGATGAACACCCCCAATAAGAGTGTCTGGGGGAGGGGAATACTCATTTCCCTCCCCCAGATCATCGACCCCAGCCACCAACATCTCCTCCGTCTTATCAGGACTGAGCTTCAGTCAGCTCAAGCTCATTCAATCCTCCACAGTGGCCAGACACCGGGACAGCAAGGAGACAGCAGGGCCTGGGTCAGATGAAAAGGATAGATACAGCTGGGTGTCATCTACATATTGGTGACAACACACTCCCCAGCTGTGCACAAGCTCCCCAAGCGGCTTCATATACACGTTGAACAGGAGAGGGGACAGAATGGAAACTTGTGGGACTCCACACAAGAGAGCCCCAGGAGACGATGTACAGTCCCCTAGGACCACCCGCTGTGACCTCCCAGTAAGGTCAGAATGGAACCATTGTAAAATGTTTTTATCCACCCCAGCCAGGTCCTGCAGGCATGTCACCAACATCTCATGGTTCATGGTATCGAAAGCTGCTGATAGATCCAGTAGAACTAGTAGGATCATACAACCCCTATCTAGCTCTACTAGGAGGTCATCAACCAAGGCCACCAGTGCCATCTCCATGCCGTAACCCAGACGAAAGTCCAACTACGTGGGATCAAGAAAACTGATGTGGTCCAAGTGTGCCTGCAGCTGCCAGGCCACCACCCAGTCAATAATCTTCCCTAAAAAGGGAAGGTTAGAGACAGGCCGCTAGCTTGCCAGAGCATCCACATCAAGAGATGGTTTCTTGAGGACGGACCAAACCACAGCCTCCTTGAGGCAATCTTGCACCCTCTCGAGCAGGAGGGGGAGGGGTATAAAGCTAGTATAATTAATTAATGAATTAATTAATTACTCCAGTCAGCACCGGCCCCAGCGTCTCCCTGGAGGCCTTAACCAACCAGGACAGGCAAGGATCTAGTTCACAGGAAGTGGCCTGAACAGACCCCAGGTTGCTTCAGCAGGTGTCACCAGTTGAAATTCATCCCACAAAACCTGATCAGACAGGGCATTCATAACTCTGACCCTGCCATTGCATCTAAAGCAGTGGAGTCAAAGTCATGCTCAATGCGAGTGATTTTGTCCACAATGTATGTTAAAAACATGTCACAGCGGGCCTTGGATGAATCCGGCTCCAGGCAGAGACAGGGTGGACTGACCAACCCTTTCACCACCAGGAACAACTCCACTGGACGTGATTGAGTGGATGCTATGAGGGCAGCAAATAACTGTTTCTTTGCTTCCACTCTATTCTGCAATCAGTTTATTCTGCAATCATTCTGCAATCAGTCATCTTGGGAGTGAGTGCAGTGCCACCATCACTCCAACCGTCTCCCTTCGCACTTCAGCCACACCAGGTCCTCCGTGAACCACAGGGACCTGCAGTGACAAAATGCCAGGAGCAGATGCCTGGGAGCCACTTGATCAATGGCATCAGCCAGCCAGGTGTTCCAAAAGGCCACGTGGTATCTCTCCCAGAGCATTCCAAAATCCTTCTGGTTCCATAAGTCTCTGGGGGCAGACCATCTTAACCAGTTCTACACCCCTATGGTTAGGCAGGCATGCCAGGATGGAAGCTAGCAGGAGGTAATCCAAATGATTACATAAATAAATAAACTTGGTTAAACGAAGACTGGAAAAGTTCTAAGAAGATACAATCACAAATGGCCTTTAGTCAGATTGGTCAGGGGCTGAGACCTTTGACTGCTGGTGTGAACCATGGACCCATGAAGTTAAGAGACAATGCTGGGCAACAGTTGGAAGACTCACCTGATAATTGGTCTGTCAGGGCCATGATGTCATCTCTAGGTGCTGACAGGAATGCTGGGTACATGTTGTGGGAAGGGCCAGGGAGTCCCGCTGTCCCAAGGAGTATAAAAGGGGATCCTTCTGGGCCTCTGGAGTGAGGCGAGCCTCTGCACCAAGCAGTGGAGTGATCTCTTACAATGAGCCTGCAAATGTGTCTACCCACTAGGGGTGTGCATGTCGTTTTCATTATTACAATAACAATAATGAAAAATGTAATTTTCATTTTCATTATTGCAATAACAAAAACGACAACTGAGAATAACGATAACGAAAATGACAACCAAGAATAATGATAACAATAATGATAACGAAAATGAAAACGACATCGTTATCGTTGTCGTTATTATTAGTGCTGTGGCAGTTGGGTTTTGGAGGGGAAATGTAGAGAGGGGATGAGGGAGCAGTCATCTCGGAGCCCTAAAAAGGGTTGAACTCTTGAAATGTGCCAGTGTTGGGAGGGGCGAGCAGCTCAGCAGTATCTGATGGATGTATCCCTGGCCAATGAGCAGCGCAAGCAGGCCCCAGCAGTCTCATGGAACTCTGTGAATGCTCAATGCCTGCTGCCTCCCACAACCAATCAGGGGGGCTCTGGGGGAGGGCAATGCTACCCTTTATAATGGGGGGGGCAGATTTTTCTCTCCGTTCTGTGAGAGCTCTGCTTTTCAGGTTGCATTTACAGAACTGGTGCTTGCACACAAAAACTCCTCCCTAGCCCTCATTGTACTACCAATACCTTTCGTACTTCATACCCTACATTTTACGTTCTCTCCTTCTCTACCCTTCTCTCCCCTGTACATTATATATACATAGGTAGTATAGATTAGATGTAGATATATATTATAGGCATATAGATTACATTAGAATAGTTATATGGATAATTGTTTAGATAATAGAAAGTTTTCCTTTTCCCTTTCCCTGTCTCCCTTAGATTTAGATAGATATTAGTTGTGCATGGGAACTGATAATGATACCAATACCAAAAATAAAATCTTCATTTGAAACGGTACCGATAACAATAACAACAACAATAACAATAACAATAACAATAACAATAACAATAACAATACCAGTAACGATAACAAAAACAACATTGTCGTTAATAACGATAACAAAAATGACATTTTTGAATAACGACAATGAAAAACAAAAATGACATGGGGGCCTGGTACTCACCCCTACTACAAAGTTGGCAAGCTTTGAATCAGCATGGGAAGAACCCGGACTCGGGACACCGGTCTAAGGTATGCAAGCAGGGCCCATAAAAGGGCTGGGGGCTGGGAAATCGGATGGGGACAGTGCTAATCCTTGAGCACCTTGGGGCCCCAAGCCCTCCAGAGTAATCACCACTCTGCAGGAAAACTGGGACAACCCTCCCACCCTCACCTGGCACCGCAGTTGGGTGCCGAACGTGAATAGCACAAAATAGATCACTGCACTATGACCCAATAATGCATTTCTGTGAAGGAATCAAAGTCGACCACTGCAAGAGACTGAATGCTGGGCTAGATGGACTTGTTCTGATCCACTATGGTGCTTCTTAGGTTCTTATTGCACGACCATGGCTGACTGGGTCCCGCTGGAATCAATCTGGCTCCCAAGTCCCAAAACACACAAAAAAATTAATTGTCAGCGACCACTGCCTTAAGTAGAAATTTCCTTGCATCATGGAAGAAGACTTCTCAGTCCACTGTTAACACTGTACAGACCATGACACAATGTTGAACATTTCTGATACTGCTCAGTAGAGAGCAGTGGTGCACACACATGCAACTCTCTCCTTTCTGCATATAAAAAGTACAATTGATCAGTTACATTTCCTACAGCTGATTGGACTCCTCAATAGCCCAGAGCCTTTGTCCTCTTGAAATTAATTATGAACAAAAAAGTAGCCAATTCCTTTGTTTTTAAATAAATTAATCCTTCCTGAAAATCTTTTCCAGTGACAATAACAAAAGGGCATTTGTTCATTATCCTCATTACTGCATACTATGAGGTGAATAAACCGACAATGATGGAAGTTCTTTTGTCCAGGAATGTTCTTCAATGCAGAGATGTCACAGGAGTAGTAATCTGCTATACAGGCAGATAAGCATGTATAGAGCACTCTAACAAAAACTAGAGAGGAATGAGCCTGGTACTTTAATCATAATTCTTACTCTAAAGTCAAAGGAGCACTATTCTTAAATGGATTTTTTTTTCCACGGACATAAAGAATAAGCATTACCCTACTTAATCTAGTCATTTGAAACATGGCTTAGATAAATCTATTTGACTAAATGAAGAAAGTCAAACTTTGTTTGATTGCTCACCCATGGTGGAGAAAGAGAATCCATTATGTCACGGGACTGAGGAACTCAAGACAGTGCTTGGTAAGATTAATGGACGCAGCATAAAATGTATATTTCATAGGGCTGTGCTGAGCAGCCCCAATGAAGTAAAAAATATCCTAGTATTATTTGGTCTGAATAGCTCAGTAATTGTATTTTTACTTAATTGGGTTTTTTAAATAGGATGTACAAAATGAATGGAAGATCAAATTCATAGGATGGCAAGGGACTCCAAGGGTCATTTAGCCAAACCCCCTGCTCCAACGCAAGATACCCTACTAGGACATTTTTAAAGGAATTTTCATTAGTGGGGACAGGACTCAAAAGAGCACTTTTATGTAGGGCTGAAACAACATTTTGCCAAAAGGGGGAATCTAATCAAAATCCCAGTTGCTGATACCATCTCTTTTGAATCAAGAACCTCTCAGTACTCAACAATGTCGCAACCAACATCTAGTGTCTCGATTTACCGACTTTCTGTTTATCACTTTGTCGTTTACTGCTTTGCTATCCATTCCAAATCCCGAGAGGTAATACCAATGCTCCATTTTCCCTAGTACTTCCTTATTACTCATTGGCTGGTATGCAGATTCCTTTAATAATCCTCATCCATCTGCAGATTGGTCAAAGCACTGGGAACAACACAGAAAAACCATTCTGAGTGGAGACGCTGGAGTGGAGGTTTAAGGACCAATGTCACAATGGCAAAGTGGTAAATGGCAAAGTCAACGGCAAAGCGGTAAATGGCAACGTGATAAACAGAAAGTCGGTAAATCAAGAGACTAGATGTTGGTTGTGATATTGGTCCTCCTAGCTAGCCGGGGTAGGAACTGGGTGGGAGATATGGACCCAGTATAAGCTGGGCCCACAGTCTGTGCCTGGCTGCTGCCCAACTGGGCAGAGCAGGCAAGCTGGGTGGGAACAGGTGTTCCTAGCCTCAACTCGTCCTAGCGTGGGGGTTGCCATGGCTACCTGTAATAGTCAGTCATGGCTATCTGTCATGGGGGGGAGGGCAGGGTGATGTCGGGAACATGGGAACGTTTGTTCCCGTGGTCGGAGCATACCCGTCTGGGGGGAGACCTCCCCTCCCCTGCCCTGGGTGGGACATACCCTATGATTCTATTATTCCAACATAGCCACACTAACATAACTGAAATAACGAAATGATCAAACAATAAAAATAACTTAACCAGAAAACTCCCCCAAACTGGAGCTACCAAAATGGATCCTCAATGGAGCACAAATGGATATTGCTTATTACCTGAATCACCATTTTTGTTTTGGGTAAAGTATATTAAAAACAGTACAAGAACAAGGGGACACTCCATTAAATTAACTGGCAGCAGATTTAAAAAAAATAAAAGAAAGTATTTCTTTACTCAGCACACAATTCACTAGTGGAATTTACTGCCTGAGGAAGTTGTCAAAGCAATTAGTGTAGCTAGTATTAAAAAAGGGATTGGATAAGTTCTTGGAGGATAGGTCCATTAATAGCTATTAGCCAAGTAGGTTTTGGGGGCATAATCTCTTACTGTTGGGGGTTGGAACAACCGGGAATGGTTTGTCCATTGTGAACTGTTGGGTATTTTTCCCAGGAGAAAGAGATTGGCTACTGTCAGAGACAGGATGCTGGGCTTGATGAACCATTGATCTGGCCCACCCATTATGGCACTTCTTATGTTCTTATATTCTTATTTTATGAGTCCTTGGATAAGAACATAAGAAGTGCAATCCTGGGTTAGACCAATGGTCCAACAATGGTCCAACATTCGCAGCGCCCTGTTTCTGACAGCGACCACACTTGGTTGCTTTGGAATAAGACAATAAATAGAAAGAAAGAAAGAAAGAAAGAAAGAAAGAAAGAAAGAAGTGGTTTCCAAGCATTTCACCTCTATTACCTCACTTTGAGACTTAAAAAAAACCAAGTCAGGAAAACTGTATGACATATCAATCAGGATTTTGACCTATGAATAGGTGGTGTGACCCCCCACTTGGGATCCCAGACCACAGTTTGGGAACCTCTGGTATCATACTTAGATGTTACTATTGTATTCATATTACAGACGCACCTAGCAGTCCCATCTGTGATTGGCCACATTTCACCGGACTCTGGCTGTTTTAAATGATACATTTAGAATGTTTGGAGGGGGCGGGGGGGGGGTTATGTCGTTCTGAAGGTGATTGTCTAGGTAGTTGGAACATTGAACATTGTGACACTTCCAGCTTGCTTCCAGGTTTTAGAATGTGTTTGTAAAACACCTTTTCAAGGTTTATCAGACTGTTTTAAATTAAGAACGTTATAAAACAATAATTTAACCATCTGCACAAGTCGTTTTAATTCTTTAGACAGCCTTTAAACATTTGAGAAGTGAATACTGTAATAGAATATCACAAGAGTGTCCTTTAGCCACAGAAAATGGATTGATTATGACCATGACATTATTCTGACAAGTCAGAATGGTATAGTGTGGTCTTTGAAAACCAGTCTTTGTATACAACAAATAGCAAAAGATAGTTCTGGTCTGGACATGAATATTTTACATTTAGGGCCACAATCCACCAAACACTTACTCTAGAGAAGTTCCATTGAAGCCCTGGGGACTTGAAAGGCACTTCTTTGGAGTAAGTGGTTGGTGGACAAGTGGACAAGAGAGATAAAAGGCTAGGAACAGGAACAGATTGTAGTTATGGAACTGATGAAGATGGAAGATGAAGATTTTTCAAGAACAAATATGTCACTTAGATAAGTGGCACTTAAATTATTCTTTTTTTAAAAAATGTGGTTGAATGTGCAACCACAGCAAATTCATGGTGGCCACAGTTTTGACAGTTAAAATATTATAGCGGTTGTATGAATGTGACATGTCTATAAAATTGCAAATCTTCTCAATGCAAATATGAACCACTAATAATAACACAAAAGTTACACAATTCTACTATTTCAATTTATTTTTTTTATAAAAGGTTCCATTGTTCCAAGGTTCCAAGATTCTTTTGTATAAAAGGTTCCATTGTAACCAAAATACTTCCAAAATGTTGATGGTTTACATGCAGGCACCAAAGCTCCACTTGTAGATCACTGACTTAGGTCACCTAACTCAAAGTCACTTTGGGTGCTTTCTGACGTTACAGAATGTGCACCCTTCGGTGCTGCAGGGAAGTCCGGGAGTCAAATGATGTGCCGCTTCCGTCACGTGGGAATGGACGAAGTACGGATCTTTGCACTTTCTCTAATGTCAGAAACCATCCTTTGACTTTCATTGGAATATAATGGGCCACTCCCAGGTATGTGCGTGCACCAAACGCATGCATGCAATACATGCATTGCACATGGTGCACATATGGTGTGTGTGCACCAAGCGCAGGTTGGATAAAAATAGACATGACAGTGGAACGCTTAGGCCCACTGTGGCCCACTTTCACCCACGGACCATCAGCATGTGTGGTTTTGCACCACCAGATGTAGGCCTGGGATTGTCCCAGGCTGTGTCTGTGGCTAGCCCGTGCTCTGACTTTGGGAAACCTCCAAAGTCACAGCCCAGGCTAAGGCCTGTCCAACCAAGCCAAAGCAGGCCACAGAGGGCTGTTGTGTACATGTGCTGTGGTCTGCCATGACCTGTCCTGAATCAGGGCCCACCATGGCCAGCTACCATGGTTGGCTGTCATTGGCTGCCAGGGCTGCCCGCCATGGCAGGAGCAGGGCATTAGGAGTGGTGCAAGGGCTGGGGACAGCTGCCCACATGTCTGTTGCGGCCCTCCTCTTCCCTGGGTCACACTGTCAGTCGGACAGCAGTCTGGCCACAGGCAGTTATTGAATTTTCAATGCCATGACATGGCCCAGATTGAGCCCGTGGCCCACATGGATTTCTACTGCAGGCCAGGTCATAACATATGTTTTTACCTATTGTGTGCACATCATGCAACCTGTGCATGGTATGTGTGTGCACCTTGAATTGTACCCATAGTATCTAAATGACACTTCTGTCCATGAAAATCTACGCAGAGTGGCCTGCTAGAAAGGGTGAGGCATGCCCCAAATTGACATTTCTTCTCCTAAGTCCATGCCAAATGCCTTAAATACGGGACACTGCTTCTCTCTACACATGGTGCTATGTATTGGATGTAAAATACCTTTGTGTAGACAACTGGTATATGGGGAGTGAAATACCTGCTACTAACATTTCCATTGACTTTCCCCTACTAAATACATCAATATTGATGGTTACATTGGCTTTTAGACAGTGCAGCACTTCATCTACATTGATCAAGCTAATCTAGAATGAATTAATGTAAAGTAGTATGGATCATTCATTCAGTGACAGACCCATGCTTTATGATTCCAGCTGAGGCAACGATATTACATGCATATTTTCACCACCTTGAAGCTTTCCTTTCCTTTGAAGTCTTCCATTAAACAGATACCTTCAATCTTCACCCACTTATCAAAGGGCATTTTTACACACACCTTAAAGTGCTGGTCTTTCAATCTTCTGGGTTTACAAGTCCACAAGTAAGCTCCAGATGCATTCTTCACCAGATGCATTCTTCACACACGCACTGCCCTGAGGCAGCCTAAAGTAGCCGCAGCTGTAGACGTGAGGGGCTGCTATGGAAACCAAGTGACCACAGCTGCCTGGAGCAAAGCAGTTTACCAGGAGAATATATTACACACAAAAGTCCTGGGAGAAGTTCTATGCAGAAGTTCAAAGAGCCAGATGTTTAAGATCTCAGTGAGTGATTTAGACACAGAGAAAGTTCAGGATGTAACAGCAAACATGCAGGAGAAATGTGTGTTGTAAAAAAAACCCAGATATGTATACAATCCTAACCCCACTGAAGTCAATGGGAAATCTCCATTGATATCAATAGGGCTAGGAGTGCACTGTATGCCTTTTCTAGCCCTCTACTGGTTCCCAATTCAATTTTCAGTTGAAATCAAGCCCAACTGAGAAGGAACAGCCTCCTCAGGTCCTGTACTTAACAGGAGGTAGTGATAGTTCAAAAGCTATTTAATAAAGCTGAAATGAGTATTCACAAAAACAGTATATCTGCCAAATTTCCAGTCCCCGAATCAACTAAAATATTTTGGGTATTAATCGGTACTTGATTAGGGATCAATTCAGGTACCCAGTGTCCAGAATGTTCCAGAATTTCTAATTCCAGTCCCATAATATTGACTTCTTTTCCCAATCCTTGTTTTCCATCCTGATTTTTCAATTGTTAACTGGAAAATCAGTAAATTGGTACTGTAAATTATCCATTTTCCAGGGATCCAGGTGCCCAATCAGTGATCAGGTAGCCCGTCAAATATGCGACACAGTAGTTGAAAATACAGGTTTTTTCTGTGTTTAACTCTACTATTTAGCCAAAGGATGCATGTTATGGCCTTTCCAGCCAGTTTCCTGTTTGTTTGTTTGTTTGTTTGTTTGTTTGTTTTTATAAACAGTTTCACTGTCCTTTGCTGGACACGTCCAGTTAATGAGATTGACCACGATCCTAAACCCCTTCTGTGTGGGATCCACGTAGGTTCAGTGCAACATGAGGGGTTGTTACGTACAATAAGCAGGCCAATTATGGAATTGAAACACATAATTGATATTAAAAAAGAAAACCATTTATGGTATAAAATAAATAAAATTCAATATAACCTTGAATTGAATATAAATTCAATAACACTACCTTTGGAAGATGCTCAGGATTGTTTTGGGAAGAGCATCCAGGGGAAGGGAGTTCCAAAGCTGTGGGGCAGCTACTACAGCCCTTTTTAGACAGGTGGCACCTACACATGAACACCGACAAATCTTGGTGTTCTGGGATGGGTGAGTCTCGCGTAAACGCCACGGCGGGTGGGGTTGGGGGGCGTGCACGCATGTGCACTCCCGGGAACATACATGCACACCCACCTTCACCCATCGCAAACACATGGTGAAAACGGCGGTTGCTCCATGCGTGTGGATGGGTGGAGGTGGGTGGAAATGGATGTGCGTCCATCTACACTAGGGATGTGCGAATGCGGTTCGGACGTTCGGTGCTCGACCCGAACTCAGTTCAGACGGCCGAACCGAACGTCCAAACCGAACACCAGAACCCCCAAACAGTTCGGCTGCATTTGGATGACTTCGGGTGGGAAAAACAGGGCTGGGAGGCCCAGGGAGGGAGGGGGCAGCTGAGGAGAAGACTTCCTAGCGCCAGGGGTGGAGAATTTTGGACTAGCAGCCAGCCTGCCCAATCACCATCCCTCTTTTCCTCAGACTACTGGCTTCGCAGTCTGCAATTGGCCACGGGCTAGACTGCACGGAGCCAATGAGACTTGTGGTAAGGCGGGCGCAGCAAGTAACAAAAGTCATTGCCCTTCCCCCTTCCAGCTCCTTCTGAACTAGCCACTGATCCTAGCAGGCGATTTCAGAAGTCTCCCTCTCCCAGCAGTTTGTGTTCCTCCCAGTCCATTGCCATCCTCCTCCTATTTCACCCATTTCCACACATTTACCTCCCTAGTTTCATTTATTTAGATTAGATTAGATAGATTTAGGTGTTATTTTTATTTTTTACCCCTCCCTGTGTTCTTTCTCCCTACCCTCCATTGAATCCTTCCTTCCTCCCTGTATATATTCCATCCCTGAGTCCCTTCCCCATTTTTTGGATTTATTTAGAGTAGCATTAGATTAATTTAGGTTTCATTACAGTTTTGTACCCCTCCCTGTGTTGTTTGTTGTGAGCTGTCTGTGTCCCCCGACCCCCAATCCCTGTGTATATATAGAGAAAGAGATTAGATAGTTACTATAGATAGTAGGGGTGGGACCCCGGGGTAATTACCGGATACCGAATTTACCGGTTTCCGGTTCTCAAAGAACCAGATTCCCGGATTAAATCCGATATCCGGTACCGGTTTTATTTCATTGATTTCAATGGGGCACTGTGTCCCCATTGAAATCAATGAAATACAATTAATTCCTCCCCCCTCCCCCTCCCCCACCCACCCTGCCTAGCCTGGATTTTTGTTAAAAAAAAGAGCCTACCCCCCAGCGCC
>QEPC01006909.1:4224972-4255487 GCA_003113815.1 Sphenodon punctatus | reverse complement strand
GGGCGTTTATAGACGAGACAAAAAAGGCGGCTGATCCTTTGATCAGCCGCCTTTCTTGCCGCTCGTCTACATGCCTGGGCTGCTTTTTAATCCGCGTCGGAGGGGGCAGGCGATCCTGCCCCCTCCGACGCGGATTCCCGGAGTGCCGGCTTTACGCCGCACTTCCTGGTCCCGTGCGAGAGTGCGCATGCGCAGAAGGGCGCGCATGCGCACTCGCACTCTGCGCCGTGTCTGAACATCAGACACGGCATGCAGAGACGCCGCGGCGGGAAAACCCGGCGTTTAGCGATCCCGCTTGTAAGCGGGATCGTCTATAAACGCCCTCGGATTCCGGATTTACCGGTATTCCCACCCCTAATAGATAGCGAGTTGTAGGAGTTATCTTAGTCATAGAGATAGATAGTGCGTAGTAATTCAGTTTTAATATTTTACAATGTGATTGTAGGACTAGGCACGGTTCAATGAGCTCCTGAAGTGGACAGAATACGTTTTGGCAACCATGATGGACCTCAGGGTTAAAGGCAGCGTGGCACGCCAGACAGCGCTCTATGGGCACTGGAAGGGTGACCTGGTAGAGAGGGTCTGGCAGACAGAGCGGGCTCTTGAGAGTGCACGGCAGCAGCAGCAGGACACCCCTGGGGATGGTGGGAGTGGGAGCAGCCACCCCTTTCAGCCAGCAGGATCTATCCCTGCCCCCAGCCCTAGCAGTAGCAGCATCAGCAGCAGGCTGAGCAGCAGCAGCACCCCTATTGTCAGGAGCAGCAGCTCGTATGTGCAGGGCACTCTGGCGAGCATGGGCTTGTGCACAGCAGGGCAGGCAGCGTGGCTGAGGGCAGTGGTGGAGGTGGTACCCAGGCAGAGTTACGTGAGGGAGTACAACAGCCCCTTAGCAGCAATGGAGAGCTACCTGGAGGCAGAGCCGTGCATCAAACCCAGCAGCGATCCCTTGGCCCACTGGGCCAGCAAGAATAATGTGTTGTCGGTCCTTTCCAAAGTGGCCAAGGGTCTCTTGTCCTGCCCATCAACGAGTGTCCCCAGCAAGTGGGTGTTCTCCATCAGGGGACATTTGCTCGCTGCAGTGCATGAGACTGGGGGCCAAGTTGGTGGAGCAGTTGCTTTTTATAAAGGTGAACCTTCCACTGCTGGGATTCCCCGAGCTGCCCCTGGACATGGATTGATGGTGCAGTGGCACATGACATCCCATGCAAGGGGCAGTCTTGGGATGGGGCTCTTCCTCAATCTGGGCTGCTGCTGCTGAGGTGCTGCCCCTCCCTGCCAATGCCCGGCACCCTCCCTGCCTCTCTCTATCTCACTCCTTCTCTCACTAGATGGCCTCGGCCACCCTCTCTGACTGACCTCATGACGCCGGGTGGCATTGGGAAGCTGTAAGCCTGCCAGCTGGCCTCTAGCTAAATGATGTTGGCCCGCCTATCTGACTGACTCTCGCTGCACAGACTTCACCAGCCTATCTGAGTGCCCTGCCAAGATCCCAGTCTGCCTTCCCTACTGCCTCTCATGGCACGCTGCCTGTCTGCCCACCTGCCTGCCCGCCTAGGTGGCCGAGATCAAAGCCTGCCTCAGTCTGCCTTCCCATGCTCATGCCATGCTGCCTGTCTGCCCGCCTTGGTTGCCAAGCTCAAACCCTGCCTAAGTCTGCCTTCTGCTTCTGCTGCCTGTCTACCCACCCACCCAGGTTGCCAAGATCAAAGCCTGCCTTAGTCTGCCTTCTGTTCATGCCACGCTGCCTGTCTGTCCGCCCGCCCAGGTTGCCAAGGTCAAACCCTGCCTCAGTCTGCCTTCTGCTCATGCCACGCTGCCTATCTTCCCGCCCGTCAATTGGCCAAGATCAAACCCTGCCTCAGCCTGCCTTCCCATGCTCATGCCACGCTGCCTGCCTGCCCAGGTGGCCAAGATCAAACCCTACCTCAGTCTGCCTTACCATGCTCATGCCGAAGTGCCTTTCTGCCAGCCCTGTGGGCAAAACTGAAGCCCTGTCCCAGACTGCCTGCCTCTCATGCCAAGTTGCCTGTCTGCCTGTCCTGGCAACCCTGGGTGATGTGCCCCACTGGCCTGGTAATCTCACTGCTGCTGTCTGCTGGTCCATGGGTGCTCTGCCCAGGCAAATCCTAATGTGCCCACGCAATCCTGCTGCTGCTGTCTGCTGCTGTATGGGAGCTCTTCCCTGGCAAATCCTACCATCCTAGCTCCATGGGTGCTGCGCACAGGTAAATCCTACTGCTACCATCTCTGCTGTTCCACAGGTTCTGTGCCTGGTCAATCCAATGTCTGCTGCTGCTGCCAATGCTGCCTCTTCTGTCTGTGCCACGGGTTCTGTGCCCCGACAATCCAGTGTCTGCTGCTGCTGCCAATGCTGCCTCTACTGTCTGAGCCATGGGTTCTGCTACCGGGCAATCCAATGTCTGCTGCTGCTGCCAAAGCTGCCTCTGCTGTCTGTGCCATGGGTTTTGCAAATGGGCAATCCAATGTCGGCCACGTGATTCACCACCAGGCAAGGCTTGACCAATTGACAGAATAGCTTGTTGAGATCCAGAGAGTAGGATGCAAGCCTGCAATACCCAGCCAAGTAGATGTGACAGCCCCCGAGCCCTGGCAGGGCCTCTGCCACTGCTCCATCGATGCCAGCCAGCCTGAAACGCCCAGCCGAGCAAGGGTGCCAGTGTATTGTAGAGTTAGCTTTCTGTTGAATAACACACAGCAGAAGTTTTTTCTAAACAGAACTTTACTAAGAACTCAGAAGACATGCTTCTATACTGTACAGACTGCATGGGAAAAGATGGAGGACAGAGAGCGAAGAAGAGAGGAGACAAGGAGGAAAAAAAAACCTGTTTCATCCCCTGACCCTCCCCCTAAACTTGCAGGGCTTGCAATGGGCTTTTACTTGTGACTGTTGCACATTCCAACACAGCCACCAAGCCCTGGCCGGGTCTTTGCTCCTGCTCCACTGATGCCAGCCAGCCTGCAATGGCCAGCCGAGCAGGGGTGCCAGCCGCAGTTACTGTGCCTGGGCAATCCAATGTCTGATGCTGCTGCTGGTACCGCACGTCAGCCATTTGCTCCTCCTTCTGTAGATGGGCATAGCTTGGATGAGTGCACCAGCAGGCGGGGGCTGGGTATCCATGAGATTCACCACCGGACAAGGCTTACCTAATTTGCAATAGAGATTCTTGACCTCAGTCAAGTAGGATGCAAGTCTGCAATACCTGGCCAAGTAGGGGTGCCAGCCACTCCAGTCCCAGGACCCACTGTCACGGGTCTGGGTCCATCATTCTGCTCACAGGGAGCCATCATTCCACTTCATCGAGAAGCTGCCACATTACAGGCATGGGAGACTGTCCATCCACGTCATCTAGAAGCTGCCACTCTAGTCCCAGGACCCACCATCAGGGTTCTGGAGCCGTCATTCCACTCATGGGGAGCTGTCATTCCACCACATCAAGAAGCAGCCAGCCACTCCATCCCCAGGACCCACCATCATGGTTGTGGGGCTACATAACAGGCTCGGGGGGCTGTGCATCCATGTCATCTAGAAGCTGCCACTCTAGTCTCACAACCCACCATCAGGGTTCTGGGGCCGTCGTTCCGATCATGGGGAGCTGTCATTCCACTGCCTCAAGAAGCAACCACTCCAGCCCCAGGATCCACCATCAGGGTTCAAGGCCCTACGTTACAGGCCTGGGGGGATATCCATCCATGTCATCTAGAAGCTGGCACTCCAGCCCCAGGACCCACTGTCAGGTAGGGATGTGCAAACGCAGTTCGAAAGTTTGGGGTTCGGCCCAAATTCAGGGTGTTCAGCCTGTTCACAAACACCCCGAATCCGAACCAACCTTGCCCGAACTGAACACATTCAGGAGGGGGCGGGGGGCAGGGAGGAACCCAATTTTCCTTCCCCCCTCCAGGCTGCATGAGTGAAGGGGCTCTGGGGAGTGCACACACCCCACCTGGCCCAGCCTAGGAATTTTTTTCTAACCCCCCCCACCCCAGGGATCACCCTACCTGGTGGTGCCAGGGCCCTGGCCCTGGGTCCAGCAGCAGCGGATCTGCCGGCGGCGGCACTCCTGAGCGCTTCAGGCTGCTACTAGGTCTTCTGATTTGACCTGGATGGCCTAGTCATGGCCTGAAGCACACCGGAGTGTCACCATCACTGGACCCGCCGCCACTGCTGCCTAGGGATGGGGGAACAGAATGGAGTTCAGAAATTCGGTTCGGTTTAAAATTCGAATTCGATTTGGAAGTTTGGTTCGATCAACTGAACAGATCAAGTTCAGTCGAATTCTGAACTTCCAAACCAAGTTCGGCCATTCAAAACCAGGTTTTTTGTGTGTGTGTTGTCACTAGGGATGGGCGAAGAGAACGGAGTTTGGAAATTCAGTTTGGTTCGGTTTTAAATTCGAGTTCGGTTCAAAAGTTTGGTTCAGTCGACCGAACAGACTGAGTTCGGTCCGAACTCTGAACTTCCGAACCATGTTCGCCCATCCCTACCGCTGCCGCCGCCAATGCCACCACCGGACCCAGGGCTAGAGCCCTAACACAGTCAGGTAGGGTGATCCCTGAGGTGGGGGGGTTAAAAAAATTCCCAGGCTTGGTGGGGGATGCTCCCCGGTGCCCCTTCCACCCACACAGCCTGGAGCGGGGAGGGAAAACCGCGCCCCCACCCGAACGGGTTCAGGTCCCCTGAATGGGTTCGACCCAAATGGACCAAACCAAACAGTTTCGGGTTCTGCTGAACCCTGAACGGGCCGAACCCCAAACCCCTGGGAGTTCACACATCCCTACTGTCAGGGTTCTGGGGACTACATTCCAAGCAAGAAGGGCTGTCATTCCACATCATCCAGAAGCTGCCACTCTAGTCCCAGGTCCCATCGTCAGGGTTCTAGGGCTGTCATTCCGCTCATGGGGAGCCATCATCCCACTGCATCAAGAAACAGCCAGCCACTCCAGCTTCAGGACCCACCATCAGGGTTCTTGGGTCTGCGTTACAGGCACGAGGGGATGTTCATCCACATCATCCAGAAGCTGCCACTCTAGTCCCAGGACCCACCCTCAGGGTTTTGGGGCCATCAATCCGCTCACAGGGAGGCATCATTCCACCGCATCAAGAAACAGCCAGCCACTCCAGCCCCAGGACCCAGCATCAGCATTTTGGGGCCTACGTTCCAGGCAGGGAGGGCTGTCATTCCACTTCATTGTCTGCAACTGCCCCACCGATGCCTGGCAGTCTGCAACACCTGGCTGAGTAGGGCTGCCAGCCACCAAGTCCTGGCTGGGCCTCTGCCACTGCTCCGCCACTGCCTGGTAGCCTGAAACACCCGACCAAGTAGGGGTGCCAGCCACCAAGCCTGCAACACCCGACCAAGGCGGGGTGCCAGACACCAAGCCCTGGTCGGGCCTCTGCTCCACCGATGTCAACCTGCAATGCATGGTCAAGTAGGGGTGCCGGCCACCAAGCCCTGGCCAGGCCTCTGCCTCCACTCCACCGATGCCAGCCTGCAATGCCCTGCCCCCTATGGGTGCCAGTCACCAAGCCCCAAGCCTTCCTGGCCTCTGCTGCTGCTGCTGGNTGCCCCCTATGGGTGCCAGTCACCAAGCCCCAAGCCTTCCTGGCCTCTGCTGCTGCTGCTGGGTCTCAGACGGCCAGCCCTGGTGCCACGGGAACCCCCAGGGGCCAAGCACTGAGCCTGTCTGCCCGGGCAACCCAGGGTGCCAAGCGCCAAGTCTTTCCAGTCACTGCTGCTGCTGCTGCTGGGTCTTAGATGCCTGCTAGCCCTGGTGCCACAGGCACCCCCAGGGGTCAAGCACCAAGCCTGCCTGCCCAGACAACCCAGGGTGCCAAGTGCTAAGTCTTCCCGGTCATTGCTACTGCTTCTGATTCTGCTGGGTCTCATACAGCCTGCCAGTCCTGGTGCCACGGGCACCCTCAGGGGCCAAGCACTGAGCCTGTCTGCCAGGGCAACCCGGGGTGCCAAGCATGAAGCCTTCCCAGTCTCTGCTGCTGTTACTGCTGCTGCTGCTGGGTCTCAGATGGCCAGCCTTGGCACCACGGGCACCCCCAGGGGCCAAGTGTCAAGCCTGCCTGCCCAGGCAACAGAGGGTGCCAAGCACCAAGCCTTTCCGGTCTCTGCTGCTGCTACCACTGGGTCTCAGGTGGCCTGTCATGCCGCCACGGGCACCCCTGGGAGTCCCAGGAGTACCCCAAGCCTTCTAGCAGCACCAAACTCCGCTGAACATTCGGGGGGGTCCGAACCTCACTGGACAGAACCCACGAACCCGAACTAAGTTTTTAGTCCAAACGGTCGAACATCCGAACTCTGACCTATTTGCACATCCCTGATCTACACCCTCTTCGCACTACACCAACACGAACAACGACACCACCCCCCACATGCCCATTTTAAAAGGGCCATAAAATGTTTCTTTATGAAACTTAGTTCATAAAGGGGGGTTGCCCTCCGCTGACTTTCCAGGTGCAGAACCTAGGGTGCTCCTCAATGCACAGTTCCACCTGGATCTCCAGGTGGAGGCTGTGGCGAGGAGTGCCTTCCACCAATTACATCTGGTGTGGCAGCTTCTGCCACTGGTTTCGATTCCGGATATGGCCACGATCATCCATGCTTTTATCACCTCTCGATTAGACTACTGTAATGTGCTCTATGTGGGGCTACCTATGGTGATGTCTCAGAAGCTGCAGCTGGTGCAGAATGCGGCGGCCCGGCTCCTGGTAGGGCTGGGCTGCTGAGAGCACATTACACCAGTGCTCCGATCTCTGAACTGGCTGCCAATAGTCTTCCGGGCCCAATTCAAAGTGTTGGTTTTGACCTATAAAGCCCTACATGGTCTGGGCCCTGCCTATCTGTGAGATCGCCTCACACACCGGATTCTGGATTGGCCCCTGCGGTCATCTGGGGGTGCCCTGTTGGAGGTCCCTCGGGTCTCCCGGGGGGTCATGCAGGACAGGGCATTCTCAGTGGCCACACTGTGTCTTTGGAACTCCCTCCCAGTGGGAGCCCATCTGGTCCCAGACCTCCCGAGTTTCCATAGGAGTTGTAAGACCTGGCTGTTCCGCTAGGCATTTGGTGAGGGAGAAGGGTGAGGCTGTGGGGGTTATGGGGTTTTGCTGTCTCCTCATTTTTATTGTTGTTCTTATGTTTTTATATATTTTTTTGTATTTTATTGATGGATTTTGTTAGCCACCCCAGGCTGCCTGTGGCAGGAGGGGTGGGGTAAAAATGTTTTAAATAAATGAATAAATAAATAAATAAATATTTGTACAAACTTGAGAAAAGACTGAACTAGCAGAAAGCTGTTTCAGCTGACCCCTTAGGATCACAAAAGAAGACAAGGAAGGAGGCATACTCCAGTTATCATGTTGTGTACGTGATGATATGCATCCAAGTAGACTGTAAGAGCCAGCTGACAAAATCTCAAGAGGGCTCTCAAACCGAAAACCTGGGCTCTGCGTGCACACAACCCACATGCATCCCCTACATGCGGAATGTGACATGCACACGAACGGTGCGCAACTTCCACATATGAGTGGGTGAGTTTAGGATTGGCCCCAGAACCATTCGCTGTGATATTTGAGAACTCATGCAATAAAAAAGATAGAAAACATTTGTTTTCCATTGCCATTCAAGACAGGATAAGAAGTAATTCGTTTAAATTTCAGGCGAGAAGGTTTAGGTTCGGGGGTACAGAAGGCACATCATTTGTTTTGTTTTAGCTTCCATTTTCAAACCTCCCTTCGTTTTGGGGGTGGGGGTTCATAAAGGACTCTACCATTTTCATTAATTTTTTTCATTTTATTTTTTGCTTAGTTTTTGTAATTAATTAGTTAGTTTCAGTTTAGTTTCATGTTTAGTTTTTAAATTAATTAATATGAAATTCCACAACCCTAATTTAGGTAAAATATTAGGGGAAATAATTGTTAGAAGTGTTCAACTGCAACCAGCTGCTTAGGGAGATTGAGGTAGCTCCTTCTCATACTGTTTTTAATAGGGATGGGTGAGCGCAGTTCGGAAGTTTGGAGTTTGGACCGAATTCGACCAGTTCGGTCGACTGAACCGAACTGCCGAACCAAACTCAATTTTCGAACTGAACCGACCCGAACCGAATTTCCGAACTCAGCTCTGTTCGCCCATCCCTAAAAGATAATATTCCATTTAGTTCAATGGGGTTTGAATTTCTGAACTTTGTTAGGAAGTTCAGAGTTCGGACCGAACTCAAATAGTTAAGTCAACCAAACCGAACTTCCAAACTGAACCGAATTTCTGAACCAAACCAAACTGAATTTCCGAACTCAGTTCTGTTCATCCATCCCTAGTTTTTAAAGAAAATACTAGACAGGACTATGTCAGAAATACTTTAAGTGTAGGGCATCCTGACTGTTGTCAATGGATTAAACTAGATGATCTTAAGTGCCTTCTAATTTTACACTTCTATGATTCTGTAAGAAAATAAGAAGTGCCATACTGGGTCAGACCAATGATTCATCAAGTCCAGCATCCTGTCTCCGAGAGTGGCCATTCTTTTTCCATGGTCACAGGTGCAGGGGGGGGGTGCACCGTGGTGAGTGGAGATGGAGGGGGCCATTCCCACAGGTGCACACCCATCTCTGCCCACCTAGCAACTGGCATTGGAGCCCATTTCTCAGTGCATAGGGGATAGATGGAGATGGGGGGAATGCAGGAGCTCACAAGCACCCCCACCCATCTGCCGTGGCATTCCCATGGGCACCTTGACCCATCTCCATGCAGTGAAGTGGGTGCAGTACCCCACAAGTCGTAATGGAATGATCCATTGCCTGCTGTTCACTCCCAGCACCCAACAGTCAGAGGATGCATCCACCAACCTACTTGGCTAATAACCATTGATGGACCTATCTTCCAAGATTCCATGGCAATATTTCCCATGTTCCATATGTCAACCATGCATTATGTTAAAATATATGGTTCCCGTACATTAATAAACAGCTCCATATCAAGTACCTCTGTGACTATGGCCCTTTTCACACAGTCACTCTAACACAGATAAAATGGGTGTTAATTTTATTATTTCATTTTCATTTCATTTCAACTTTTATTTGTATCCCGCACTCTCCCATCCAAAGACGGCTCGAGGCAGCTCACAGCAATAATCATACACTATTTGGGTCTTTTATCCCACACAGGGGAAACCCAACATTTCAGCACAACATAAATACAAAAGGAAAACCCCCTACAATACAAGTTAACAGTCTAATAATTACTTCTAACAATAAGCACACTGACAAATCCCAATACCCCCTCTGCCCATATCATCCCATAACATAATGCTCCCTGCTCACACCAGGAACAAACTACCAACCACACTTCCTTCATCCCCTGCTGCCACCAAGGGAATCCTCCCACTCTACCCCTCTCTCACTGGGGGGAGAAGAAGGCCATCTCACACATTTCACAGATGGAAAACACACAATGGGCAATTCTACCAGCGACTCTACCACCCCAACCTCCTAGCCCAACCGAAGGGCACAACCAAAGGGCAAGCCCCTTTGATCGTGGCCCTTCAAGCCGCACCCCCGACATGTGCTTCTGTCATGGTCTTGAGTCATTCCCGATGCTATGGGGAGCGACTCGGAAAGAAGCCTTCCCCAACCCCACCCCCGCAAGGGTGGAGAGAGAGGGAAAGGAGTTCCATGGTCCTTGGCTGGCCATAAAGCAATACCCCGCCCCCAGTACCAGCGAATGTCCTTTGCCATGGGGGAGGGGGAGGATTGTACCAGCTGGGAAGATCTTGATTCCACCTCTAGGAGCCCCTGCTCAGGGGGTCTGTATGAACACCGCGGGTGGTGGGTGGGGTGCATTTCGATGAGTGGAGGTGTCTGTATGAACACCGCGGGTGGTGGATGTAGGGGTGTGCGTGCTCCCACACAACAACCATCTCTACCCACCCACGGAACAATGGACTCCAATACCGGTTGCTCCATGGGTGGGTGGTGGGTGGAGATAGGTGTTCCGTGGGAGCACGCACAAACCTACACCCGCCACCCATGGTGTTCACACAGACACCTCCACCCATCTCCACCCAGTGAAACTGGATGGAGGCATCTCGTGTTCAAAGGGCCGCTGTTGCAGGTTGCAGTGTTGCCCTGTGGGTGCCCTGTAACATGTATAATAAAATGTAACACCCATTTTACCGGTATTAGAGTGTCTGTGTGAAAAAAGCCTATGGACGTTTTTACACCAGCGGAGGTGGGTGCGGGATAGGTGTTTGGCCATGGTGGGTGGAGGTGTGTGTGTGGCTGTTTACATGGACACACACACTCCTCCACCCATCTCCACCCACAGGGCAGCCTCCAGTTTTCCAGAGGGCCCCGTGTGTGGAAATGGGTGTGTGATGGGTGTAGAGAGTGCGTTGGGAGCACGCACGCACAAACACCCACTACCCATTGTGTTTACACGGACGTACACCTGGGGCAAACCCATCCACCCACCCACCACTGACCGTGTAAATGGATGCTCCCCCCAACACCCACCAGAACACCAAGTGGGAGGGAGGGGGGTATCCGTGTAAAAATGGCCTATAACTGTTTTGTTTTGCCATGAGCGATTTGAGGTGTTCCATGTAGAAATGTTTCAAACTCTCTCCCATGACCTTGTGCACAAGTCCACATATCATTGCCATGTAATTGGGTGGAAAGCATGACTGTGCTTTTCAATAAGGCTTCTGTATAAAGACAGATAACTATGGTACTTTCATGTTCTGCTGTTGAGATGATCAAATGCTGAGCAAATATTTATAGATGACTTAACATCATCATCGGTGGGAGCACCGCTAATGAGGACATTTCCAAGGCAGGAAAATTATCTCACTATCTTTAGCATTGTCCCATTGACCCTGGTGTTTGGTTCAGCATGCTGTTTACCTGACGTGATTGGTACATAACATTAGCTTTTGCGATGCTAATTGTCAAGTCAAGGTTCACAGAGGCAGCTGTAAAATGAGACATTATCTGGTGGTGTTCTCTGAGGTGGTTACAAGCACACAGTCATGCACAATGTCTAGCTCACTAACAAGGGCCTATGACACCTTTGTTGATGCACGCAGATAGGATAGATTAACAAATTAGCCTGGACAGTATCTCACATATACTTTCCAAAAAGCTTCATATCAGAATGCTGCAAAGAGAAAAACTGAAAAAGATGCTGTCATGCAAGACACAGTCAGTGTTTTAAAAATCTGACAGATTTTGGATGCATCATTCTTCGGATGCTCCTTGCCATAACCTCTTCTCTGTGAGGTACCTCCCTTCTCAAACAGGCCTCTAGGGTGATTGAAACCAGCTCCTTTAGTTGGAAAGCATAGGTCATGCTGGAGTATTTGAGGAGCTTTGGCTCCTTCTCACTTTGAGACATTACTGTGTCCTCTGAGCAAGCCCGTACTGAATGTGTGGCCAAATTTCAGAGCAGGTCATAACATTTGTTGTGTGCCATGTGCTTCTAAAACGTCTTTACAGTAAAAAGTTTTACACCACCTCTGGAAGATGCCCAGACTCAGGCTCAAGCAAACCTCCTGGGGAAGGGAGTTCCACAAAACCAGGGCAGCAACCAAGAACGCCCTCCTGTGCAACCCCCCCTAAGTCCCCCACATCCCACAGGCAATGGTAATGGACAGAACCCTCTTTACCTGTGGGTGAGGCAGATCAGGACTGACTCAAAGTGGCACAATGGGGAGGCAAGGGTAGATTCCAACCTGAACCAAAAGAGTCATTAGTTAGCCAGCATGGCTGGTTCTTGGAACCCACCCATGCATACCTCCCAACAGTCCTCATTTGGGAGAGACAGTTCCTCTCGTTTTTGTGTGTGGCGTGTCCTTTTATTTATTTATATTTATTTAATAGATTTATATCCCGCCCCTCCTGCATAGCAGCCCAGAGCAGCTTCCAACAATAAAATACAATAAAAACAGTTTAAAACATTTCATACAATAATATTAAAATATTAAAACAGAGCTAAATATCATAAATAATATAATAAATAACAAGTCAGGTGGGGGAGCTAAAAAACCCTCACCCTCCCCTCCCACCCTCCCCAAAGGCCTGGGCGAACAGCCAGGTTTTGCCACTTCGTCGGAATGTCAACAGGCTGGGGGCCAGGCGAGCTTCCTCCGGAAGGGAGTTCCAAAGGCGTGGCCCGGCCACCGAGAATGCCCTCTCCATTGTGGCCCCCGCTTAACACAGGGGACCTCCAGGAAGGCACCCCCAGCAGACCAAAGGAGCCGCTCTGGGGCGCGGAGGGCGAGGCGGTCCCTGAGGTATGAGGGGCCCAGACAGTGTAGGGCTTTATAGATCAACACCAACACCTTGAACCTGGCTCGGCACGCTATCGGCAACCAGTGCAGAGCTTGGAGCACTGGTGTAATGTGCTCCCGACGGCCCGTCCCCGTAAGGAGAAGAGCCGCCGCATTCTGCACTAGCTGCAGCCTCAGGACCAAGAACAAGGGAAGCCCCACGTAGAGCGCGTTACAGTAGTCCAGCCTCGAGGTGACAAAGGCATGGATGAGGGAGGCCAGATCCAGGCCGGAGACGAACGGACACAGCCTATGCACCAGATACAGCTGGCGGAAGGCAGCTTTAGCGACTGTCTTTACCTGCCGCTCCAGGCGGAGGTCCGCGTCCAGTATCACCCCCAGGCTCCGAACCTGCTGAGCTATAGGAGGGCGAACCCCCCCCAATTCTGTGCCAAGTCTCACATTACGCACTTGTCTGTCTGTCTGACGGAACAGCCACCAACTCCACACCCAGAGAATAAATAAGAAAAACAACTGTGCATGTGTAAATGGCTACCAAGCCCTTCTGCAGCCCGTTTCCAAATTGGCACCTGCAGCATTATCACCATTTTGGAAAAGAGCTGCACATATGCAGAACAGCCTGGCGGCCACTTTATACATGCACAATTGTTTTTTGGTTTTCTTTTTAAGCAATATTCTCGCACAGTTAGCGAGACTTTCTTGAGATCTTGCTACGGGTTCTCAGTTCTCATGAGAATCAAAACAGCTTCTCGTTTCAGCCCTAGTTAAAATCCCTCTTTTTGGAGAAAGAGACAAAATGGATGGTATTCATTTGTGCCTCTTTCCTGGTTGTTTCTCAGCCTGTACCTCCTTCCTAATTGCTTTTCCTTCTTCTTTCAAGGAAAAGCACTTGAGAGGACAATGGAGAGATGATGGGATGACAAGAAACTAAGTGGAATGAGGAGGAGAGCGTCTGTCCCTCTTTATACGCTTGGAATACTTGGAGGTGTGGGTGTGTACATACCTGCACAGGTGTGTGAGGGGTAGAGCTTATTCACTGAGGATGGAGTTTATTGGTTGAGGTGGCAGGACTTGTCCCTAATTGGCTGCTGGCAACTGGAAGGTATTTCCATGCATATAACATGAAATGACACAAACGGTGCATACCAATCTCCACTATTAAAATTCTGGTTTTGCTCTTGGGCTGTTTATTGTCAGACGAGGAACTCACCAGCATCTCATGATCAATGGTATCAAATGCAGCCAACAGATCTAATAGGATTAGCAGGGTCGAACGACCCTGGTCCAGTTCCCAGCGAAGATCGTCAACCAAAGCCACTAATGCAGTCTCAGTGCCATAACCCAAACAAAAACTGGACTGTGAGGGATCAAGAAAACCAGTGTGTTACAGATTCTCCTGCAGCTGCTGAGCCACCACCCACTCGATAACCTTCCCTAAAAAGGGAAGGTTAGAGACTGGCCGATAGCTGGTGGGGGAGTCAATGTCAAGTGATGGTTTTTTGAGCAGGGGCCGCACCACCGCCTCTTTGAGGCAGTCTGGCACTCTGCCCTTCTGCAGGGAGGCATTGACAACACCCGTCAGCAATGTCCCCAGCATCTCCCAGCTCTGGCTGATGTTTCATGGAGTACCCGGTTGGCACCAAGTCAGTCGAAAAAGGCCCCAACTCCATTTCCAGCCAGGTCTCTGTAATATACACGAGGTCAGCTGCACAATTCAGGATCAACTCCCTGATTGTTGATGATTTATTAGCAACTGACCTTGAGTTAAGCAGCAACAGCTTCAAGCCGGGGGCTCTCTGATCATGAACCACCACACCCTCTGCCTGGGACTGGAGGAGAAGGGAACAGGCACCAAGCACCTGTCCTGCCTCCCTGTTGGTACCCGCCAACCCCCAGGACCATACCTCCCCCGCCCTGTCACAACCTCAATGCCCATGGTCATCCCCACAGTGGGCCTGCCTCCTGGACCATCCTCTCCCTAGCTGCCCCACCCCCGGTGAAGGAGATCCCCTCCCCCCATCCCCTGTCACCCACTCTTACTGGGTGAAGCATAATCCCCTCCCCGGGACCGCTTCCCCCCTCTCACTAGAGGAAACAATCACACCCACCCTAACCTATACCCTTCCCTCCCCTGCTCTCACCAGGGAAAGAGGCATCTCCACCCGCCCACCTCACAACCACCAAAACCCACAAACCCAACCAAATCAACCCATCCCTCACTTAACCCCACCCCCAAACCAAGCCTCCCCCACTAAGCAACCAAATATGCTGCCCTGCCACAACACAATCACCCAATAATAGCTACCCAATGGCTAATTCACCCCCAATAAATGCCGCGTTACAAACCCAGGGCTGCAAAAATGTTCCCCACAACCTAAAAACAGCAAACCGCCTCAACCCCCAACAACCGGCAAACAGCAAGCAAACGGCTGCCACCTGTAGGCCAGGCAGCCCTCTTTAAACTCCTAGAGAGGGTGGGGGCAAAGATGCAAGCCCCAGTCCAGATGGTGGTGAGTGGCAGCTCCCCCAAGGAGGGGGAGGGGGGTTTTGAGGTATCCAAAAGCCAAAATTTCAGTGGTATTCGAGCACCAATTCGAATAGTCAGAACATTACCCCAAAATGTGGGTATTACTCACAAGTACCAAATCAAGGTCCCATTTCAGTTCTACTTATTTGAGTTCTCTGGATATTTTGTCCTTTTCAGGGATTGGCGTACCCTCCTCCCACCTCCTCTATGCTTGTGACAAAGGCCCTTTTAAATTGATGTCCTCCCCCCACGTGGGTGGGTGGGACGTTCATACGATCGCTATGGCAGGTGGATGGGGATGTGTGCAAACTCCTGTGCTCCACCCATCTCCCACGTACGGAGGCATTGGAGAAAATGGAGGTGCCTCCATGCATGGGAATGGGTGAAGATGGGTGGAGGTGGGTGGGCATCCATGTAACAAGCCACCCACGCACTGCCCACCCACTACGGCACCCACCCATCCCCCCACACACTTGTTCATTTTTTAAAAGGGCCAAATATTATTGTAGTCTTTATTCTTCCATTGGTCAGGTCAATTCCCTACAAGCTCTAGCGGAGTTGGCGTTGGGAGTGGTGTTGCGGTCCACGAAGGCATTAGTCTTGGGGGACTTCATCATCCACACTGATGCCAGCCTTGGTGGTTAGGAGCATGAGTTAATGGCCATAATGGCAACTACGGGCTTGTCCCAGATGGTCAGTGGCCCAACGCATTGGGGGGGCATACCTTAGACCTTGTGTTATGCTTCAGCCTTGAGGCGGGGGGGGGTGTCCATTGATGGGGGAGATATCAGCTGTGCTCTTGTCATGGATGGATCATTGCCTCCTACAGGCCTCTCTCCTGGTGTATGTCTGCCCCCGGAAGGGCGTGGAACCAATTTGAATGGTTCGTCCCCGGAGGTTGATGGAACCAGAGCAGTTCTGGATTACTCTGGGTGAGTTTCCCTCTGACCTTGATGACCATCACATCAATGACCTCATTGTGTTATGGAATACTCTGCTGACAGAGGCCATCGATCAAATGGCTCCTAGGCGTCCGCTCCCCAGGCGACAGCTCCGCAGGCCTCTTTGGTTCTCCGAGTAGCTGTAGTTGCTGAAGCAAGAAGAGCGGCGGTTGGTGCAATGGTGGCGTTGTTCTCATGCTGAAACCGACAGATTGTGTCATAGAGCCAGTTTGCAAGCCTATGCCATGGCTATCCGGGCAGCAAAAAAGGAATGTTTTGCTACCATCATAGCATCTGCAAAATTCCATCCAGTGGAGCTTTTCCGAGTGGTACAGGGGCTGGTCAGTCCGACTTCTCTCCACCTTGGAGTGGAATCATCTTCGGCATGCTGTGACATGTTTGTGGATTATTTTGCGAATAAAATCGTTCGTATTCACCAAGACTTCAATGCCGCAGTTATTACACTAGGAGAACTTGAGGTTATGAAAGCACCGCTGTGTCCGATTTTATGGGATCAATTTCAGTCTGTGACACCCACCGATGTGATGGATGTGCTGGGAGCTGTCAGGACCACCTCCTGTGAATTAGATCCATGCCTGTCCTGTCTGGTTAAGGCCTGCTGGGAGACAATGGGTCCATTGCTAGCTGGGGTGGTCAATGCCTCCCTGTGGGAGGGCAAAGGGCCATGCCGTCTCAAGGAGGCAGTGGTGCAGTCTCTGATCAAGAAACCATTACTTGACATTGACTCCCTCGCCAGCTATTGGCCTGTCTCTGACCTTCCCTTTTTACAGAAGGTTATTGAAAGGAAGGTTCTTGATCCCTTTCAGTCCGGATTTCATCTGGGATATGGTACTGAAACTGTGCTTGTGACTCTGGTTGATGATCCATGCCGGGAATGGGACCAGGGTCGATTGACCCTGCTGATTTTATTAGATCTGTTGGCTGCATTTGATACCATTGATCATGAGATGTTGGTGACATGCCTGCGGGTTTTTGCTGGGGTGGGATGGACTGTTCTTGACTGATTCTGCTCCTTCCTGACTGGAAGAACTCTGCGAGTGGTGCTTGGTGATTGTTTTTCATCATACCGAGACCTCTTGTATGGAGTCCCGCAGGGTTCTGTTTTGTTCCCTCTCCTGTTCAACATGTATATGCAGTCACTTGGCGAGGTGATCAGGGGTTTGGCGTGCGATTCGATTCAATTTTATTAGTACTGGCTCTCGTCATGGCACACATATAACAAACAAAACCAAACAAGGACAACATAGCCATAAACATTAACATAGACATAAACAAATCATGGGGAAACAGCCATACTATATAAAAACTACAATTTCAATCAAAGTAAAATAATAAATAGACAATAAATTATTAAAATCAGAATACATAAAATCCAATATCGGGGTTAACATTTCTTCAACTAATCTACGTAGCCCACTCAAGTCAACAAAAGCCTACACAAATGCTCCCTTACTTGGAATTGACTTACATATTTAGTTAGACATGGCTTAAGTCCCCAATTCAACTATACCCAAGCTAGCTCTTTCCTTGCTTTTAGCTTTCAGGGTATTGAAATGGTCCTGTATTGCTGCCCTCCTTTTCTGAGCCAGTGACAAAAAAGCAGTCATTGCCTACAGATGATGAGGTTGCTTTAAATTTGTCAAGAAAGTAAAGGGTTCTACAGAATATGGCCTCTTTTCTGCTAATAGCGGTGTTATCCAAGTCTCCCTCAACTGTGAGTAGGAAGGGCACCTCAACACCATATGCTCACCCGATTCCACCTCATCCAGGGAGCATAAACATTTACGATCATCATACGGGATCCTTGCATATCTGCCCTCTCCACCACAGCAGTATCAAGCAACTCGAAACGAAACAAAGTATACAATCGTCTCATACACCTCTTTCCTAAAATATCTAAATAGGGTTCCCTACCAAACATAATTTTATCTCTCTCTAAATTAGGTGCAACCCTCCATTCCCCCAAATGAGAAATATTCTCCTGCATAGCTGTGTCTTTAGACCTCTGTGTGATAATTTGTCTTATCTCTGCAATGGAACGCCCCTAGGGTTTGGCGTGCAGTGTCATCAATATGCTAATGACACCCAGCTGTACCTCTCTTTTTCAACTGACCTAGGTCTGGCAGTCTCAGTGCTTACTCAGTGTCTGATGGTTGTGGGGGACTTGATGAGGGCGAACCGACTGAAGCTTAATCCTGACAAGGCGGAGGTGATGTTGTTGGGTGAGGCAATGGATATGGCAGCCCCTCCATCATTGATGGGGTCTGCCCTCCATTAGTCTCCCAAGTTCAGAGCCTGGGGGTACTCCTTGACTTTCAGTTCTGCCTGGATGTCCAGGTGGAGGCTGTGGCGAGGAGTGCCTTCCGCCAGTTACACCTGGTGCAGTGGCTTTGGCTGTATGTCTCAGACTCTGACCTGGCCACTATCATCCATGCTTTCATCACCTCCAGATTAGACTACTGTAACACGCTCTACATGGGGCTAGCTGTGGTGACGTCTCAGAAATTGCAGCTGGTACAGAATGTGGTGGCCCATCTCCTGGTGGGTCTGGGACTCTGGGAGCATATTACACCAGTGCTCCATTCTCTGCACTGGCTGCCGGTAGTTTTCCAGGCCCAATTCAAGGTGCTGGTCTTGGCCTATAAAACCCTAAACAGCCTAGGCCCTGCCTATCTCAGGACCGCCTCACCGCCCGGGTACTGGATTGTCCCCTACAGTCATCTGGGGGTGCCCTGCTCGAGGTCCCCTGAGTCTGCCAGGGGGCCACACAGGGGAGGGCATTCTCGGTGGCCGCACCATGACTGTGGAACTCCCTTCCGGTTGAGGCCCTGCTGGCCCCGGATCTCCCCTCCTTTTGAAGAAATGGTAAGATCTGGCTGTTCTGCCAGGCATTTGGTGGGGGAGAAGGGTGATGGGATGGGGGAGTGGTTTAGGGTGGGCTGGGTTATTTTAGTATCCTCCTTTTATGCTATGTTTTGGAGTTTTATCATTATTATTTTATTGATTATAAGCCACACCAAGCTACCTATTAAAAGCAAAACTTTTAAATAAATAAATAAATAAATATAATTCATTGGTTAGGGTGGTTGCATTATAGTGAATTCTGCCTCAGTGCAATGGTTTGGACTAGATGACCTTTGAGGTGACCTCCTGTCCTAAGTTTCTAAAACAGTCACTGCACATTTCATGATGAGACTTCACAACCACGACCCTCTATGGAAAAGGGGCTGATGTTGCTTGTACCATTGCTTTCTTGTCCTTCTTTCTCTACAAGAAAAAAAAAATTAAATCTTGACAATAAAACAAGCGCTTCCTAATTCTTTGGGAGAAACATAATCACTAAGTGTAGACAGAGAAACAAAGGTCTAAGAAGATTAAGAAAATTACAGAGATGTCGGTGCATGCGCTCAGAAACAGAGGCAAGGAGGTAATATATTTGCATTCTCGAAACTCCCTGGCACTTCAAAGTCGCTGTTGCATTCTCTAATCACATATAATAAACAGGTAGCAGAATAAACCAGCATGGGGTTGGAGAGTTTTGAGTCTCGGTATTGTAGAACAATGTTTATAAAGAGTCTCTTTAGTAATAGAAAAGGCAATTAAGAAAGGCATCAGTGAAGCTACAGCTTTTAGCATATGTCTGCAGTGTGGGGAGTTTGGAAAGGGGAAGTTAAGCCACTAGGTGGCTGTTTAGAATGAGGTTAATATGACTGAAACATTAATTGGTTTTTGTTCCTTGTTTCAGAATGCCTGGTAGGCAGTGGAGAAAGGTCGTTTGTGCACTGAACACCAGACTCTTTTAGTTTCAGACTTCTGTGCAAAGTACATGTTAAATGCTCATGTGTAGGTAGTATTTGATGCTGTCCCCCTGTATACTAGAATGCTACATTTTGTGGCTTATCCACAGTGTTAGCCAATTGCTATGAAACCACATTTGGGATTCTTCAGGTGCACTAATTAAAGCTGAAACGAGTACCCAGAAAAAAAACAGGTATACCGGTTGAATTTCTGGTTCCTGAACTGACCTGAAAATAAGGGCCCAGTTTGGGTACCCAATGTCCAGAATGTTTACTTCCAGCCCTGGAATATCAACTTCTAATCCCAATTTTATTTGCATTCTACATCCTGATTTCTCCATTTTCCATTCTAATTTTTCAATCAGTAACCAGAAAACCGATAAATTGGTAATAAAGTTACTATTTTTTCAGGTGTTCAGGTACCTGATCAGTGATCAGGTAGCCCATCAGTTACCCAACACAGTACCCAAAATGAAGGTATTACCCATAGGTATTAAATTAGGTACCCATTTCCGCTCTAGCACTGGCCCTTTAAGAGCTTTCAGGCCAACTTTGCTGGGAGTAGAGTTGATATGGATACACGCAAAACTGGGTAAAGCCATTGGAATTGTGGCACCTGAACTGTCCAAGGTGAATCAGGCCAAGGATGTAGCTGGAGTGGAATGGACCCAGCTGTAAGAAGTGGACTTGGTCCCCATCACCATCCTCTCCCCTTTCCCACCCACTCTCCTTCTTCCTCCCCCCAGCATCCTTATTGCAGGAAACAATCAACTTACATAATAAGTCTGGTGAACTCGCTGCTCTGACTCCAGAGTAACTCCTCACACAATGGTGCCTCCCCCTCCCTCCACTTGCTGCACCTGAGCCCTGGAGACTGCAGCTGCATTGCCTGCCTTGTGCCACTGCCAGTGCATGCTCCGTCTAGCGCTATCTGCCAGATGGGTCCTATGTGTACCGCACTGCAGGTGCTTCGGCTCCCACTCAGCTCAATCTCCGCCCAGCCATACCGCAACAGGACAGGATTTGTGTACCCTTCCCCAGTTTGGGCCCCGGGACAAATGTCCCTCCTGTCCATATACCTATGGCCCTGGATCAGGCATTAAATGGTACTTGTTCAGTGCCCAAGAAAATATTCAAATTACCATTACCAAATTTCTGAGTTTCTGTTACCAGTTTTCTGTTTTGCGCCATTTCCTGATTTACCAATTTACCTTTTTTAAATTTTCACTAAACTTTGAGCCCTTGCTGTGTGCATATGCAAAAGAGTAACTCAGTAAGTGAGAGTGGATCGGTAAAATGAAAAATAGGTAACTCAATAACGGTAATATGGCTGTTTTTTCACACCTGACCCCACCCACCGCTCAGTGTTCAGGCTGGTGTACGGTGGAGGGGTCGTCCATGGAAATGGACCAGCGGTGGGTGGGGGATGGGTGTGCAGCAGGTGTTCACCCATGTGACCACCACGGGCAGTGGGTGTTTGTGTGTGCGTGCTCCTGGCGCACACCCACCTATATCCACCTATAGTACACCCATCAACCACCATCTCCACCCACAGGGCCCTCCAGAAAACTGGAGGAGGTCATGTGTCTAGAGATGGGTGGAGGTGAGTGGAGATGGGTGTGTGTCCATGTCAAGGGACACACACCCACCTCCACCCACCGTGGCTGAACACCCATCCTCCCCACCCACCCCTGCCATTGTAAAAATGGCCTATGTGGGATTTGGGGTAATCTAGTGCCTAATTTTGGTATGAAAATATTGATTGGGCCCCCAATAGTGGGGGTGAATTGAAATTTCTGCCTGTTCTGATTTCCAATCATAATTGGATATTTTGTACATTCTGATCATAAACCAGAATGGACAAAATTCTGTCTGAATGAATGAATAAGTTTATTTGCGTAGCCATTGGCCATTGCATTACATATGAACAATCACAATTCAAGAAAATAAAATCAACAATAACAATCTAGACCTATTACATATATACATTCACATTGATCCCAGCCGCTTTTACCATCCAGCAGAATTAATCTGCCTTATCCACTCATTAGAGTGGCTTAAAAGCCAAGAAATTTCCCCGTCTATGGCTGGCATGCACCAAAAACAGTGCTATGCTCCTACTAACATTTAAATGTGGACTATTCAGAATACAAGCAAGTCTAATTTGCTCCGACCTACCTGGCAATTTGGACAGGACCTCCTGCAACAGCTCCTGTCTCAAGTCATCATACAAGTGACTGCACAGTACGATATGTCCTACTGTTTCTATGGACTCATAATCAAAAGGGCATAGCCTCTCAGCAAAAGGAGTGCCATCAAGGCGCCCCTCCAATACTTTGGAAGGTAAAGCATTAAAACGAGCTGCCATTAACAAGTATTTCCCCCTCAAGGAGATATCCATTACCAAATAATGGGCCAACTGCCCCGTAGGTGGCACTAGATTTATATATGACATCATATGGGAGGATTTGGCAATTGTACCCATATCCGACTGCCTAGCAATATCCTGTGACCTTGTTTTTACTTCAGTGAACATGGGGTATGGGGTACAACCCACAGGTACAAAATTTGCTACCAATTTCAGCTCTAACTAGGAGAGAGCAAGGGTTAATTCCCTCACAATTCATATTAAATTCTATGGTCCAAGGCATTGTCAAAAAATAGATAATGATATTATCTATAATATTGGCTGACAGATTTGGTGTTATAAAGAACTTTGGCTACCATTACAGCACTCTAGCAGAAAACAAAGGCTGCAGATTTAAAATTGTAATGAGATTAAGCTATATTTGTACTAGTCTCCATTCTCATTACTATCTGCGTCAGGAGACCAAATTCATATTGTTCATTTCCTGCTTATATTACAGTCTCAGTCACCAGAATTAGGTGCCAGAATTTAAAACCCTTATATTTACTGGGGAACATAGTAGAAAATGGTGCCACAATGACCTTTTCAGTGTTCTCTGTGGTGATTGGCTCATCTGCTCAATTCTTTAGCCTCTCTGACTCAAGAAAGAGGTGGAAATGAAGAGACAATCAGTGTACGCAATACTGCAAAGGTCATCCTAGTGCAGCCTTCAACTGTCTTCCATAAACTGTGTTGAGCATTGAAACGCCGTCTCCTATGTGTGAGGAAGATTGTAACGAGAAGAGAAAATGGTACAACATAATTCCATTCCTGCGACAAAAGAAGAATCCCAGGAACTGGACGGCTCTGCTAACAGGAAATGCGATATAGAGTCTTTCACCTCCAAGTTAGTGGATTGGATCCAACTGAAGATTTAAAGAGAAGGAAGTTTGTTTGCAATTTAATGCAATTTCAGTGATGAAATAAATTAGGTGGAATTAAGTCAAGTCTCACAGAATTGTAATTCACGTTACAATTGTTTGTTATCCTCCACAAGATAAGACCCTCATCTGTGCACTTTGAGGCCAATCCAAGGTGCAGGCATGTGTCGCAGACATGCAGTGCACCCAGCAAGCACGGAACATGCACACCTGCATTGTGCACTAAGCATGTACTGTGCACATACCATTCATGCACCATGTACCTGGTTTACATGCACTGTGCATGGTGAATATGAGGTGCACACACATGTTCTGTGCTTGGCATGTTCTGTTCTTTTCTGTTCTTTCCAATGGTTAACGTCTAAAGGAAAAATCATTCAGTGGATGACAAGCTGGTTTTTTAAGTGTGGGACCAGATAGATCTCTACTGCAAATCATTGCATTGTTTGTGGAACTTAGTATTTCCCTTAAGATAATAGAAAAATGAAGAAACCATTCGTTGAACTTCCGCTATCGAGAATTTTGTCAGAGGGGTCAGATCATTTTTATCTCTCATGCTTTCCCCCAGGAAAGCCAGAATAAACAAGAATAAGATAGTTTCTTGAATGTCTCTGATAAGGGATTAATTTGAAAGAATAATCTTGGGCAAAGTGTAGCTGGAGATTCTATTTTTTAAAAAGCACAATGATTTAAACCACTCTTTCTCCTCAAGTTTTAGAATAATTTTTTCTACAAATGACAATATCTTTGGGAATGGGTGGCAGATACACAGGGTATTTTCAGACATGACGGGGCCTGTATTGGCCCCGTCACAGAATCACCCATTGATCCCCCGCCGGGATCAAACCGGCATGTCCAACAGACGTGCCGGCTGATCCCGGTGGGGAATCGGGGAGGGGGCAGGGCCACATGGTTCAACGTCAGCCGCACAGCCCGCCCCCCCATGCTCCGTAGGCCGCCCGCCCTCTTGGGAGAAGGGCGGGTGCCATGGCCAATGTGGCCGCAGTGCCTGCCCGCCCCCCTGGGGAATTGACCACGACCCAGAATTCCGTCACTGATTCCGGGCCATGGTCAGGGGACAGACGAGACGATCCCCTTGATCACGGGCGGGAATCACATTGAACACGCAAACGGAGATGGTCCGGGCAGGACCTCCGTTTGCGTGGTCAATGTGATTCCCCCCCATGATTCATGGGGGTGAACATCTGGCAGGTGACTTCCATTCACCCCAACAGACATTATGGGACCACGATCACCATGTGGGAATTCCCCGTGGTTGAGCGTGATCTCATAACGTCTGAAAATACCCATAGATGCTCATTATTTGAGCATGCACATAAGACTTCAATTCCCACCAGAAACCAGGTGGTGGAACCAAACCCTCCCTTCCTCCGTCCTTGCTAAGGACCAAGGACCAAGAAGAGTCTCCATCTTGACATGCTAGGTAGGTACACAGGACCCCTTCTCTATTCTGCATGGCATCTGCAGTTGAAATCGGTATAACATTTGCTAACTGAGCGTAATACTGCCACTTTGGAGTAGTCAACTTGATGCCCGCAATCAGTACTCAGGTACTGAGTCAGACACCCAATTACCATAAAATACCTTGTATTATCGTTACTGAGTTACCAGTGCTAAAACGGCAAATCAGAACAGGAATCAAGATGGAAGGTTTAAATTATTTTTTTTTAAATGGTACCAGAAAAATAGAAACCAGAAGCAAGAAAATTAGTACTGAAACTTGGGAAATTGTGAGGAAAAATAGTGTATAGATAAGAGGAGAGTGCAGAAGCCACATAATTTGTTTTTGTTTTAGTTTTCATTATCATTTTTAAAAAAAAAAAAAACGTTCATGTTTGGGGACTTTCGTAAAGGATTCTATAGTTTTCTTTTTTTTAAAAAAGTTTATTAAAAATAATTTAATTTTTTTTTTTTTAAATCACTGTGCATGTGCAAAATGCCCACCGGCAGACATTCTGTATGTGCACAGCCCAATTCCAAAAAGGTTCCTGGCAGTGTCGGTGACATTTTGGAAAAGGGGTGTATGTACAGAAGGGCCCTAGTGGTCATTTTACACATGCCCTGTGTGTTTTTCTGTTGTTGTTTTTTTATTACTTTTAATAAAATAAAACAAGCAATAAAAACGAAAACAAATGAAATCAAACAAATGTCACTTTCTTATTCATTTGTTTAATTTACCTTAATTATGAAAACAAATGGGGCTCCATTCATTTTTTAAATTAATTAAACAGTATGAAATTACACACTCCTAATAGATACATCATGGAGCCCAAAGGTACTAATCAAGTACTGATTAGTACCCAATGTTACTTGGTTGAGTCAAGTATCACAATTTCAAAGGATATACCTGTTTTTACAGGTATTCATTTCAACTTTAGTGGAACTCATTGAACACGAGCCGATCCAGTTTGAACTGAAACAGAGCTTCTCGAAGAGTGCAGAACTGAATTTGAGTGATCACTGCAGGAAGTGAATAATCAGACTGAATTCGCCAATTCAAAAAGTACCAGTTGTTTCAATTCTAAAACCTCGGTCCTATTTTCAAAATAAATTGTAGCACCTAAGAGCCTAGATCCACTTCACTTGCAATGAGATCGAGGCTGATATTTGAAAAAAACAACAAAGTTAGTTTTCTCCTGGAAAATGAAGATACTTTTAGAAATGTTGCCCTATGGCAAGTGTTTTCTCCCCCCACCCCCTCTAGTTCAGGGGTTCTCCTTCCCCATGGACCCCATCCCATCCTGATCCACTGGCTAAATATGGTCCACAAAGTTTTAAAAGGTACTTTTAATTACCCAAACTGATGTTCACTTGGGTACCTGAAATAGCAAAATGTCAAAATACTGATAAACCGGCATACCAAAATACTGTTTTTGTCCCGATTTTTCAAATTCCAGCCCCAGATTTCAGGAAATACTGTATTCAGGAAATGAATACTCATTCAGGAAATGAGTATTATTTTTGCTTGTCTGAGAGAGTGTGGTTGCCGTGTTGGTGCCAAATATAGGCAGTAGAGACAAAATAGTGTGGAGATCTCTTTTATTAGACCAACTCCAGTTAGTGGAGGTGCGCAAGCTTTCGGACCTCACAGGGTCCTGCGTCAAGCAGGTCAGGAGTTGAAAATGCAGATGGAGTAATGCCAAACAAGGTAGCTGTGTGTGTGTGTGTGTGTGTGTGTGTGTGTGTGTGTGTGTGTGTAATCTTATTTTTGTTTTGTTTTATTTACTATTTCATTCTATTTTTACCCCACCCTTCACCTAGGTAACTCAGAGCAGCTTACAATTTAAAAAAAAAACAAAAAAACAATTTCATATAACAACATAAATAAATAAATAAATCATATTACAATTTTATAAAATTTATCAAACCCCAGCTACAGCATAAAAGAAAAAAAAACAAAGAATGTTCCCACCCACCCCCAACTCATCTAACCCATCCCACCCTCCCCCACCAAACATCTGGCCGAAGAGTCAGATCTTACAATTCCGCCAAAAGGTGAGAAGGTTTACATAGAAGATTATATATAACCAGAAACTGAATGGAGGCATCATGTGTGCACAGGGCCTATGGTGATTGGCTGCAGTGGTGCCCTGAAACATGTATAATAAAATGTAACACCCATTTTACACCCTTCTGTGTAAAAAGGGCCGTACCTGTTCGAGCTCCACCCACAACCAATTTATTTTGGCCTCTTTCCAAATCCTGGATCTAGACCATGAATCCATATCCTTCACCTAAGTACTGAAGGAACTAGGCATGGAGCCAAGATGGGGGCATATGAGGTTACATCTCTGAGCAGGTTCTATTACTGGGACCTTCCTCCAACCCTCAAATTCACCCCTTCCCCGCCCTGTTCCCCCAACAAGTCCTCCTCATTCTCTATCTAACCTGCTTGACTTGCGATAGTTTTCAAAGTGGGCGATGGAGTGGGGGATAATTATAAAGGTTACCTACCCCTGCTCTAATTCCCATAGACTTGTGTCACGTTTATTTTGTATGCCCTATATACAGGCCATACAATAGCATCAAATTACAAATTGATATCTCCTGCAAAATTGAATGTAGCATTTTCCCTCTTTTTTTAAAACCAGATGCCATCAAATCTGTCCCGAATATTACAGGCATTTTATCTTTGTACAAAGACAAAACCGATGCCATATGTCTCACAGAAGTTGGCTTCTATTTGCCACCTGGGGCTCATACACAAAGACACGTCACTTGCATTTAACTTTCTATGAAGCCCTTACATAGGACTGGCATGATAATGCTGCATTGGGTGGTCCACTGAGTAACTGATTTCAAGCAGGGCATTCCCTGTCTTTCAGTATGAGCTTTGAGAAGGGTGGCTTGGATTTTACTCACTTGTTACTCAGCATCGGAGTTGTCTGTTGCAGAGCTTACCTGTCAATTGGATCCTGATTCCTGAAATAGGAGTGAGTTCTTTCAGCTTCTCAATTAGTTTGTGGATTTTAGACAAAATGTACAGGGATAGCTGTTCTCACACAAACCTGGTTCTACTAGCTGCTAACAAACCTACAAGCTGTGAGCCAGTGTGGTGTAGTGGATAAGGTGCTTGACTTGGACCTGGGAAGCCAGGCTTTTTTGGATCCTGCCTTTGACATGATTTCACTGGGTTAGGGCTGAAGCGGCAACTCCTTTTTCCGCTCCACTATTTCATTCCACCATTTTGGAATTGCCCACAACTTTCTACAGCTTTTCCGCCGGCATTCTGCAAACTCCACCAGCATTCCACTAATTTGGAAACTGTTGGAACAATCTCGGAAACTGTCGGAACAAACATTGTTCCACTACTTGGCAGTGGCGATGGAAATTGCGGAAGATTGAAACTGTCGGAACAAACATTGTTCTTCTATTTTCGCAGCTGATGGAAGTAGCAGAATGAAAGTAGTGGAAAGGCAGAAGTAGAGGAATGAAAGTAGCAAAATGAATGTCTCTATTGCACCATGCTGCTCATTGTGGAAGTGCTTTATCCATCGGAAAAAGCTACTGCAGCAGCTTGCCATTTCAGCCCTACACTGGGTGGCCTTGAGCAAGTCACAACCTCTCAGATTCAGTTTCCCATCTGTAAAAAATGGAAATATGTATGTGCATATTTATCTTATTTATTATATGCATTTATGAGTCGCCCCATATGACTACAGCATCCCGGGGCGACGTACAACTAAAAAACATTCATAAAAACAATTTTTAAAACATCAACAATTTTTTAAAAAACACCATAAAGGCAGGAGAATAAATAAAAATAAAATAAGGGCAGGGAAGAAATAAAAAAACCCTATCCCACCCTCCCCAAAGGCCTGGGCGAACAGCCAGGTTTTACAAGCCCGCCAGAATGTTAAAAGGCTTGTAAAACCTTTCCCTGTGTCTTTCCCTGTGTTGCTCTCACCCTTGTCCATCTTAGATTGTAAACCCACTGGGCAGGGAGCTATCTCTGAAAATCTGTGACTGTAAAGCATTGTGTACGCCTCATAGCGCTATAGAAATATTAACTAGTAGTAGTAGCCCCCAAAGTGCTTTTCAACAACTCTAGAGGTATTCAGAAGGCACATCATTGGTTTTTGTTTTCATTTCCAAAAACACCTTTGTTTTTGAAAGTTTTCATAAATGACTCTACCGCTGTTGTTTTGATTTCTTCCTGGTTTATTTTATTTTTTTATTTTTTTTAAAAATCACTGCACATGCACAAATGGCCACCATGTAAGCCCTTTTCCAAAATGACGCTGACACTGCTGGCGCCATTTTGAAAAAGGGACCCACATGTGCGGAATGGCCCTGGTGGCCATTTTGCTTCTGCCCAGTGATTTTTCTTATTTTTCTTATTTTTAATAAATTAAATGAAAAATATAAGCAAAAATGAATTCAATCAAATGAATGTCGTTTGCTTATTCATTCATTTTTGTTCCTTAGTTATGAACACGAATGGGGCTCCATTCATTTTTTGTAATGAATGAAAAGAATACGAACTGCAAACCCATAACCAACTCTGTCTGGTGAGGAGGCTACATCTTTCTGTCTGACTCAGATCTGACCGCCATCATCCATGATTTCATTGCCTCTAAGCTAGACTACTGCAATACGCTCTACATGGGGCTACCCTTGGTGATTTGGCAAAAGCTGCAGTTGGTGCAGAATGCGGCGGCCCGGCTCCTTTCAGGGGGTGGGTTGCACATTACAGCTCTGCTCTACAATCTGTACTGTCTCCCTGTAGCCTTCCGGGCACAATTCACAGTATTAGTTTTGATCTTTAAAGCCCTGAACAGCCTGGGCCTCCCATATCTGAGAGACCGCCTTTCCTCTTGTGTTCCACTGTGGCCCTTGTGGTTGGAAAGGAGTGCTCTCTCGTGGGTGCCACCAGCCAATCTTGTCCTTCCGACAAGAGCCCACAGGGAGGCATTTTCAGTTGCTGCCCCATCATTATGAAACTCCCTTCAGAGGCAGTGTAAAACATTTCTCTTTGGCAAAGAATTTTGCAGGCAGGGTTAAGGGATGGGGGTTGGGGCTAAAGGAGGGTTTTTCATTTAATGAAATTTTTAAAGAGAGTTTTATTGTATTTCTATTTTCTGTGTTATATGCAAGCCATCCTGAGCCTTAGGGGAAGTTCTTAAGAAGATTAGATGATAGATAGATAGATAGATAGATAGATAGATAGATAGATACTGCTCAGCCCCCACATGGATTGCAGTGGCATAATCAGCAGGAGGGAGCTAAATTCCCTTAGCCCCTGAAGCCCAACCCTCTGACCCTTGAAGCCGCACCCCTTTTTCAAATTATATCAATCAAACACAGAACATCCCCTCACGTCATCCAGACATTAACCCCCAGCCCAGCCTCTCAAGTGGCCTTTTCAAAGTTCTGTCATATGAACAACAGAAGCAACACTCTACTCCCTTTAATGTGACTTCTAGAGAAGGACTTTGCATATTGCCCAATAGTTAGATAACTTTTTTTAGGATACTGCAGCAGCATTGTCAATATTGTGCAGCTCAGCTTGAGCATGGAGAACAAATAGGTAGCTAATTTGTTACACACGGATAATACCCTGAAATTCCGGACAGCCTGCCAGGTGCCCGATCAGTATTTGATTACTGAGTTGGGCATCTGATTATCCACAATAATGGGTATGATGTTGCCAAGTTACTGATTTTCCATTTTACTGACCAGTTTCTGTAACAAAAACTGGAAAATCATTAACAGAAGCTGGAAAATTAATAAATTGGGTAGACCGACAGGCACTAATTGGGTATCAATTTGTACTTGAAGCTACTATGTCAAATTGGTACCATAATTTTATTTATTTTATATTTATTTATTTTACAGATTTATATCCCGCCCCCTCCTGCAATGCAGCTCGGGGCGGCTAACAACACCATAAAATATTAAAATTCACTTAAAATATAAATATAAAAACATCATCTAAAACACATCACATAAAACAGGGCTAGAAAACAAATGAATAAATGGGCGGGGGATTAAAATCACCCCCCCTCCCTCCCAAAGGCCTGGGCAAACAGCCAGGTCTTACAGTTCCGCCGAAATGTCAAAAGGCTTGGGGCCAGGCGAGCTTCCTCCGGAAGGGAGTTCCACAGCCGC
>QEPC01006909.1:4177210-4214755 GCA_003113815.1 Sphenodon punctatus | reverse complement strand
TGGGGAGCGCAAGTTGAAAATGAACTCCATAAGTTAGGTTTCTCTAAAGACTTCTTGCTACAGTATGGGTTCAAAGTAGCTAGAAAAATGATCAAACAACAGGTCTTAGATCAAGAGGCCCAGATGGAGGTGGCTCTGCTTTTTGCCCAAAAAGTAGCTCCGGACTATGTTAAAATCAAACCCCAAAATAACCTACCAAATTATTTAATGAATTGGCCAGACTGGAAGGTGAGACATGTTCTTACCTTATGTTGACAATGTCTTTCCCTCAGCAGTCCTTGAGGGAAGATTCAGAGGTTGTCCGTACAGTGCATGTTTGTGCCAATCCTGTGACAGTGGAGAACTGAGACTCTTCTGCATATCATCTTTGAGTGTTCAGTTTATGAGAAATGGAGAAGGAGGTACTTTAGTAGCACTGTTCAATGTTGCCCCTTGTGGCTATGTAACAATATGCTCACGAAACTACTTGAGAGAGGAGACATGGATTTATCCAAACAGGTTGCTAAATATTGTATCCATGTTTTGGGCCATAAAAATATCTTATTAAGTTGTCATAATCCAGCTGTACTGGATAGGGTGGGACCCGGCTGGGATACTATATGCACTTATAAGATGTGTTCTACTATGCTGCAGTAGAATGATGAACAGCATAACCACTATGGGAGCAGGGCTTAGGGGAGGCCAAGTTGGAAGAACTGTTCCCTTCAGTTTTGAAGGTTGTTACTTCCTTCGAATAGCAAGCATGCGAAGCTGGATTTTTACTGGTAGCTCCCTGCTTTACTAAGAGTACAACAACTTTGGTTCAGTTTAAGCATTGCTAACATCCAAAAACTGCTCTCTATGATTTCTCTAGCTCATGAATTTTACAGGAGTCTTCCACTCTACTCCCCACTGTCAGAGCTCTTTTCCTTGTGCAACACTGGCCATTCTGCTTTCTAGGACCTCCCCCTGTACAGGACCCCCTGGCTAGTTGGTTCAATCCTTGTACAGGGCTCCCTGACTCTATTGTGCCCATATACAAGACTCTCCACTTGGCATAATGCTGCCCATTCTGTAGCTCTCCCCATGTACAAAGCTCCCTCACTCAGTTGTCCTCTGACCAGGGCTCTCTACCAGCACAATGATGGCCATTATTCTGCAGCTCTCTGTCTCTACAAGACTCCCACTGTATTCGTCCTTGGACAGGGCTCCCTTTCTTGCACAACTCTGCCCATTCTGCAGACCTCCCCCTGTACTACGTTCCATATTCTGTATCCCCAATAAAGCTGCTCCCTGTAAAGTGCTCCTCCACTGTGTATGCTCCCTCCCTCCCTGCTCCCCCATAGGATTTCCTTCCCTGGGCTGAGGCTTGCTCTTAGAGTCCTCCCAAGAGGACTTTACACTTGCCACTCTGCCCCACAGGGCTGCTCTGCACAGGACCACCACCCCCTCCTTCTTCAGAATGCCCACTAGGGACGGGACTACCGGATTTCCTGGTATCCGATAATGCCGGTACTGGGCGTACCAGCATTATTGGATTCAACCCGGTATTCAGGCCCGGTTACCGGATTCCAGGTAGCAGATTTTTTTTTTACATTGTGGCCATTCAAATGAATGCCCGCAATGTAAAAAAAACCCACCAAAAACCCGCGTTTCCCTCCCCGAGTCCAGGCTGCGCAGGTGGAAGGGAGGGACACCCACCCTGCCCAGCCTGGATTTAAAAAAAAAAATTCCCCTAAGTGTCTCCGCCAGAGCCCAGCACCAGCGGCCATTCCAGCAGCAGCCGGTAAGTATACTTGATCCCCGGGGTGGGTGGGGGTTTAACACCCCCAACCCCCACCCCAGGTATCACCCTACTGTTCCCACCAGGATCCTACCTTCCAGTTTCTTGAGCTCCAGGTGGCGGAGTTCCGGAAGTTCCCCGGAAGGCCTACTAGCGTCTGAAGCCGGCAGCCACAGCCGGCGCTGAGGCCTCCGGACCGCCACCTCCGCCACCTGGAGCTCAAGGAACTGGAAGGTAGGATCCCAGTGGGAACTTGTTGGAAGTAGGGTGATCCCTGGGGTGGGGGTGGGGGGTGTTAAACACCCCACCCCACCCCAGGGATCATACAGTATACTTACCGGCTGCTGCTGGGACGGCCGCTGGTGCTGGGCTCCAGCAGAGACACTTAGGGGAATATTTTTTTAAAAATCCAGGCTGGGCAGGGTGGCTGGCGGGTGTCCCCCCTTCCACCTACACAGCCTGGGAGGGGGAGGAGGGAGGAATTTTTTTATTCCATTGATTTCAATGGGAACAGTGCCCCATTGAAATCAATGGAATAAATCCGGTACCGGTATACCGGATTTAATCCGGGAATCCGGTTTTTTGGAAACCGGAATCTGGTAAATCCAGTCACCGGTAATTGGCCTGGGGTCCCACCTCTAATGCCCACTGTATTAGCCCAGAGCAACTGCTTACCCCTCATTCCTTAGTGGGTTTGGGAAAGTTGGAGGGAGAAGCACTGAAAAAGATTGATTTGATCCCACCTGTAGCCTCCTGTCCCTGTCTGTGGGATAAACCTCTGCCCTCTTCCTGCACCTGGGACAATCCCAGGCAAAATCCAGCATTCTGTCCCCAGCCATGCTCCTCCAATGGGGCACCCCATTGGAGCCACAGCCCAGACACCCCATGTTTTTGGAGGGGGATGGGATGTCACTGAAATCCATGTGCTCTGGGTGGGTTTAGGGGGCAAAATCAGTCACCCCAAACATCACTGCAGGATTAGCCAGCTCTGTTGTTCAGCCATCTCGGTGTCCCTTGCCCCCAAGCTGAGGTGCCTGCTGTGCGGGATCAGATCAGAATGACCTTCAGCTGTGTTCCTTCCACAGGTCTTGCCTCTCCCCACCGGATCAGCTCTAAACATGGCTGACCAGTCACTCACACTGCCCCCTGGGAGGTGCAGTTCCCTCTCTTTCCCCAGCACTGATAGGTTCTTTTAAGCAGTGCCTGCTGGGAGTTGTAGTCCCCAGGATACAAGACTGTTTGCTTTTAAACAGTTTCTGCTTTACACATAGAATCTCCTTCAGCAGTCCTTACAGGCAGATAAAAGCAAATCCCCTACTTACAGAGAGCATGTGTCCTCTGTGATTTAGGTTCTCCGGAGTCAGTAGCGCACATTTTGTTACATTGCACGGCCTACCGGGCTCTAAGAGAGAAATATGTTGCCCCATTTATAGGTGTAGGGGACAAAAGGAAGAGGCTATAACACGTGTTTTGCTAAAGCCTAGTGGCCCCTGTGCGACGTCTATAGCAACTTATTGTCTTAGAGTTCTTTTGTTTAAAGCCTCCAATGATAAAAGCAAGTCGTCATTTTAAGATTTAACTTATTTTGCTCAATAATATTTATTGACTTGGAAATTTTAATTTTGCTCCTCACTTCCCAGAGGTACTTATAGTTTAGGTTTTATGATGTTTGTCTGGTCAGACGCAAGTTCAAATTGTTATAAATTTTGTGTATATGTGTTTATTTTGAAATAGCCCTTGAGGCTGCTCAATAAAATTTTCCTTCCTTCGTACACATAGAATGTTCGCACTCTCAGGATGGTCTCTTTAGGCTAACATTGAATTTTCAAGATGTCATAACTTAAAAACTACTAACCAGATTTACAAAAGGTAAACCAAAGGCACATTCCACCAGCCTCCTTGAATTTTCTAAAAGGCTTACACCTCCTCCCAACCAACACAAAACCCCTTTACCCTGCCAAAATCAATACGGTCTAACTTTTGAAAAAAAACAGGCTTTCAAAGTGCAGTTTTCACACTCAGATATCTCAGCTGTTATCCAACTGGTTTGAATGACATTTGGACAGTGTGAGCTGCTTATACCAGTGATCCTTCACTAAAAATGTCAGAGTCCTACCTTTACCCATGCCAATTTAATAGCAAGTAGAATGCTGGGACTTTATAATGGAGGGTGTAACACACCTTAACTATTAAAGTGCTCCCGTGCTCTAATAATCAGGGACCTGAGTTGACTGCATGCAGCGTTGCTGCAATTTGCAGTGATTTTCGCAGAATCAGCCAATTCTCGCAGAATCAGCCAATCCTCGCAGAATCCTCACAGAATCAGCCAATCCTGACCATGACCTGAGGGTATATAGGCCCCTGGGAGATGAATTGTGGGTGGGTGGGGTCTGAAGGCCCTTGTCACGGACGTAGGGGGAAGGATAGGGAAGGGGACAGGCAGGACCCCAGGAGACTATACTACAAAATACAGAAACAGGACAACACTCAGACAACCAGAGGCAACTATGCTTATCGCCAAAACCTAGCTTGGTAAGACTAGGGTCCCTCAGGGTGTAGGGTGGGCTTTCCCTCAGAACTAGAAGGCAACCCTTTTCATCATAGGGACTAGGCGAGCAGTAGCTGTCTGCCTCGGAGAGACACGACGTACAAACACGAAGGGAAGCCACCCACTCAGGGGAATACACAGGGCCCAGGGCACCGTGCAGTTTCTGTGAAGGGAAAAAGGGGGAAGGGGGATAGATCCTGGGGGGAAGGGGAGGGAGTATAGGGGATAGGGATAAGGGACTGGGAGGTGCAGGGGAACGGGCTTTCTTCCTTATATCAAGGTGGTAGGAAGGCAGGGGGAAAGGGAGGCTGGAAGGGAACAGGGCAGCAAGGAAACAGGTACCCACACTAAATCTCACACTGAATACACTTAACCAGGAAACACCAAGACAATAGACCCACGTATACTCACTCACTCACTCACTCACTCAGGAAGGGGAACACAGGGACCAAATGCTTATCACACTTCTCCACTCTGACACAGAACTCCAAGGCAAGAGGGGGCCAGCTTCTCAAGAATGATTACCGGCGGGGGAGTCAGGCCCCGCCGGTACCATTTATAGTTTCCCTTGTTTGCTGCCTCTAGTTCCCCGGGCGGGGCCCAACCACCCTGCTGCCTCAGCTGATGCTGCTTTGGAAATGCAGGGGGCATGGTCAGAGGCACGCTCCCCTGCTACGAAGCCCCGCCCCTTCATTTGTCCAGCGCCGCACCTGTGTCCCCTGCCGAGCCCCCGAGGCGGGCCCGGCTTCGTGTCAGCGGACCCGTCGTTCTGGGGTGCTCGGCCTGGGGGGGGCGCGCGCTGACAACCCTATGTTTGTGCTAGGGAGGTGCTGAAATTCCAGAGGATTTGAGTTGTGTTTGATTAGCAAAGTTGTGATTCTATGTGAAACCTATTGCAAATTTTCTTCCCAGTATGCATAGTTATGCAAATCAAGTTAATTATGCAAATATTAATGCTCGCAGTGAATTTGCAGAATTTGCCTTCACTGGTTGCAGAATTTAAGATTTTTTGGTGCAGTCAACTCAGGTCCCTGCTAATAATGTATGCGGTAACCATTTGTTTCTGAACAATCATCTGTGACCTTGATGGTTCTTTGTTCAAAAACCTATATAAGGGGTCACCGACTCTCTCTTTGTCAGCTGTCCAGAGTCCCATCGACCATTTTTGCATGGATACGCCCCCCCCACTTGGTGTTCAAGTGGGTGTTCCACTGGTGGGGGCGTCCATGCAAAACGGCCAGTGGGGGGGGAGGAAATGGGCTTTTGCTCACTGTTTGTCCCTGAAAACACCGCGGGCAATGGGTGTGGGTGCATGCGCGCTCCCGCACAACACCCACCTCCACCCATCACCCACCCATCTCCACCCATGGAGCCCTCCAGAAAACTGGAGGAGGCTCCCTGGGTGGAGATGGGTGGAGGTGGGTGGGTGTCCGTGTAAAGGGACACACACTCACCTTCACCCACCGCACCATAGCACCCATCACCCCACCAACCCCGTCTGTGTAAAAACAGCCATAGTGCTGATATCAGGTCACCGCTGGTGTTATCCTAGGAAACAAACCTGTAGGCTTTGCATTCACTGTTGTGTCTAGATTCCATTGTCTTCCCCAACGGGACAAGGCTATCAGCGTGGCCCAGGAATTGTCAGACCTGTGTACGATTAGTATCACTATAGAAATGATAAATAGGTGGAGGAGGAGGAGGAATCCAACACCTTCATATACACCCTCCAGCATCTGCCTGCCTGTTCCCCATGCACACCCTACTCCCCACCCTGGCTCCCCCAGTTTTGTCTTCCATTACACATCCTGTACTCATCAACCTTGTTCCCACCATACACCTCTCCCAAAGTACTTTGAAGTCCAGTTTAGGCCTAAAATGACAAATCATAAATTCTGTTTCCATTAGAAACAGGTAATTCATCTTCATTCACGCAACACAGCTTTTCCACTGTTTTCACCATTTTTGCATTATTTTTCATGAATTGAACAGTGCTACTATAGGACCAGTCCCAAGCCCCATGTGGGATGGGGGATGTATATTCAAGAACAAGGTGTGGGGGTTAAGTGTATGTATGTTTTTTGTATGTGCTTTCATTTGGGTTGGAGAGAATGGGACTAGGGCTGAGATGAAAGCAAGTGTTCCCATTACGCAGGAAAATAGGAATTTTCACACCCCTGGGGACTGTGGTTGTGCAAAAAGTACCAGATAAATGCCCAAGAAGTGCTGGAAATTGCTATAAAAGCGATGTAAAAGTGCTGTAGAACTGTTGTAAAAGTCACAAAAATTCCTGGAAAGTGACATAAAGGACTAAAAAATACCAGAAAGTAACAAAAAATGATTTACAAAATGTTGGAAAGTGACAAAATTAACAAGTAACCATGAAAAATCACAGGTGCAGATATTGATAATGGTAGAAATGCGGAATCACCAGAGACTGACGAAGTACCAGCAAACACTCAGATGTGCTCCACAAAGGTCATTACTATTTCCCTACAGAATGGGAATGTTTGCTCTCATCTCAGCTCCAATCCCATTCTCCCGAATTCAAATGAAAGCACATACGAAAAACATACATACACTTAGCCCCCAAACCTTGTTCTTGAATACACATTCCCCATCCTCCATATATACCACTTCTCAGCACCTGGGTGACCCCTACCCATACAAACACTACTCCCCCCCCCGGGCCCTGGCTGTCCTTCAACCTTGACCATGGCACATCACCTATTTCTCAGGCTTTCCCCCCCATATGCACCATTTTTAAAAAGGGGGCACATATGCCGAACATCCAGCAGTCATTTTGCGGATGCACAATTATGTTTTTAATTTTTTTAAAAAAAATTAATAGATTTTAAACCAAATACGCAATGGATTTGTTGCCACTGTTGTGGTTCAGAACAGATTAATCCATAACGGCCTGTTATGAGCAGTTACGGATGAATCTCAATCCGTAATGCCCACCACTATTATTCAGTAGCATAGGAAAATTGTGGCAAGGCACCAGAGGTTGACAGAATATCAGTGGAGGTTTTGAAGGCTGGAAGTGGTTGGTGGTTTTCCATCCTTGCCCCCCTTTTTACCGGAATTAATGAATCTGGTAATATTCCATCAGATTGGACTATTACCAGATTGGGAAGAGCAGAGTATTGGGACTTTATCCGTTATTGGCAAATGCGTCCTCCTCGCCAACGTTTTATCTTGGGGAGGACTTACCACTGGCGGCGAGACAAGTCTTTCTTCTCACCAGGCTAAATGCCTTTCCCTCTGCATATACCATTGGCAGATATAAGGGTACCCCGTTGGTTGAACGTTTGTGCCTATGTTCATTAAGGCAGGCTGAATCCCTAATTCATATTTTATTGGTGTGCCCTGCGTATGCTAGGATGCATGAGAAGCTTTTGGTCCCTTCATTGGCCCCTTTCCCGGGCCGCCTGGCACCATTTCTGGTGGGCATGTTGCTTGGTAGTAATTTGGTTACAACCATTCAGGCGGTTGGAACCTTCTTATGCTGGGTCATCATATTCAAACAGCAAAGAGAGGCTGATTCCAGCCTTGAGGGCCCAGATTAAACACCCGATTAGAAGCTGAATGTTCTGTGACATGGCTGTCTGGAAACACAACCTTTCTCTTTGGTGTGCTTCCGACCTCAGTTCTAGCATAGTTATGATTGTTTACAAGTACTAGGGATCAAGTGACTGTGACTGTGATGTTCTCTGCCATCTTGTGTAAGGCAGTTTTGAGGCCTAATGAATGCAGAAGTTGATGTTGTATTTAAACGTTGAAATTAAATTTTAAGTTTTAAAGTTTTTATTATAAGTTTGATTTTATTATGAATGGAATATAAAAGTGTATTGTCTGGCTGCTCTGTGCTTTGTGCAATGGCCTGACAGCCACACAAAGAAAGAAAGAAAGAAAGAAAGAAAGAAAGAAAGAAAGAAAGAAAGAAAGAAAATTGTGACTTGGGAGGTGGGTTGAAATAAGCAGCAAAATTCTTATTGTCAAGTAATTTTGCCATCTCGGGAACTGGGACTGATATCCCAACTGTTCTGCAATACTGATAGAATTTTCGTGTAGATTGTGAGCCACCCTGAGACTTTTGGGAAGGGCAGCATAAAAATTTGAAAAATAAAACTCCTAAAAATTTAAAATAAGAATTCTGTCTGTTCATGGTTTATGTATTTCTGAGCCAACCGCATTTCTGAGCCAACCACTGTGCGAACAGACTACCCTTTAACCTCCCTGCTGCTGGCCCAAACACAGTTTAAAGAAACAGTGCCTCTATTCCAGTGCCTCAATTCAGAATTGTTGTTGTATGTTGTTCCCTTTGCTTTGTCCAATGTACAAGGGGAAATGGAGACGATAGAAGGAATGCAGTATTGTATTGGTATTACCTCTTGGAATTAGAAATGGATGGCAAAGTGATAAACAGGAAAGTGGTATACGGAAAAGTGGTAGACAGGATCATGGTAAGGCCGTTATCGGGAAACGAAATGTTGATCCAGACATTGCCAAGTACTGAGCGGTTCTTGATTCAAGCAAGACATGTATCAGGAACCAGGATTTTGACAAGAATTACCATTTTGTGAAATCTTATGTCAGTCCTACTTGGGAACCTCACGTGGCTCTAGAGCAGTTCAAGTGTGGCTCTCAGCCAGGGCTGGTCCTGGGCTCCATGCTGCCTTAGTCGTCCTGTGTTTTACTTCATTGCAGCTGAGTCTTGGAAGCTGAATCACAGCTGCTTTTCAGAATCTCAGCTGCCAAGACTAGAGCACAGCCTCCACCTGCCATAATGAAGCAGGAAAGGTTAGTGTGCACATATGCATGTGCCTTCTGACTCTTGGCCATATAAAGATTTTGCAATGCAACTTTTAGGTTTGGGAACTTTGCCCACCCCTGCCCTTTACTTAACGTGTCACAGATGGCTGTTTTTTAAAAAAATCATCCGGTGAAGGAGACTCTACAGCCTCCCTAGACAACCAATTCCATGGCTCACTTATTTTTGCCTCGGAAAGCCTACCCTTTTGAAGCAACTTGCCCAAAGTGACAAAGAGAGGCTGACAGATTATGTGGGTCTCCCAAGTCCTTGGGTAGTAGCACCCTAACAATTGGATCCTTTTTCCTGGTTGTTGTTTGATTAGAAGCATCAATACAGCTGGAGCAGAACAATATGCAAAACCAGGCATAAGCAAAGCCCTCCAGATTGTATAGCCTTAACATGTATGAATACATGGTGTTCCAGTCAATTATCTCTATCAAAGCTTATTGCACAGGACTTGATGACTCCTTTCTTCATGCCTGCCAATAAAGTAAGCACAAAACAGATGGTCACTGGGAGAGGATGCTGTTCTCCCAGGAGAGAGTTCCTGTATCAGCGGAATATCTCTTCAATGCCTCTTTACTATTCCTATCCATTGGCATTGACAGCTGGAATTGAAATCTTACCTGCCTAACTTAGATTCAAATTCTGTGTCTGATGCGGGAGTGACTTGGCAGCCAGCACAGGCAGTGGAGAAGCAGAGCGAGCCAAGACGTCTGAGTGTGACTTTCCTTCTCTGGGTATTCAATTTAGGTCTCACCCCAGCCGGGCAAGTTAACCTGACAGCTCTATGTTTCAAGGGGAATCTGAGGTGACTATAGAAGGATTTTGATTTTATTGTAAGCGAATTGGAACTGATGTTTGTTTGTGGCAGACAAAACCAGGAGTGTGGGTCCAGGACAGGAAGGCTAGATTAACCAGATTAGATTAACCGCTGCCAGTAGCTTTCTGGGTGCAATTCAATATGTTCTTTTTGACCTTTAAAGCCCTAAACAAGCTGGGCCCCACATATCCTTCCCTATGTTCCATTGTGATTCCTGCAGTCAGTCGGGAACACCCCCTTGCCAGTACCTTCTGTCTGCCAGGTTCATACAGCCAGGGCATGCACAGAGGAGTTCTCAGTTCTTGCAGGGAAGAGTTCCCAAGTATTGTGGAACTCCCTTCCCCTAGAGGGTCAACTGAGTGTTTTTCAGAGGCAATGTAAGGCTTTTATTTTGGGTCAATCATTTGGTCGGCAGGGATAGGGGTTGGCATGGGGATTTCTAGGGGATTTTTATATATTCTTACGTATATGTATTTTTATATGGGTTTTATGTTGTAACTCACCAAACCTCATGCAGAGTTTGGGAGTATTTTGTACCCCAGATGTGTATATACTGCAATAACTCACAAATTAGTGGCTCTCTGGTTTGGCCCTTTTAGGACATTGTCATCTGCTCCCAGGGCCACAACATACCCAAAGGAAAGTGAGATACCATTAACTGTTTCTTTCCTATGAACAAAAAGAGGCTCTGGAGTAGGTTTGTACCCCCCACACAATAGAAATTTTCATATGGGATACAGGTGTAGCCCAGGAAGTACTAAAATCAGGATAAATGGAACCCAACCACCTTCTATTTTATGTGAGAACAGAAGCCAAGATATGTCACATTATGTGACGCACGTGTGCTGGCCTTTTAAGGGCAGTCCGCTGGACACTGGAGCCATCACCCTTTGTGGAGTATAAAGGAAGGCCCAACCTGACAGGAGTCAGTGGAGCTAGGGCAGGCACTTAGCAAACTCTCCACTTTATGTTCTCCAGGGTCCCGAAGGCCAGGAGAAGGAAGCTAGCAAGGGAGTGAGAGGGGGAGGGGGACCCAGAAGCAGTCCAACTGCTGGAGGTCCCTGAGGACTGTATATACTGTGTGTACTGTTTGCATATATATGCACTGGAGACTGGAATAAAGTGGTGTTCACATAAAGACAACACCTATTGCCTGTTCCTGGGGAACGAAGGAGCACGAACCTGAATGAGCGCCCCTGATCCTGCAGGGAACTGCACCAAGCAGAGGGCGGGCGTTCACACAGTACATTTTTGTTGGTACTTCCAATCACATAACATCTATCTATCTATCTATCTATCTATCTATCTAACGTATATCAAATTAAAGCTCAGGAACTGAAGAGTTGCAATTGTAAAAACTAGGGATGGGACTTTGGGCAAATTCTCGGTATCGGTTTTATATTGGTATTAGATCTCCATTTATCAGATCTATCATATCTATCAGTATTGGATCTTTAACACCACAGTTTTTGCCATTGAGTTTAATGGGGAAAACCACAGTGTTAAAAATCCGATAATGTAAAAAACTCGATATTGCTGATACAGAGAATTATCAGTTTTATCAGATTAAAACCGAAAGCGCCATTATTGACCACGCTCGGTTCTCGGCAATACCGATAGTCCCATCCCTAGTAAAAACTCAATAAAAATTAATATGAATTTAATAAAAAATACAGCTTCTAAACAGGGACCTTGACTTGCTAAAAGTAGAGATACACTTCATTCTGCACACTGTGGATCTAGTCCCAGAAATTCCCCAGCATTCAGCTATTTATGTCTTCTTGTGGACATCTAAGAGAAGATGGTAATTCTTCTCTAACTAGAAGACACAAAAAAAGAAAAGTAAAACTCATAATCTCTGTTGATGAGCTGAACCTTCCAATGAAGTTCACTACAACATGCCAGTCTGGTGGGGCTGGAAATACGAATGTGAGAAGGTTACCTATTGCATAAGGAAGGCATGTATTATTTCCAAGAGCTGATCTCTGTCCTTCAGACATGGGATGACAATAAATGTGTCAAGGTCCTGCTATGGCCCATCTGGGCCAGAGACTCACCATCACATTGTTTTCTAGGCCAACAGATGTGGGCCTGCTGCTGCCCCGACCCAGGTAGATGGATGGCCTGGAACTGGTTCCCTGGATGATTATGGGCCCACAGACCAAGCCAAGGCCGTTGGCGCCCAGGCAGGCTAGTGTGGGATATAGTGGGCCACGCATCTGTTTGCAGCCCCATTCCCACCAGGGAATCGGGGGTTGCAATGGCCAGCCACCATGTCTGCCCATGATTGGCCACCATGGGCAGCCTGTCATGGAAGGGGTAGGTTCTGGGGGCATGCCAGAGGTGGGGTCACCTGGTCATATATTTGTTCTTTTCTTCCATGCTACCATGGGTGGGGGAGTGCTCGCTGTCTTGCCCAATCAGGCTCACATGAGTTCTGTGCCCTGACCTGACCCCATCAAGGCCACTCCCTCCTTCCTGAACATTTATTTATTTATTCATTTGTTTGTTTGTTTATTTAACTAAATGTATACCCCGCCCCTCCTGCCAGGTAGCTCGGGGTGGCTAACAAATAATAAAAAATACAATAAAATACAATAATAATTATAAATACATCATAAAACATTCTATCCATATGGAGGCTGTCATAAAACATATCAAATCAAACTCAACCCACCCTAACCCAAACCCCCGCCCTTCACCCATCTCCCTCGCCAAACGCCTGGTGGAACAGCCAGGTCTTGCATTGTCTCTGAAGAGAGGAGAGGTCCGGAGCCTTGAATTGGGCCCGGAAGACTATAGGCAGCCAGTGCAGAGAATGGAGCTCAACTGTAATGTGCTCCCGGCAGCCCTTGCTGCCTGCACGTTTATTGTCACCCATAGATATTCCTTTCAGCTGTTAGCCCAGGCAGTTTCCAATCACAGTCGTATTTGCAATAACAATTAATTGAAGCCAATGGTAGATGCAATCTAGCCAATAAGGTGCTGGATAATGAACTTGGGTGATTAGAGTTCAAACCCCGGCTGGGTAGACTTGGATAAATCACTGTTTCTCAGTTTCAGGTCCCCATCTGTAAAATGGGAATGTAAGTTACCTGTCTTTCTGTTCCTCTCCCCTTCCATGTCCATCCTATATTGTATATTAGGGCAAAGATAATAATAATATACACTATAATAATAATATACACTATAATATATTCAGCAATGTCATCTGTGCAGTCCATCAACCACCTCAAAGGGCAAGCACTGTTAGGAGTCTTTCCAGAAATAAATACTAAAAAATGTTATTTTCAGCAAAGAATGATAGGATTTACCATGAGTACAGCGGCAAATTTTTCACGGGTATTGACTAGTAGAAATAAAATCACTGGCAGAAGAACATCTTTGTATTATTTAGTTAACAAGTCAAACAGTCATCAAACACAAATCCACAGGAAACCAGACTTCATTAGTTTGGGTTCTCGCGGCACAGAGCTACTTATTTCATGTCGTAAACAAAACATTTCCAAGAAAATGGTGACTCTCAATTAAACAAACTGCCTCCACACTCCAGAAGTCCAAATTAGGTCTTTCTTTCTCTTCCTAGCAGACACTAGAGTAGTTTTCAAATTGGATAACATCTGGCTGTTGCACTCAGTAGGTATATTATATAACAATAAACACATTCCAATTTCATCCTATTAAGCATGTGTGTAAAACATGGTTAGCCCTGTGATTAGGCTCACGCTTTTACAACAGGGTCACTCACATCATGTAATAACCCCCATGCTTAAACCAGGCAATAAATTCTCCAGACTAATTGTATTAATAAAGGAATCACAGGTATAAATCATCTACTTTGTCAGAAGACACCCCTTTAGTTTTCCAACCTTGCTGAATGGTATAAACTGGACAAGAACTGCTACTGGCAATATCTTTCACTGAGACACACGATTAGACATCTGACAGACTTGAGCTGAAACAGTATCCCCAGGCAACCAAACCTATTAAACTTTCTTCAACAGCTGGCTAAATCTGAAAAAGAAACACCTCAGCAGCATCAGTTTATAAATTTGTCAATTCTTGAATGAAATGCAAGTGGAAAGATTCAAAACCAAAATTAGATGTAATATCAACCCTGGGAGGAAATTCGACAGGAATATCAAAATATCAGCACTTCCACCCCTGGATTGGTGACTGAAGATAACTCAGCCAAAATAACATTTACTAGGAAACCCTCTCAGCAGATTGCACCAGCATGAGTCATGTAAACTTCAATAGGACTTGCACCCATTCTAAGGGCTAGCACACTTGTGGTCTCTATGTGGTAGACGGGGTCCTTAGAATTAATTTGGTGGGCATCCACTCAGATGAGGTGAATTTGCATGACCATGAAAAAGAGATATTGGAAGCGTGGTTTGAAATCTTATCCTGATGTTGTAGGAATGGAAAAGCAGAAGTATGGGAGAGAAGCTACATCTTCCAAAGCAATGCAGCTAAGCACTCGGGAAACCCTATTTTACATAGTTCTAAGTGTCCTAGCAGAAGATAGGACTATCTGGACATCCTACGGAAAGATATCCAGACATCCAATGGAACGAACATTCTTTTCGTTTGGCTCTGAGAGGTTTCCTGGATGAGGGAATGTTCTATTGTAATTGTAACACAGCATTTCTGAGTGTTGTTGCTGGGGACAGAAGACATGTCCAGAATCAAGGGTGTAACTATAATGGGGATAGGTAGTGGAGCTGCACAAAGACCCATAAGCCTGGGTCACCCACCTCCATGTTCCTTGGAACAGCTCCATCCTCTTGCTGGGAGGATGATGGGGGTGGGGGGCATTCTATCTTATGCATCAGGGACCATCCCGACTGAACTACACCCCTGTCCAGTGTAAGGAAGGCTCCAGAATAGAGGTTTGTATAAGGTTGTTTTCTCACCTGGATGCTACAGATCTTTTGTATCTGATTAAAAAGATTGAGGTTATGTTCTTGTTTTCCTTTCTTCTTACTCACCTCTCTCTTTTGAAAATAAACCACAAAAAAGTACAAAGCCCACAAGGACTGAGCATTATCCAGCATGTCAATCTAATTATTCATTCTCTTGGTAGTTTTGAACAGATTATTTTCTCTATTCTTTGATGCTAATGGCTGTCAGAATTTTATTCTCCTTATGGATCAACTCAAACAGTGAGAGCAGTGTTATCAAAGCAGCTGTTCTATTCTGTAGAGCGAATGTCCTGTGCGTGATACCTGCATTTTTCTCCCTGATGTCAGAATGCAGGAGAAGATAGTTAGATTAATGCCAGGAGGCTAAGAAACAAAATTAAAGATGTAATCCTCTACCATGAAAGTCCATGGGAGTTTTGTCATTGACCACAATCCCAAACCCCTCCACGCGGGATAAGTACAGGATCCTCATGAATTCCTCTCAGCATAATGTCTCTGCTATGGTCTTGTTGTCATGTTGTGCCTCAGTTTCCTCAAAAGGAAAATTTGCTTAGTGGTCCAGCCAGACATAATCTTGAACTGGATATAGGGCGGCTTTCTTCCAGATTGTGGAAACTTAGTTTACACTGTGCTTAAAGCAAACCAGCTCAGAAAAGTATTGTAAAGACAATATTATTTATAAATGAGGTACTGAGACAAAGAATGTTATAAATATAAAACATAGTTTACTTAAATTTAAATAAAAAGTACCAATATATTACAAAAGAGAATCAAAGTCAGTTACAAGTACATGATCTAAATAAACATTTCTGTTTAAAGAAACAGCTTTAAAAGCTAACATATGCTTAATTCATTGGCTCAAATGCATCAAAAGAATATACTTTCATATTACCCAGTTCTGTGCCCAGTTCTGCCATTAAGGTGAGAAACGTTTCTCATGTCAAATTAGAATCCTTCTGCCGAATCAAACAACTCCTCTGACTCTTATTGCTTGAGGAGCCCAGTCAGATGATGTCAGTTACAGAGGAGACTGACCACGGAGTTTCAGTCAGCTTTCCTTCAACATTAGCTGCTGTCCAATTAGTTAAATCCAGCTGCTAGCTAATTTAAAGCTATAACTTTACTTCAAGGGGAGGTACCCCTTGAAACACAGATGGCCAAAAATATATGCTTATTTTGAAACACAGATGGCCAAAAATATATGCTTATTATATGAGATACATGACATTGTGTGTTGTTTGCATTCACGTGTGTGGAGTTTCCATGGGTTATGGAATTGGCCTCACTGAATTTAATGGTGGAGAATGGCATCCTAAGCCACAATCTTAGTTTGTCGAGGTGTGCAAAGGGTTGCACACCAAAACATTACTCTAGACTTAAGTGGGTGCTGATTCTCATCCACAGTAAGAGGCATCATTGTGCAGCATAACTATGGTCTGTGGGCTGCTGCTTGTAATACTGACTATGTAACTCGCTTCCACACTTAGGGGCACACTTACCAGCAGTCAGATCACTTTAAGTTTTTATTACTTATTATTATTATTATTATTATTATTATTAGTAGTAGTAGTAGTAGTAGTAGTAGTATTTAGTATTATTTAGTATTTAGTAGTAGTAGTAGTAGTAGTAGACGACCAACAATGTACCTGGCACTGAACCATCATTAGCCCCAAGGAGTTTACAGTCTAGGGTGGAACAGAGGGAGAGACAGGAATACATTGATGAAGTTGAGGTTGCAGGTGCACATGCACATGCTTGGCTTAGTCGTAGAGATGAAACAGATATCTAATTTAGTACTTGAGTGTAATACGTGCATTTTCAAGTACTGTGTCAGATAGCCAATGGGCTACTCAATCACCGCTGAGGTACCAGATAGCTGGAAAATTGGTAATTTCTATTAAGGATTTACTGATTTTCCCATTACCGGTCGGTAAATTGGGATGGAAACCTGAAAAATTGGGACTGGAAGTCAACATTTTGGGACCCGAAGTTAGTATTCCAGGACATTGGGTACCCAGATTGTGCACTAATTAATCCCTAAAATTTTGGGGTCAGTTTGAGTACTGGAAATTTGACAGGTATACCCATTTTTGTGGGTACTTGTTTCATCTCTAGTTACGGTTACTCTGAGTGAGACAAATGGGAGGGGAGACAAGGGGGAGGGAAAATAAAGAGAGACAGGGATAGCATTCATGAAGCTGAAAAATCTCAGGTACATGTGCTTAGTTTCATTACAAGGGAGAGGGAGACCCTGAATGGAAGGACACTAGAGGAAGCATCAGTGAGCAGTCTGGGGGGATGTGGAGCTAGTAAGAAAAGCCTGATGGGAGAGGTAGGTTTTCAGGAAGGATATGAGTATTGATCACATAGATGGACTTGTCAGGTGTTAAGGGATTTATAGGGGAGGGAAGGGTGACATTGAATATGCAAGTGAGAATGGGTGACAAGCAACAATGCTTCTCACTATGAATGAGGATTCAGCTACTCACACACCACCAATGGACTTCTGGACAAATGAAAACATCATCCTTTTCAAACAGGCTGCGGTGCAGGGGGGCGGGTGTGTGCCACAGTGCAAGGGTGGTTGTGGGGAAGCCGTTATACAGGTGTACACCCACCTCCACCCATCGCTCCTGAATGGAGTAACCGCTGTTGTCGCCGGTTGCTCCATGCGTGATCTATGGGTGGAGATGGCTGGAACGCAGGAGTGTGCGTGCACCCTCGCCCACATGGATCTGTGTGAGTTTGCGGGGGTGTGTGTCGGGGAATCTCATGTGAAATAGGCCTAAGACTGCAATTCTCAACCAGAAGTACAAGTACTGAATTCCTGAAGTACGATCAGGAACAACTGCTGAAGTAATGAACACAAAAATTAAAGGAAGTACCAAATACACAAACTGCTGAACTTCTAAATATCTGAATTAATACATTTTGGAATGTTCACAAAGGATGCCCGTTTGAATTTGGGTATTTCATGTGGTACACCAATACCCAAACTGAATTTGTGAGTTTGCAATAGCTGATTCATTATAGCACAAGATAATAGACATCCATCCACAACTACACCTCAAGCTAATATGTGTGGCAAATATCATATCCTGCTTTGAATGAAATTAGTGGATAAACCTGCTATTTGGTTCCCATTTCATCTGCGGAAATGAACATCCATTTGGGGTATTTCATTTCAGTTATATCAGCCATTTCAGTTATATTTATTTATTTATTTATTTTATAAATTTGTACCCCGCCCCTCCTGCAAGCATCCCGGGGTGGCTTCCAACAATAAAATATCATACATAAAAGCAATTTAAAACCATCAATAGCCATACAAAATCATTAAAACAGGGCTCAGGACCTTCATCAGCCACCTTGATATTTTGGTCTCTTCCCTTTTGAGTTACTTTGTTCTGGCACTATTAGATTGGTATTGCACACCAAACTGTTGCACAATAGCACTAAATAGTGTTGAAATAAAGGGTGTTAACAAACAAGACGTTAGCCAACAATAATCCGTCCACTTGCCTGTTTATTGGTGTTTGTCCTCACTGGACATGGGGCCACCAACCACCCAGTCCACAGTCTCCACTCACAGTGTGGTCTTGGAGAATGTGGAACCCACTGTGCAGGTGAATATGGGCTAATGTGTGCCCACATGTCTGCATCCTGACAAATAGTTTTGCAGGTAGTGCCTCCACTTGTATAAGTCTGTCAGTACCTTAGAGTCGCAGGTGGAAATCCTAGAGCATCTGAGAAGCAACCAGTTCCTGCCGCTCTCTCTCTGCTCTGAGGCCCTTTTCAAACAGGCCAGCGGGGGGGGTGTGTATGGGAGACGGGATGGTGGGTGGGCGGTGTATGTACAGCCAGTCACACAGATGCACACTCACCTCCACCCATTTCCATGCACGGAGGCACCTCTGTTTTCTCCAGTGCCTCCGTGCATGGGGGATCGGTGGAGGTGGGGGGAGCATGGGAGTGTGCACGCACCCCCACCCACCTGCATCGGCGGTTACATGGACAACGCCCTCCCTCACCCACACATTTGCCAACATGGGCTGGGGGAGGGCGTCTCATGTGAAAAAGGGGCTTACTCTCACTGGGGCTGTCAGTGGGGGCTGTCTACAAGCACATGAAAGACATGCCGGGGAGGCTGGAGATGCAAAACGTGAGTGTGGGCTCAGTGGGGCTGCATGGACTGAACTTGGACTTCAGCACGTTAACATCTCCTTTGTTTTTTTCCCCCCAAAGTAACACTAAAGGGAGCAAAATACCCAAACCAAGTGACAAAAATACCGAAGGGACCCAATGAAGCAAAATACCCAAATAAATGGATATATGAATTGTTCTCATGCCAATACTCAGTGTTCTATAAAAAAAAATGAGTATAATATCCCCAAATATGAAAATGCCTATTTGTTTTAACTTTATGGTAAACACATTTAACTTTGTTATGTGCTGTATTCTTTCGTTGGTGGATTCATCTGTAAGGGCCATTAGTGAAAACACTCTGAGTGCAAATACTCTGAGTCCAATACCTTGCACTAAGGTAGGATAATTCCTACCTTAGTGCAAGGTATTGGACTCGGAGCGTTTTCAGACAAGCGCCTCCGCGTGCATTACCCACTGGTTATCCATGGCAGCCAATGGGTAATGCGTTGGTAAAGGGTGGGTGCTTGTCTGAAAACACCCTAGATGACCATTGAGGTCTCTTCCAGTCCTATGAATCTAGTCTCATGACCAAGTCCCGTTGCCTTCAATGAGCTGGCTCTGGAGAAAGTGTTTTTGGAATTGTAGCCATAGTGTAACACTGCTGAGAAAGAAGCAATGTAGGACTGTTCAGCAGCTATAATGCTGACTTTCATGGTTACACTCTGCTTTTATGATGCTTATGTTACTTTGTTCATATCTCGAGGGTGCTTGCTGTTTATGAGGCGAAAATCATATCCTCGGCTAAATAAATTTCAAGTTTATTACCAGAAGATACAGCTATTACCAATTTAGCAGTAATCACCTTCCTGTCATAGCCATGAAATCAGCTCTTCCCACCTCTTGTCACTCATCATGCCCACCCCAACCCCCACGGCACTCAAACTCCCTTGTTTTAAGAAGATTTAAGAAAAAAATGGTAGGAGGTATTTCTTATTGCTGTAAATCATCTAAAAACCCTATTCTCTCGCTAGTTAAGTGTATCAGATTATAAATTAATGGTGTTCAAAAAGCTTGTTGATAGTAGGTGCAATCCTCTCGCCCATGTACATCGCCCCCTACTCACGCCACACAACCAGAACATAGGCACTCAGGCATGTACGCATACTGCAAGCCTTGTAGGGTAAAGGTGCAACCCAGGCTGATGCAACCCTCCTCCCCCAAGCCCACACACCTCGTGGCCCGGGAGATGGAGCAGGAGCTGTGCCTACTCCATCCCCCTAGCCGTGGAGTGTGTGGGCTCGGGGGTTCGCATCGGCCTGGGTTACATCTTTGCCCTGCATGGCTTGCTGTGCCCACGCGTTCTGGCTAGGGAGCTGCGTACACGGGAGCTGCGTACACTGGCGGGAGCTGTGCCTAGGGAGCTGCGTACACGGGCCAGAGGATTGCGCCCATAGTGTACTTCTGTTGGGTACTTCAGTTGAGTACTCTGTTGGATACTTCTCTGAAGTGACAAAGGCGGCCACTATCAGAGACAGGATGTTGGGCTCGATGGAGCATTGGCCTGATCCAGTAGGTCACTTTTTACATTCTTATGTGAAGGTTAAGAATAATTTCAGCCATTGGTGGTCAGTAAGTACTGTGGATGTACTGGTAAAAACTAGACTCAAAATGAATATTTGAACTGAATACTGATTTTGGCAATGTTGGCATATTCACATTTGTTTAAGGTATGAACACATGGGCTGGGAACCTACTAGGACCTGTAGTCACCCTGGAGAGCCCACACACAGCTGCCACCCGCATGGGAAGAATGGGGAGCACAATAACTTGGCAGCCTTCCGTGTGGTATAGCTAGGCTGGGGGAGAGGGAGGGGGACAGTCACCACTCACACACACACACACACACACACACACACACACACACACACACACACACATCTTGTTTTCGCAGTGACTCCATGTGTCCCAACAGTTGGGCAGCAGCCTTGTCATTGCCCGGTACCCTGTGGTAGACCAGATTAGCCCACATGGTATCCATCCTCTGCCTTCCCCAGGATGATGCCATGCATAGTGGCCTTGGGGTGGCCCCAGCGTAAGCATCTGTGAGCCATCGTTCACACAGGAAGGTAACTCTGGCGTTAATGGGTGTTAATGTGGGGTAACATCTGGGAGCCACCATTCACACAAGAAGGTAACTCCAGGGTTAATGGGTGCTAATGTGGGGTAGCATCTCATCTGTATACACTAGAGCTGCAACTGTGTACCCGTCCAGTCGGGCAGTCCATCAAATTTGGGATGCCCGACTCACCCTGGTTGTGTTCAGGCACCAGCTGGTACCTGAATGCAATCCAACAGTCTACCCAACTTCCCAGACCCTGGGCTGCCTCACCTGGGCTGACTTCTGTTCAGGGTCTAACTGATCACCGTATTTGGAGTCGGGAAGAAATTTTTGCCTTTCCCTGCAGCATAGGTGCAGCTCGCCTGTTTGGGACATCTGGATTCTTCTTTTTCTAAAATTATTTCCTGTGATTTCAGGCATCAGTGTGCTCTGGTTAGTCCCAGTCTCTACTTGTAGCTATTGGTGGGATTTCTCTGTGCGGATGGTTGGGGTGTGGCAGGTCCTGCAGTGGTGCAAGGGGCTGGACTAGATGACCCTTGCGGTCCCTTCCAGCCTTCTGACTCTGTGATTCTATGACCTCACCAGCTGGGCTGCTCTTCCTCTGCTCTGGACTCCTTACTGCTTCCTGCTTCTTCCCAGCCCACATGCTGCTCAACTGAGTGGGGAATTTCCCCGCTCAGCTTTTTCTGAGTGGTGGGGAGTGAGGGAAAAAGGAGGCATCTTCCCCTGGGAACTAGTCAGAGTGCGATGCACAGTGAGATGTGATTCTGTGACTGTCTGTAAATAAAGGTGCTTTTAATGGAATTATTGTGAGCTGTTTTACCTGCGGGGGGAGGAGGAGGAAGATGTATTTAAATAGCACAAGCAATGTATCTTGCACTTTACAACTGTTGAAAATAGACAGGGTCCCTGCCCCGATGGACCTAAAATCTAAGAAAGAAAGACGAGGGATGGGAGACAAGGGATGGGGAGAGCAGAGGGAGAGATGAGGATACGTTCATGAAGGGGTGAGGTTGCACGTACGGCAGGGGCGGTTGGTGGGTTTTGATGTTGAAGGGGAACTGGGGTAGTAAGGCCGGGCCGGCAGGCCTAGGGGCAGAGCCTAGCCTAGGGGCGGAGCCAGGGATATGGTAGGCGGAGCCATGGATACAGTAGGCGGAGCCAGGGCATAACCCAGCCAGCAGCAAGGAGTTCCCAGGGTTAACAATGGATGGACATTACATTACTTAATCCAGCAATTTCAGTTAGGCAGATTATATTTACTTCCTCTGCCAGGTTTAAAAGCAGGCAGATCACCAGACTAACAGTTACATCTCACGATTTCAAAACCTCAGTTTTATCACAAACATCACATTTCTAGCATTTTGAACACCCATAAGATCACCAGACTAACCATTACATCTCACGATTTCAAAACCTCAATTTTATCACAAACATCACATTTCTAGGATTTTGAACACCCATAAGATCACCAGACTAACCATTACATCTCACGATTTCAAAACCTCAATTGAATCACAGGGCACTAAATACTAATTCCCCCTCACCCTCTGCTGCGTGTGTGTTGGTGGGGGGGGGACACCCACGCTCCCCCCCATTCCCCAGTCTCGCACACCCTCACCCCCTTCCATCCCAGGTCCCCAGCCTCTGCTCCCCAAGTTTCCCCCCCCCCCTTTACTCACCGTTGCAGGCAGGAGGCAGGCAGGCACCAGGCAGGCAGTTGAGTTCAGGGTTCAGTGGAGGCGCTCGGTGGCAAGATGGGCTGGGGCGCGCATGCTCAACTGAGTCAGTTCAAGCATGTGCACTGCAGCACATCTTGCCGACGAGGTGAGGCTTTGCTTTGAGCCCATAGGGCTCAAGGTAAAGCTGCCACAAGCAGGAAATTTCATTTCCCAGCGGCGCGCTTGGACTGAACGCTCAGCCGCCCAGCTCGCATTCAGTTCAAGTTTGTCCTTTCTGGGACTCCAGAGTCTGGAGTCCCAGAAGGAGTCCAGACCAGACAGAGGCTAGCGCTCACTGACTGAGCGGTCTGTCTCTGCCGGGCGGCTGAAATTGACATTGGAGCGCCGCGCTGCTCTGACTTCAAGGCAAGCTGCAGCAGTCAGAGCAGCGCGACGCTCCGGTGTCAATTTCAGCCGCCCGGCAGAGACAGACCGCTCAGTCAGTGAGCGCTCTGTCAGTGCGGCACCAGGGGGACGGAGGAGAGCGGAGCCGCCACTGACGTACACGTGCTTGGCTTAGTTACATAGTGACATTGGGGAAGGAAGGGGATTATGGGGATGAGGAGCTAGAGAAGGCCTGATGGAAGAGGTAGGTTTTCAGGAGGGATTTGAAGGTCAGGAGGGAGATGAGTCAATGTATTCGGGGAGGCAGTTCAGGGCATGGAGGCAGCAAGGGGGAATGGGTGAACACACTTTGAGGCGCAGCGGAGGTGTGGGCAAGAGAGTGATGGAGGAGGCAGAGCAGAGCTTTCAGACAGGAGCATAGCAGGAGATTAGGGTAGAGACGTGGGGGCAAGGCAAAACCTTGTAAGTAAAGATGAGAAGCTTGTGCTGAATGCATTCAGGCAGAGGGAGCCAGTGGAGAGAGGGGAGGAGGGGTTGCAGGTGATCAAAGCAGCAGGCAAGGTGGATGATCTTGGCAGCAGAGTTTTGAATAGAAGAGATGGGGGCAAGGTGAGAGCGGGGAAGGCTGGTGAGAAGAAAGAGGTTGCAATAGTCAAGGCGAGAGAAAACCAGAGCATGGACAGGTACCCATTTTGGTTCTATTCCCCATCCATGCTCTAAAAGAGTGGAAAGAAGGGAAGAGCCTTCCATTTCTTTTCTTACATAAAGGTTTCAGAAGTGACATTGTCAAAAGGGATGGAACCCTCTTCCACAGAGGGAGGCAAAGTTGTTCCTTTTCTCCAGACATGACAGCGAAATGTTTCATGTATCTAACTCGAGGTGAAAAAGACTGTTTAAATTATTGGGGAAAGGAGTAAACTGAAGTGACAAGCTTCAGCTGAACTCGATACCCCCTGTTGTGTCTGGCTCTGGCACGGTGACCAAAGAGCCTTCAAAACAAGACTATGTTGAGAGGAGGCAAATAAAACAGGAAAGGGTTCCTTGTTCTGACTTTACCTGACGTATTTCTTTGAGTGAGAGCAGAGTGAGCATGACACGCTGCTACGAAAAAACAGGCAAATGTAGTGTTTGTGGTTAGTGTTGGAACCAATAGTGGATTAACTATTTGCAGATACTGGGCCCAGTCCTGAAAGGGGAGGAAGCCATGTAAGTAAAGGGCAAGACAGTCCCTTTGCCTGCTTGTGTGATTCTACCTCCATGGTATAAACAGTAGCAGAGATGTTTTTGGTGTCAGGAGGGTGGGGGTGCAAATGGGTGGTAGAAAGGCAGATGCTCTCTTTTGCCTTATCCCAGTAGTTCTCAATTTGGAGGGGGGGGAGGGGAGAAGGTATTCTGGACTGGGTGGTGAAGAAGAAGGGGAAATGACTAGATTGACTGTGCTAGGTGGATTTTCCAAAATACTGGAGTAGGAAGCAGGAGAGAGAGTTAGAAAATGAGAATGATAAAGGGTATGGAACGGCTTCCGTACAAACTAAGAGAGGCTTGACAAGCTGGATCTCTTCAGCTTAGAGAAGAGAAGACTGAGAGGGGACATGATCGAGGTTTATAAAATCTTGAGTGGTGTGGAACGAGTAGATAGGGAACGGTTATTTACCCTCTCAAATAGTACTAGCACTAGGGGACACTCCATGAAACTAGCTGCTGGGAGATTTTAAAACAAGAGGACGTTGGCAGAGGACGTTGTCAAGGTCAGTAGTACAGCTGGGTTTTAAAAAGGACTGGATAAGTTCATGGAGAGTAGGTGCATTAATAGCTATTAACGAAGTAGCTTATGGGATGAACTTCTTACTGTCGGGAGCTGGGAGTGAACAACAGGGAATAGATTGCCCATCGTGACTGTTGGTTCTTCTCCCATGCGATCGAGATTGGCCACTGTCGGAGGACAGGATGCTGGGCTTGATGGACCATTGTCTGACTCAGTATGGCACCTCTTATGTTCTTATGTTCTTAAAACAAGAAGGGGAGAGTGGGGAAGCAAAAGAAGGGGGAGAGGGAGAGAAGGAACAAGGGGTAAAGACAGACATGATGCTGACCTGCTATGGCCTGCTGTGGCCCGGGACTCAGCGCCCATGAGTTTCCCCACTGACCCATGGCTGCCCTCGAGCTGGTAGGTGGCTGGACCCGAATGCATCCCCCGGAAGATCCCAGGATGGCTCTCCAACCTCCCAGGCCGCAGACACACCTATATGGTGACATCGACCATCCCAGAGAGTGGCGCCTGGTTTCCGAACCCGGGACGGGGAATGGCCATACCGCCCACATGTCTGTTTTCATCCTAACTGTATATGTGCATGAGTGGTGGTGGTGGTGGGACTTAATTAGTCTAGTCAAACAGAAGGGGCAAGGGGACACAGTTCCGACCTGTCTTGACCTGCCAGTGCCCATGAGAACAGTGGTTATTGCCCCCTCACTCCTATTACTGTCGGTACCTTGGCCCTGTCTCACCTCACTCCTTCGTCTAATCCTGCCCTGTCAGTAAACCATAGGCAGGTGTTTAGGCAAGATATCTCTCAGCAAGTTCCATCTGTTCAGCCCAAGCAAATCAATAATTCGGAGCACTTCATCCTCCCCACTGGGCTGGGATAGAGTTAGGAGTAGGGGGGGTGCAATTTTGTATGGTTTAATGAATTACTAAAAGTAATCGAGCGCCATTCATTTTCATAACTAAGGTAACAAAAACTAACGAATAAGCAAACGACATTCACTTGATTTTATTCAACTTTCTTTTTATTGTTTTGTTTTATTTTATTAAAAATAATTTTAAAATGTAAAATTAAAAAAAAAAATATCACTATCCATGCATGAAATGGCTGTTGGGGCCATTTGGTACATGTGTGCCCTTTTCTGAAACGACAGAGCCATTTTGGAAATGGAATGCAAATGCGCAGAACGGCCCACGTTATCTTTCTGTTATCTTTCTGTAACAGGGTCACATTAATTTGCTACAGTCTGCAACTCCCTTGCGACCAAGCAGGGGCAAGCATCTTTGGGACAATAATAGGATAAAGAGATGGCTGACTGCTTCTATCTGCTTCTATCTCTCATGCTTGTGGTGAAGTCTTCAAAGTGTAGCTTGCCAGGAAACCAGAAGGCAAAATTCTCTTCTTTCTTTCACTGCCAAATGTATTATTCTTATTAGATGTCAAGTTGGTTGGGGACATAGTAGGGAATGGATCACTCCTGGAGCTGAAAGAGGGTACCCACAAAATCAGGTAGCCTGTCAAATTTCCGCTACCTGATTCATGCTGACTGCTGCTATCCAACGTCTTTGTAACCAAGCCAAGCATACGCACCTGAGACTTCGCATTCACTTGAATGTTTGTTTGTCTTCTCCCCTGTCTCTCCCACTGTCCCCTCTCCCTGTCTCTCCCCACCTTTTTGTCTTTTAGATTGTAAGCCACCGGCAGGGACCGCATCTAATTCTATGTTCTGTACAGCACCAAGTCACAAGTCTGGCGCTATATAAATGTTTATAATAATAATAATAATAATTAATATGCACTCCCCAATTACGAGCCAATGGAGTACCCGATGTCATGGAATATTGACTTCTGGTCCCAGAATGTGGACTTCCAGTACCGATTTTTGGCATTTTTGTTGATATACCGACTCCCGACATCTATTTATCATTTTCCCATGAATTTCCAACAACTTTTGGCAACGTTGGGCCCCAGAAAACCACTTTTGACCCAATTTGTTTAGATTTTTTTTTCTTTTCGTTTTTCTTCTTAAAATACTTTCCTGTCTCAGAAAGTCAACTTTCCATCCCAGAAAACTACTTCTGGTCACTTTTTTTGGTTTCCCAACTTGATATACTGATTGGTATACTGATATACCAATTGGGAATCGGTAAATTGAAAAATCGGTACTGGAAGTACACAGTTTGGGGGGTATTTGGATACCCAATTTGTGCCCAGGTCCCCTGTCAGATACCCGATGCGGTTCCCAGGAAAAATGGATATTACCTGCAGGAACTAAATTCACTACCCGTTTCAGCTCTAATCACTCTATTATGACTTGTTGCGTACTCTACTGAAGCAACTGAAGCTGGCAGTGGCCAGTGTTTGGAGACAGGCAGCTGGACTCGATGGACCATTTGTCTGGCTCAGCATAGCACCTTTTATGTTATTATTATATTGAAAATTCTCATGATTTTCTTTCTTTCTCATGGTTTAGTAAACAAGGCCTGTATTCCTCATAGTATGATGCTACCATGAGACTTGTGTTTACGTTATTGAACAGAAGGTTACAAAGAAATGCTTCATCAATTGACAGAAATCCAAGAGAGAGAGAATCTTTAGCAGGCCACACGAGTAATATTTAATGATATTTAAAGCAAGTAGGAGTTCAGATAAGAGGATTTAAGGCCACACAGACATCTTTGCCCCATAGAGTGTATTTTAATTGCTCTTTCCTATCTAAGTCAAGCTTCACACCATTTCAAATCGGATCAAAGTTGGATTTGATTGCATTTTAAAGATCCTGAGTAATTATTATTCCAAGGTAATTTAATCTTTTAAGGTAGCTGCTTCAAAGTGAAAATCCTACCCAGTTACAGAGCTGGGTTACATCAGCTCCAATTAACTTTTTTAAGTTCGTAAATTCTCCAAATTCATCTGTTGCCTTCTGGGAAAGTTGGTCCACATTATGGACAGCATGCAGTGCAATACACTTAAGTAGAACCTGTATAACTTGAATTTCTAGTTAAGTTAAATTAATTTGTTTTCCCCACTCCCTTATCTATGGATGTATTGCTTCTTGATCTGGATAAGTAGAATGCTGAACCACCCATAACTCAAATTTTTAAGGTCTATGACTGAAACTCAATGTCGCATATCTCAAAAATCTCATTGCGAACTGGGCTCTCAACAAGATTTTTAAGATTGAGAATGAGCTGCAAATTGGCCATTCTCGACATCGTTTGTGCAAGATTCTAGAAAAAATTTAAAATACTCTGCACCTGCACAAATTGCTGTTACAGCCGTTCCCCACATGTGCGGCCCTTTTTCCAGGCTAATGCCATTTTGGAAAAGAGAAGGTGTTATTGCATATGTGCAGAACAGCTGCCCTTTCCCAAAATGGCGCCAACGTAGCTCATGCCATGCCATCTTGGAAAAGGATTGGGCACTCGCACAATGGCCACGGTGGCCAATTTGTGCATATGCAGAGCGGTTTTTAATTTTTTGGAGAATCTCGCAAAATCTCGAACCATTAGTGAGATCTTCTCGAGACCTCAGTGCTGGTTCTCAATTCTCATGAGATTCTTGCAAGAATAATTTAGATCTTCGTTTCAGCCTTAGTATAGAGCATATCCACGCAACTAAAAAAGTCAGGACTTTTGAATGTATTAATGTATTAATGCCATTCAAATCAGGGCCAGCCTAAAATCATGGCTAGCCTTAATATTTGCAGAGCCCAGGGCAAAGATAAAATGTGGGCCCCGTGGTGGCCCCACCCACTTGGGGTACCCTCTACAGGGCCCTAAAGGTGGTCATGTTTGAGTCCCGACTAAGAGGAGTGGGACTGCCCAAATCCTGCCCTGGTGAAAACAGGGGCCACTACGGGGCCCCCAGAAACAGCTGGTGCCCAGGGTAGGCACCCTGGATGGTCCTGTCGTAAGGCCAACCCTGGTTAAAATCTAGTATATATCCTGTCAGAGTAAGTCTTCATGTCAGGCAGGCTGAAGTACTTAAACCCCAACCATTGCTGTCTGTTGTTGCCCCTTATGGAGGGTTCATCGGACCTGGGGCAAGCCCAATGCAAATTGACTTTGGCCCAGTGTAGGCCAGAATTTCTGGCCCAAACCAGACTCCTACAGAGCTACCATAATATCCGTGTTGCAGGATGTCACTAGGTAATTACTACAGTAATGCCTCCTGTAACCAGGTGACTGGACCCATTAAGGTCCACAGTAGCTGAGCCTGCTTGATTCCCTGTAGGCAGGGGCATAGGCTGCTACCATGGAGTGAGGCAGCTCAGAGCCCAGGCCCTGGAATCTAGGGGGAACATTCACAAGTGACTTGAACACTGCTGGGAAATTTTCAGAGGGGGGAAGGAGGTGCGGTGAGAGTGGGGCAAACACTTTGCCTCCAGTCACTCTGAAAATCTTCTAGTGACACTCATGCCATTTACAAGGGTCCTGTCAAAAAGGAAATTTTCAGAGTAAGCAGGGTCACTCACTCTGTCCCTGTTGGCCCTTCTCCAATCCACTGGGTCACTGCACTCCAAGGGGTGGGGGCACACTGCGTGCCAGGGNTTTTCGTTTTTCTTCTTAAAATACTTTCCTGTCTCAGAAAGTCAACTTTCCATCCCAGAAAACTACTTCTGGTCACTTTTTTTGGTTTCCCAACTTGATATACTGATTGGTATACTGATATACCAATTGGGAATTGGTAAATTGAAAAATCGGTACTGGAAGTACACAGTTTGGGGGGTATTTGGATACCCAATTTGTGCCCAGGTCCCCTGTCAGATACCCGATGCGGTTCCCAGGAAAAATGGATATTACCTGCAGGAACTAAATTCACTACCCGTTTCAGCTCTAATCACTCTATTATGACTTGTTGCGTACTCTACTGAAGCAACTGAAGCTGGCAGTGGCCAGTGTTTGGAGACAGGCAGCTGGACTCGATGGACCATTTGTCTGGCTCAGCATAGCACCTTTTATGTTATTATTATATTGAAAATTCTCATGATTTTCTTTCTTTCTCATGGTTTAGTAAACAAGGCCTGTATTCCTCATAGTATGATGCTACCATGAGACTTGTGTTTACGTTATTGAACAGAAGGTTACAAAGAAATGCTTCATCAATTGACAGAAATCCAAGAGAGAGAGAATCTTTAGCAGGCCACACGAGTAATATTTAATGATATTTAAAGCAAGTAGGAGTTCAGATAAGAGGATTTAAGGCCACACAGACATCTTTGCCCCATAGAGTGTATTTTAATTGCTCTTTCCTATCTAAGTCAAGCTTCACACCATTTCAAATCGGATCAAAGTTGGATTTGATTGCATTTTAAAGATCCTGAGTAATTATTATTCCAAGGTAATTTAATCTTTTAAGGTAGCTGCTTCAAAGTGAAAATCCTACCCAGTTACAGAGCTGGGTTACATCAGCTCCAATTAACTTTTTTAAGTTCGTAAATTCTCCAAATTCATCTGTTGCCTTCTGGGAAAGTTGGTCCACATTATGGACAGCATGCAGTGCAATACACTTAAGTAGAACCTGTATAACTTGAATTTCTAGTTAAGTTAAATTAATTTGTTTTCCCCACTCCCTTATCTATGGATGTATTGCTTCTTGATCTGGATAAGTAGAATGCTGAACCACCCATAACTCAAATTTTTAAGGTCTATGACTGAAACTCAATGTCGCATATCTCAAAAATCTCATTGCTAACTGGGCTCTCAACAAGATTTTTAAGATTGAGAATGAGCTGCAAATTGGCCATTCTCGACATCGTTTGTGCAAGATTCTAGAAAAAATTTAAAATACTCTGCACCTGCACAAATTGCTGTTACAGCCGTTCCCCACATGTGCGGCCCTTTTTCCAGGCTAATGCCATTTTGGAAAAGAGAAGGTGTTATTGCATATGTGCAGAACAGCTGCCCTTTCCCAAAATGGCGCCAACGTAGCTCATGCCATGCCATCTTGGAAAAGGATTGGGCACTCGCACAATGGCCACGGTGGCCAATTTGTGCATATGCAGAGCGGTTTTTAATTTTTTGGAGAATCTCGCAAAATCTCGAACCATTAGTGAGATCTTCTCGAGACCTCAGTGCTGGTTCTCAATTCTCATGAGATTCTTGCAAGAATAATTTAGATCTTCGTTTCAGCCTTAGTATAGAGCATATCCACGCAACTAAAAAAGTCAGGACTTTTGAATGTATTAATGTATTAATGCCATTCAAATCAGGGCCAGCCTAAAATCATGGCTAGCCTTAATATTTGCAGAGCCCAGGGCAAAGATAAAATGTGGGCCCCGTGGTGGCCCCACCCACTTGGGGTACCCTCTACAGGGCCCTAAAGGTGGTCATGTTTGAGTCCCGACTAAGAGGAGTGGGACCGCCCAAATCCTGCCCTGGTGAAAACAGGGGCCACTACGGGGCCCCCAGAAACAGCTGGTGCCCAGGGTAGGCACCCTGGATGGTCCTGTCGTAAGGCCAACCCTGGTTAAAATCTAGTATATATCCTGTCAGAGTAAGTCTTCATGTCAGGCAGGCTGAAGTACTTAAACCCCAACCATTGCTGTCTGTTGTTGCCCCTTATGGAGGGTTCATCGGACCTGGGGCAAGCCCAATGCAAATTGACTTTGGCCCAGTGTAGGCCAGAATTTCTGGCCCAAACCAGACTCCTACAGAGCTACCATAATATCCGTGTTGCAGGATGTCACTAGGTAATTACTACAGTAATGCCTCCTGTAACCAGGTGACTGGACCCATTAAGGTCCACAGTAGCTGAGCCTGCTTGATTCCCTGTAGGCAGGGGCATAGGCTGCTACCATGGAGTGAGGCAGCTCAGAGCCCAGGCCCTGGAATCTAGGGGGAACATTCGCAAGTGACTTGAACACTGCTGGGAAATTTTCAGAGGGGGGAAGGAGGTGCGGTGAGAGTGGGGCAAACACTTTGCCTCCAGTCACTCTGAAAATCTTCTAGTGACACTCATGCCATTACAAGGGTCCTGTCAAAAAGGAAATTTTCAGAGTAAGCAGGGTCACTCACTCTGTCCCTGTTGGCCCTTCTCCAATCCACTGGGTCACTGCACATCATTTTTGTGGTGGGACGCCGAGAGTAGGGATGGGCGAACTCGATTCGGACATTCAGAGTTCGGACCAGACTCGGTCTGTTCAGACGTCCGAATTGAACGTCCAAACCAAACTCTCGAACGACCAAACAGTTCGATCGTATTCAGACCAGTTCAGATGAGTTCGGAGGCAGGGAAAACGTCTTTCTGGGGCCAAAAATTAGCTTTGGGTTTCGGTTCGGTTCTGTTTCGGTTTCGGTTTCGCTATTTTTGACTGTTCAGCCAAGTTCGGCCAAACCGAAGTCGGCTGAACCGAACCATCAAACCCAAACTCGGGTTTCGAACCGAACGACCGAACATCCGAACATCCGAACCGCATTCCGTTCTCCCATCCCTAGCCGAGAGTGGTTGGGAGCCTTCTTGGGAGAACTGCTGCTTATGGAAATGCTCTCTTTTTGCCCTCGAGGGGTCCTATAATGAGAACGTGCAAATGATCTCGGGCCCACATATCCTTGCTACACCACTGCCTGAGGGTCAGGGCTGGCCTTAATGTAGGGCGACCTGGGGAGACCACCCTGGTCCCCTCTCTTTCCAGGGGCCTCTCAGTAGCCCCTGTTTTTACCAAAGCAGGATGTGAGGGCCCCACTCCCTCCAAGTGGGGAGCTCAGCATGACCACCTTCAGCGCACTGCGGAGGGTGTCCCCAATTGGGCTGGAACCTCCAGGGGCCTCACATTTGATCTTTGCTCTGGGAAGGGTCCTGCAAATTCTAAGGCCGGTCCTGCTGAGGGTGCCCACAGATATGTTCCCCATGGTACATTCCCTATTGAAGGAAATGTACCATGGTACATTGTCCCTATTGTACATTCCAGAACTGTGGACCTAGTTCCTTCCAGGCCCACGTTTCCTAAGCAGCCACGTACCTGGTTGGGGGCTATAGTGGGCCCACATCTGGGCATTGAACTCCCATTTTTTCCAGCTCCGAGACATATGGCTTGATCACCTAAAAATCCCCTAATTTACCATTCTCATGCTCATCTGGCCCCCTCCCAATTGCTATGATTCCAGTTTCCTGGGCTAACGTAAAAGAAAAGTCATTACAATCAGCATCATTTTTGTTTTATTTTTTTAAAATTTATGGGCAATTTTAATGTTTGGCAAGGTGAAGGGCGTACTCAACCAGCATACGATTTAGTAACGGTTGATTCAGGGAGGAAACCTATCTTCCGACAAACACACAGGCCCAAACGTGTTTTGAAAAGGGTTTATGTTTGGCCCACGCTGTCCCTTTCTTGCCAGCTGTGCCATTATTTACTGTAATGCAGGACATGATAGGGAGAAGAAAACAAAACACGGCGGGAATTTAAACATTGATTCTTTAAAGTGAAAGAGGGCATTTTTCCAACTGTTTCTAGGAGAGGACGTAAGCAAGACCAGGAGAAATTTTGTACAGATACCAAAGAAAAACAACAGGCCGAAAACATTTTTTCGAAAAAATTACCTGGAAATAAGCTCTTTGCTTTCTTTTGCAGCATAGCACCGTGGGCTAGTCTTTTTAATCTCTACCGGAGTCTTTTAGGAGAATTACCTTATCTCTAATGGCAGCTGTCACTTTCCCCTAAAACCTGAGCGCCTTGCTTTGTGTTTCCAGCGTTCCCATTATGCATCCCCAAGGGGCCGGGAAGAATACAAGGGGGGAGGAGGATTAGAAAGGGAAGTACCTTTGTTAGTGAATCTGTTGTGCAGCAATGTGCTTTATAAAAATGTACTTATTTAATTGCAGCCGAATGATTTCGCAGAAAACCGAAGGCCCTAGAGTTGGGGTGGTATCACTGCAAAAATAAATAAATCCCCTCACCCACCCACCCCACCCTCTGTCTTCCTGATGATTAATAGGTTTTTAAAGCCCTGTCAGAGTATGATACCTGGCAAGCAGGCTCATCAGGCAGACAATGCAAATGAAAGTCGGACCTATTCAGACCTTTCCCTTTTCAGTGTATTAGTCTCCACAGACATCTGGGATTTAAACTGATTCTCTCACATCTCCCACTCCTCCTCCAGCCGAGGATTTTCATTGTTTGGGTTGTGATAAGCTTTGCTCCTGGCACAAGCACTAGAAAGAAGCATTTGGAATGTAATAGAGTACCTGGTTTGTTTCCCCCTAAAGCGCCAGGTAAATTGCTTGTGCTATATAAATGTTTGCTAATAAATAATAATAATAATAATAATAATAATAAATAATTCCCAGCATTATTTATTTTTTAATTTAATTTTATTTATTTATTCACATTTATACCCTGTCATTCCTATTAAGGCCCAGGTTGGCTTATGACACATACAAACATCTATAAAAACATCTAAAAATACTCTTAGTCCCCCTCCGCCCCCAATTCCTTTCCCAAACCAATCCCACCCAACCCTATCCCTGCCTGCCAAATGCCTGGCCAAGAAAGGCCTTACATCATTTCCAGAAGATGAGCTGGATCGAGACACATCTCCAAGGGGAAGGAGTTGTGGGGCAGCCGCCGAGAATGCCTCTCTGCTTGCCCTTATTGTAGAAACTCTACAGGCAGATGGTACCAGCAAGAGGACTTTCCTGGCTGACCTCAGAGGCTGTGCTGTGATGGGACATGAGAGAAGAGACGGTCTTTTAAATACTTGATCCCCAAACTGTTTAGTATCAACATGACCCATTGACACTAGTACAGAAGTGGGCAAACTGTGGCTCGAGAGCCACATGCGGCTCTTTGGCCCCGTTGTGATAAACGGATGTGGCTCTCGAGATTAGGAAACTTTGTCTACCCCTGCTCCAGTATATCATGGAACAAATATCCGTGGGAAATAGCATACTCAATGATTTTGCCTTATTTAAGTCTGACAAAGCAGATGTGCTTTGCTTTCCCCTATCTTTCCTCATTTGTTTTCGACGTCACTCCTACCCAGAAGCAGGGCCAGCATGAGGATATTTGCCACCTTGGCAGCCTCAGGTGCCCCTCCCCTCCCCCCACCATGAAGCTCTGCAACAGCTGGATCAAGGTAGGAGAAGCAGCAGCAACAGCTGGAGGGGGCAGGAGAGGTGCCACCCTAGGCGGCCCTTCCCTCAATCTAGCGCAGAGTTTAGTGGCAGCGGCAACAGGATTGAGGGCAGGAGGCGAGGCAGTGGTAGAAGCTGGATCAGGGGTGGAACCACCTAGCTTCTAGCTTCCACCGCCACCTCTCCTGCTCCTAGTCCTGCTGCCGCTGCCACTAACCTCCACACTAGACCAGGGAAGGGGCACCTCTCCCACCACCACCCCTCCAAGGCAGAGCATCTTGGTAGTGGTGGCAGGGCAGCTGGATGGGAGGACAAGAGAGCCACTCCCTTCAACTTGCTGCCCCCGGTGTCCGCCTGAGCCACCGAATGATAATGCCAGCCCTTCTCAAAAGCTTCCTTTCTCCTCTGCCACCACCCTCACCTGTCCCCGAGTCTGGAACTCCCTCCCAGAACACATATGTTCTACTCCCTGCCTCCAAACCTTCAAATCCCTCCTCACAGCATGCCTCTTTTGTCAAGCTTTCCCTAGATCCTCACCCCCACAGACTGCTCACTGATGCACACCTGACCTCTGCTGCCTTTCATTCAGGGTCCAATCTCTCCTTTAACTAAGCCAAGCAGATGTAGCTGAGTCTTCTCAACTTCAGGAACGTATCTCTACCTCTCACTACGTTCCTGTCTCTCCCTTGCCTCTTCTAGATTTGTCTCTAATTAATGTCAGTCAGTACCAGGTACTGCTGTATTCATATTAATATGAAGTGCTGTTAACCCCCCCCCCACACTCTGTTCAGATCCCCCTTTTCAGGCTTTAAAAACCAAATTGCACATAGGGGGGGGGGGAGTTGTGGTGATGTGTGAAAGCATGTGTTGTGCCCTTGTGATCTTTAAGCTGGGACTCAGGTGGTTGTGGGTTGGAACCTCACTTCCGTTTCACAAGGCTATAAGACACACACTCTCCCTCTGTTGGCTATGTTTGTCTTTTAGCCAAATACACCGCCCTATGAAATACCCAAACCTGTGAGTACTATCTGGGAACAGATATTTAGATATTCAAATATATCCTAAATGTTTAGCTATTGTAATTGAAAATGCAAATAATATCCACAAATACAGAGTTAGCTCTTCCATTCAGCTCTACTATATGGTATAGACAGGCATGCAGCCAGAATAATTATGGGGCAAGGTATGCTGTTACCCCAGGAAACCTCGCCCCAAAGCTCCTAGAATTACTTCATGTTCCATTGTCATCCAGATAGTCCAGAAACCAGGGGAGTTTTTAAAATTCATGTTTGTGCTGAGTTATGACCTGGATGAGAAATATCTGGAAATCAGTTTTGTGGGGTATCTGGCCTGCGGAGTGTCTGTTCGATAGGCCTCTGGGTTGTCTATTATATGAAGTTGTGGGTGCTTGTTTTATAAAACGGAAGTTTATAAAATCGTAAGTGACAAGGAATGAGTAAATAGAGAGTTATTATTTGCCCTCTCAAATACTGCTAGAACTAGGGGACATTCCAGGAAACTAACTGGCAGCAGATTTAAAACAAATAAAATAAAATATTTTCCCACTTAATGCCCAATTAACTTGTGGGACATGTTTCCAGATGTAGCCAAGGCCAGTATCATAGATGGGTTATCATAGCTTGGGTAGGTTCTTGGAGGATAGGTCCGTTGATGGCTTTTAGCCAAGTAGGTTTGGCGGACGTAACCGTTGACCGTCAGAAGCCCCTGGGAGTGAACAGTAGGGAATGGATCACTCTACTGGGCACTTCTCCAAAGCAATCAAGGGTGTCCAGTATTAGAGACAGGATGCTGGACTCAATGGACCATGGGTCTGTCACTGATCCAGTATGGCACTTCTTACGTTCTTAATTACTGGCAATGGCAGATTAAAAATTTGCATACATTTACATAAACCATCACATGAAAATATTTTCAAAAGAATTGTCAAGTTTTCATTCCCGGGAGAGGTGGCAACCCAAAATAGTCTCCCCCTCCCCTACCCCCCACCTTCATCCTGGGATGAAGGGACTGTTCTCTTCTCCTAGCTTGGTCCCCTCCTTCTTCTTTCCGGCCACTGTCAGTCTCTGTCTGGTTCTGCTGGAAGGTGGGTATTTGACTAGCAGTTAAGGAGTGTGGGAGGAGACCCTCCCAGAGTCTGCTCCCTTCCCCTGGCTTTACAACAGTCCTGTCACTGAAGTTCAATCCCTCTCTCTCCTTCCCACATCCTCTCAACCGCCAGTTACTTCCCCTGTCGAATGAGGGCAGGAGAGAAGGGGGAAGAGGAGCCCAGTGGTAATACAGTGTTGGCTTCCCTGACTTGGAATCAGTTCCCTGGGTAGGCAGAAAAGAACATCTGATAAAAGGGAGACTGGAATGCAACCTCATGCTTCTGGGGGGCCCTGCAACACAGGCGGCCCTGTTTAATCACACAATCTGTATTTGCCTGGATCCACTTCTGGACCTGATAGGACTGGCTGGAACCTATAAGGCCTGGGTT
>QEPC01006909.1:4163876-4175247 GCA_003113815.1 Sphenodon punctatus | reverse complement strand
TCTCCAAAGCAATCAAGGGTGTCCAGTATTAGAGACAGGATGCTGGACTCAATGGACCATGGGTCTGTCACTGATCCAGTATGGCACTTCTTACGTTCTTAATTACTGGCAATGGCAGATTAAAAATTTGCATACATTTACATAAACCATCACATGAAAATATTTTCAAAAGAATTGTCAAGTTTTCATTCCCGGGAGAGGTGGCAACCCAAAATAGTCTCCCCCTCCCCTACCCCCCACCTTCATCCTGGGATGAAGGGACTGTTCTCTTCTCCTAGCTTGGTCCCCTCCTTCTTCTTTCCGGCCACTGTCAGTCTCTGTCTGGTTCTGCTGGAAGGTGGGTATTTGACTAGCAGTTAAGGAGTGTGGGAGGAGACCCTCCCAGAGTCTGCTCCCTTCCCCTGGCTTTACAACAGTCCTGTCACTGAAGTTCAATCCCTCTCTCTCCTTCCCACATCCTCTCAACTGCCAGTTACTTCCCCTGTCGAATGAGGGCAGGAGAGAAGGGGGAAGAGGAGCCCAGTGGTAATACAGTGTTGGCTTCCCTGACTTGGAATCAGTTCCCTGGGTAGGCAGAAAAGAACATCTGATAAAAGGGAGACTGGAATGCAACCTCATGCTTCTGGGGGGCCCTGCAACACAGGCGGCCCTGTTTAATCACACAATCTGTATTTGCCTGGATCCACTTCTGGACCTGATAGGACTGGCTGGAACCTATAAGGCCTGGGTTTGCATGACCGGGGTTTGGGGTTCCCCTGTCTCTGGCAGTCCCCCAAAGCACCACTGAACCAGCCACCAGCGCCCACCCAATTACCCATCTTACAACAACAACTGAGCACGGCGCTCCCCAGAATGTGCCAGCCCGTAAGGGGTTAATCTTTTCTCACCTGTATCTCAGGGCTCCACAGACATCAGAAAAGTAAAAGGGGTTAGGCCCAGATCCCACTCCTACTTATCATTTCTATAGCACTACTAGGCATACACAGAACTTTTACAGTCATAGCTTTTGGAGACAGGTTCCTGGCGAGTGGGCTTACAATCTCAGGTAGACACAGCTGAGGGGAACACAGGGAAAGACAAACACACACACACTTTCCCATTTTATAGGTGGGGAGCTGAGGTTGAGACTTACCCAAGGGTCACCCGGCAAGTTCATGACTAGGGTGGGATTTGAACTCTGGTTTCCCATGACCAAGTCCGGCACCTTATCCAGAACACCACACGGCACATCATACAGACGCACGCTGTATAAGAGGGGCTCTCAACCTTTTTCCAGTCATGATCACGAGTGACATATGTGCCTACTTGGGAGCACCGCATTATTTTCATGAATGATTTGCATAAATATGCATAGGTTAAGCCTCCCCACTGCAATTCAATTTACTTCAGTTCAATGGAAGTTGAGATAATTAATCAATTAATCTCAGCTCACATTGACTTTAATAGATGAATGACTGTTTCAAAGTGCTCCTGAGCACTCCTGAAAGCTGGCTTGGGGAGCACTTTCACACATTACCTGGGCACTCTGTTGATCCTGAGCATCAGGTTGAGAATCCCTACTTTATAACGTTAAAGTTTTATATAAGAATTAAGATAGAATAATATTGGCTCAGAGTAATTACATAAGGTGCATAAGAAAATGAAATCAAAACAATATGCAATGCTAGCTTAACTGATCAGGTTCCCTCTCTACTAGTTACCTCTCCCTTGATCCAGTGAGCCAAGGTCTTATCTCTGATGTTTGCAGATAGGCACTCTGCATCATAGTTGGAAGCTGTAATCTTCGCATACTGCTGGTGTCCAATGTTTTCGTCTCGTGTCTCAAGTACACCTTTTTACTCTCCAAATTGCCTTGCTTTGAGTTTTTTATTAACCGCCATTGTTGGCCATTCAGCTTTTGTATTGTATCACCTTAACATAAGTTTACCCAGATGGCCTCTGTTACCTATGCAGGCTGATGGTCCTGGCTTTTGAAGTTTTGCTATGCTAATTTCCTGGCTAAGGTCCAATTTTCTTGAGCAAATTCCACATACAATAAGTCTCCCTCTGGCATATATAGGCCATTTTTACATGGACAGCTCCCCCCCCCCCCACTTGGTGTTCATGTGGGTGTGCAGCGGGGGGGGGCTGTCTGAGTATATGGCCACTGGTGGATGGGAGGATGGGTGTGCGGCAGGTGTGCACCCATGTAAACACCACGGGCAGCGGGTGCTTGTGTGTGTGCACTCCCGCTGCACACCAACCAACACCCGCCGCACACCCACCTCCACCCACAGAGCCCTCCGACAGAACAGAGGAGGCTCCATGGGTGTAGGTAGGTGTAGGTGGGTGGGTGTCTATTATTATTATTATTATTATTATTATTATTAACAAACATTTATATAGCGCCAGCAGTGTACCTGGCACTTTACAAAGTAATAAAATAGACATGGTCCCTGCCCCTAGGGCTTACAATCTGAAGACAGGAGCTGGGGGAGAGACTTAGGAAGGGGAACAGAGGGAGAGACAAGGGGTCTAACATTCATGAAGATGCGAGGTCTCAAGTGCACGTACTTGGCTTGGTTACGATGAGAATGACAGCAGGCAGGTCCATGTTGCAAGGATAAGGGTAAACCGATCGTAGGTATAGGAATAGTGGCTCAGCAGGATAAAGAGTCAGACAGAGCAGAGCGAAAGAGGTGAGTTTTAAGGAGAGATTTGAAGGTATGAAGGGAGGGGGCAAGGCGGATGTGGACAGGGAGGGAGTTCCAGGCATGGGGGGCAGCAAGTGAGAAGGGACGAAGGCGCTTAGGGGAGCAGGGAAGGCGTGGAAGGGTGAGAGAAGGGACAGAGGAGGAGCGAAGTGCACGGGCTGGAGTATGGAGGGCGATAAGTGCAGAGAGGTAGGGGGGAGCAAGGTTGTGAAGAGCTTTATAGGTGAAGACTAGGAGCTTGTGCAGGATTCGTTCAGGAAGGGGAAGCCAGTGAAGCGAAGAGAGGAGGGGCTGCACATGGTCGAAGCGACTGGCGAGGTAGATGACCCTGGCAGCAGAGTTTTGGACAGAGATGAGGGGAGAAAGGTGAGACCGGGGAAGGCCAGTGAGAAGGAGGTTACAGTAATCGAGGCGAGAGATGACCAGAGCATGAACAAGAGTTTTGGCAGACGAGACAGAGAGAAAAGGGCGAATCTTAGCAATGTTATGGAGGGAGAAGCGACAGGATTTAGCAACAGAGTCAATGTAGGGTTTAAAAGAAAGGGGTGAGTCAAAGATGAAGCCTAGGCTACGGGCTTGGGGGACAGGCAGGATGGTGACTCCATCAATAATTATTGACAGTGAGGAAGGAGAGGAAGGATGAGGGGGGAAGATAAGGAGTTCAGTTTTAGTCATGTTGAGTTTGAGTCCATGTAAAGAGGAACACACCCACCTATATCTGCCACACCAAAACATATCCTACCCCGTGTAAAAATGGCCATAATCAGTGGTAAATAGAAACATCTTTCTCTGGCTCCTATAATCAATGATGAATACACACTTTGTTGACATCATTTCTGGGTTCTTAACTCCCCCATGACAATTTGACAGTAGACGATGGTCTAGGCCATAATTCAGGAGAAGAGGAACCTCAGGCCCAGGGGCCAAATGTGACCCACAGCTAGGGTTGTCACTTTTTGCAGTTTGACCCTGAGACTCCCACTTTAGCCAATGGGAGTCTCAGGGTCAAACCATAAGAGGAAGCAACCCTACCCACAGCTAGTTATTATTTGGCGCCTTTTCATTTTCTGGTTCCCCAAGCACTGAAGGACTGAGTTCAAGGGAACATAGAGGAGAGCGTGCATACAGGCACAGAGGGCAGATGGAGGATCTGGACCCTCCTCTTCCTGAGTTCACCCCTGTCCCCAACTTCTCTGTGGCCCTTGGAGTTTATACTACTTTTCAAAGTTGTTCCTGAAAGGGAAAAGGTTCCCCATGCCTGCCATTGTGAGTCTGCCCTGGCTAGCTGTCATGTCATGTCTGTTACTGCAGAGTAACAGATAGTTAATTTAGCGTTATTGATTATGTTATTATTTATGTCATTTTCGTTATTGCAATAATGAAAACAACAATTTTCATTTTCGTCATCAATATAACAAAAACGACATGCACACCCCTAGAAAACACTACTTGTTCCAAACCTCTTCCACGTGAGGAAAGCTGAAAAATAGTCTCCAGAGATTTGGTTAAGAAAAATAACAAATAGTCATGAATATGCGTGAGTTGGTCTCTTTCCTGTAACCATCCTCATTCTCTGTAAATACTTCTGCCTCGCCAAATGGAAACCTTGCCAGCTTCCAAGCTTCCTGTTACCCTGGGACTAGCAGGCCGTCAACAGCAAATTCATGAGATTTTCCAAGAGGTTTTCAGAGGCTGTGTTGTTTATCCGAGTTGGCACTTCTCACCAGCAGCTCACTGCCAACGTCCCTCGCACAGTCAGAGTATGTGAGCGGCAATTTGATAATGGACCAAACACAGTCACCCTCAAACTGTGGCCCATGGATCTGCTTCTGAGGGCAGCTGTCAGGCATCAAGCTGTGAAGTTTCATGCTAATTGTAGCTCAATACAACACTCTCCGTAGGTGTCCAGCAGCAGTGTTGATCATCTCAGTCAAGATCTGTAACAACAAAAGCCCTGTGCAGCTGTTTTATGCCTGTTTTTGTCAAGTGTTTTGTTGGTGTAAATTCAACAGTGAGCAAAGTTTCCAGTGACTTTCTGGTAGAATCATCGAATCTTAAAGTTGGAAGGATCTTGAGGGTCATCTAGTCCAACCCTCTGCTTAGATGCAGGTTGACCACAGCTATAACATCCCCAACAGATTATTGTCCACCAGCCTCTTCTTGAAAACCTCCAGTGATGGAGAGCCTACAACCTCCCTAAGCAACTCATTCCGTTGATCTACAGTTCTTACTGTTAGGAAGTTTTTCCCCCCTCCAATATTCATCCAAAATCTACCTTCCTGTAATTTCTAGTCCTGCCCTCTGTAGAAATGCAAAACAGTACATTTCCATCTTCTTGGTGGCAAGCTTTTTAGGGCTGGTTCAAAATAGCTATTCCGATTTTGCAGAAGTATTCCGCGAAATCAGAATGGCTGTCAAATTTCTGACTAGAATTCCAGTCAATAGAAATCTACCATTTATAATCAGTACCAATTCCCATTGGTAAATCCCACCTCTTCCTCGACGCCTTTCCCAACGTCTGTTAGAACTTTTCTCTCAATATTCTGTCTGCCCTCCCCGCAGACTCCTGCCTTACCGCAACCAAGCCAAGCACGTGCACCTGAGACTTCTAATCCGCTTGAATGTTATTTATCCCTTGTCTCTTCCTATGTCCCCTTTCCTTGTCTCCCCCCTCCGTGTCTATTAGATTGTAGACCATAGGCAGGGACCACATCTATCTTATTGTTCTGTAAAGCTCCAGGTACACAGCTGGCACTACACAAATACTTATCATCATCATCATCATCATCATCATCATCATCAATCATCATCATCATCCCTACCTTTGGGGAACATTAATGAATGTTTATCAGTATTTCCACATCCCATATTGTTATCACGATTTACTGAAATCGGGAATGTTAGTTGCAAGTATATGCAGTTCAAAGGCAGGATATAAAGAACAAAGTAGCAACCAAATGAAAAAATACCAAACAAAAGCATTCCCAACCAGGAACTGATGAAAGCAGTGAGAAAGTTGTACATTTGCTCATCGCCCAGAATGCAGTGAATGGTCTGTTTCCAATGGAAACAGTATTTGCAGTGAATCTTCAATTCAGGTCTGTTTGACAGAATTTTACAAAATCATGAGTGATGTGGAGCAAGTAAATAGGGCAGGGCCTTAACTAGCCAATGGCCAACATGGCGGTGGCCACGGGTGCATTTACATGAGGGGCGCTGACCAACCATGCCCCAGGGTAACTGAAAGATCAGCTGTGCATCTGTCATGCCACGGCTGCCTTCCTCAGACTTCCTTCACTGCTGCTTCTGCCAGCCAGTGCTAAGAAGGAGTGATTAGCCAGTACTAATGGGGGTGGGGGTAGAAGACCCCAGACCCACCCATTAGCACTGGCTAACCACTAAGGGAATCTGGACAAGCAGCGATGGCACGACAGACAATGAGACAAACAACTGATGATTCAGTTGCCCTGGGGCATGGTTGGTTGGTGCCTCTCATGTAAATGCAGTCGTAGCCACCATGACATTGGCCATAGGCTAGTTTTAGCTCTAAAATAGGGGAGTAATTATTTACCCTCTAAAAGAAGATTAGAATTAGGGGACATGCTGAAATTGCATCAGATTTAAAAGACGGTGGGGGGGGAAGGAAGTATTTTTCTCTTGATGTACAATTATATTGTGGAAACTGTTGCCAGAGGATGTTGTTAAGACCAATAGCATAGCTGGCAGGGGCATAACTACCATTGAGGGAACGGGCTTAATTGAGCCCAGGCCCCAGATCGTTCGTGAGGGGTCCCTTTGCAAGTGGCCTGAGTACTGCTAGGAAATTTTCAGACTGGGCAGGGGAAGGGGCAGAGTGCTTGCTCTCCCCTGCCCACTCTGAAAATTTTCCAGTAGTAATTTGGAGATTTGCAAAGAACTCTGCCAAGAACGAGTTATTAACGGGGGGGGGGGAGATAGAAGGGCGGCCTTTATGGCAAGATTGCCCCCCCCCCTTGTGGCAAGATTGCTGCTGCTCCAGGAGGCATGCTGGGAGCTTTCATGGGGAAGCCCTGCCTCCCTACCCTGGAGATCCTCCCTCCCCGCATCCCTGGGGGGCCCTTTGCCCAGAGGGGGGCCCAGGGTTGGGACATGAGTCCAGGCCCACCAGAGCCTTGCTACGCCACGGATAGCTGCGTTTAAACAGGGATTGGATAAGTTCTTGTAAGATAGAAATATAAATTGTTATTAGTCAAGTTGGTTAAGGTACATAACCTCTTACTTCCAGGAACCAAATCAAATCAAATCAAATTTATTATCCATAGCCGGTGGCCATAACAAAACTAAAGGACACTGAAAAGGCATCACAAAGAACAGAATATAATAATTAAAATACAAACCACTAAACAGGACAAACAATAATAAAAACATCATAAAATACTAGGAAAAACCTAACTAAAGGGCCATTTGAGGCCTACAGAACTTAACAGTTACCCAGCTAAACAGCTGACTGCTTAAAATAAATAACATAACTCAGTCGCTGGCCCCCATAGGGTCCCCAAACCATCAAAGGGATTTAAAAGTCAGGAACCTTTCTCTGATCTAGAAAGCATCTATTAAAAAAGACATTAGCGCGTGCGTAACCTCAGGCTTGATATCTGCCCAACAAATGTCTCACCAGTTCCTGTGGAGATCTTCCTGGCTGTTTGTCCATGATTTAAGCCAGCCACTGAACCCTAGATTTATCATAAAGATGACAGTCACAGAATACGTGTTCCACTGATTCGGTCACTTGATTATCATAGGGACAGAGCCTCAGATGGAAGGGCAGGCCCCCATACCTCCCCTCCAGAACTCGGGAGGGTAAGGCATTAAACCTAGCCTGCAAAACCAGAGAAATTTTCCTAAATGCGCATGTAAATGAGAGGTAATCAGCTGGAGCCACCAATTTTGGACTCAAGTCCGGATAATGAGCCAGCGATCTGCAAGAGGAGATAATGGCAAAATCCTCCTGTCTGCTTTGATCTAGTAATCTGCCATAGATCTCCATCTTGGCAGCCCCCAGGTCCCTCAACAACAAATCTGGTAAGGAGAGACCCAGGGAGTGAATTTTGAATACTATCGTCTTACTCCAAGAACTCATGAAAGGGTCACCTCGCAGATGGAAGAAAAGACCAACATTCACATGTTGGGCTGAGTGTATACAAAGCCATAGAACAACAGCTTGTTTCCAGGGCTCAATACTCCAAGGTGACTGACCAATCTCTAATTGGACAGCTGCCGAAGGCACACTGCTGGGAATTTGCAACAGTGAACAGAGGACTCTTGCCTGCAAGACATCAAGGTCATGGGGTCGCTGGATAGTCCAAATGGCAGCACCGTAAAGGAGTTGAGCCTTAGGCTTCGTCTCTAAGAACCTAAGGGCTGGCACAAGGAAACCACTCGCCCTCTTAAAGAAATACCGTAACAAGGCAGAGATACACCCGTTGGCCTGAGCACTAGCTAGATTAAAATGCTGGTTCCACCGGAGAGTGGCCTGAAAAAGTAAACCTAGGTATTTGTCGGTGTAGACCTGGGCAATGGCCAGCCCATTAATCTGCCACCGGTATGTTTTTTTCCTCTTCCTTGGTCTTAGTATGATTAACACTCGGCCTATTAGATTCACAATAATGACCCAGGGCTACCAGCTGCCACTGTAATCCCACCCTAGCCTGGGAGAAAACAACCGCATCGTCTGCAAACATCCCACTGGTGACTGCCAGGAACTGGGAGCACATAGCAAGGAATGGATCATTCTATTATTAATTATTATTACTACTACTACTACTACTACTACTACTACTACTATTTATATCCTGCCCTAAACAAAAAATTGGCTCAGGGTGGCTTACAACAATTGGGTGGGAAATATACATAAAAAAGATTAAATAAATCCCAACCCCAAACAGATGATAATATTGAAACAATAAAGTATATAATACAACACCAATCCCTCCCCTCCCCATACCCAAGCACTCAAAACCCACCCCTCTCCCCATCCCACCCATTCCCACTCCCTTGTCTCTCACACAAGGGAGTTTCCAATCTCCAGGCAATCCCCCATCTCTCACCTGGGAGAGCACCCATCCCACAAGCCCATACCCACAGAAGGGTCATGGGTATATCCTACCCCTCACCAAACCATGCACACCCCCAAATCCCCTTTAAACACGACATTAATTCACAAATACATATAAAATGCATTCTTCACCTCACAATTCCCCACCAACCAAATCTTCCCACTCTTATTCCTCTAACTCTCACTTGGAGGAATTTCCTCCTCCAGCCTAGTACCACTCCCCCCCCTCCACACACACACACACAGAGGGGTCATAACCAAACTATAAAGCTACTCAATCTGCCCCTTCCCACTCTGCCATATCTCATCTGAGGGAGTCTGCCCAAACTACACCCATCCCTCCCATTCTCCGTACCCATGGCATATCCCAAGAAAATACAAACCTATTCTCATAAAATACAACACAAAAAACCAAGGCAGTAATATAAGGCAGGACTAAAAGCAACAGCAATAAGATGGCAACTCTTTCAGCATAAAGCCATTCTGATTTCACAGAAAAGTTCCGCAAAATTGGAATGGCTTGCTAAAATTCCAGTCACAATTCCGACCAAAATAATTCTTCTGTTGAAATTCCAACCGGTCGCTTTTACACATTCACAAAATAGCAGCCACCGGTCTGCACATATTCAAAACTGTCCGCTGCCGTACAACAAGATGGTGGCCACCATGCCGGCACATTCTAGAATCAGAGCGTCCACTAGTTCTAGCATGGCCACCGTCATCTTGTACGGCAGCAACCATTTGCGTATGCATGGAACAGCGGCCCCATTTTGTGAATGCCGAAAACGCAATTGTTTTTGTTTGGTGTGATGGAATCAGAACCAAGCAGATGTTCTGATTTCAGGCCTCCTGTTGTGTACTTCTGTGAAGTAATCAAAGGTCAAAAGCAGAATGCTGGCCTTGAAAAGTCACTGTTCTGATTCAATACCATACTTACATTCTTGAGAGCTTCACAGATATATGTAGCCTAGTTATCAGCTAGGTGTGATTATTATCCTTTTGATCATATTTGGATGGTCTGAATCACTGTGGTTGACTGGGCCCTTAGAGGCAAGAATTTGCTACAGTTCATTGTTGGATGAACAAGTGGAGCAGGGTGTCAGGTCCAGGCCTCAAACCCTTGGCTGCTGAGGTGAATGGTGGAGTCCCCCCACCCCCCGTGCCACCTCCTGGTCTGCCTGGTGGTGGTTCTCTCCTCGTATCTGTTAGGGCTCCTCCCCACACCGATCCCAAGCCCTCACCTCTCCACGCCAGCTGAGAAAATTATCACTAGCACCTGGGTCTAGCTGAAGTACCAGGCACTAAGCTGTTGTCCCATTGGTCCTGGGAACACCTAGCTGGTTTTAAAAGTCAGCTCATGGCCTGCAATCCTCAGAGAAGCTCAGTGCCACACTGATTGCTTAAGTGTGTGCTTTCAGCAACCCATAGCTCAGTTCTCCTAGCCCCTACCTGTGTATCTGTTCCTTCTCTCTCCTTCCTCTTTACCCTTCAAATGGATCTCTTGGCTTGACTCCTGCTTCATCTTGGACCTTGACTTGCTTCACCCTTCAACGCTATCTTCTTGGACTGATTTCCTCCCCTGACCCTTGCTTACTCTGGACTTCAAGGTCTTGCTCTTTCTCCCACAGGGACTCACCATGTGGGAGTCCTGGGGACTAACCAAGTCCACTTCTTGAAACATCCAAGAGTTGCTGGCTCCAATGCTTGCAATAGCACCTGGGTGACTTCTGTTCTGTGGGGAGCATCTAAACTCCCCATGTGGGAGTTTGCAGAATCCGAACTATTAAGTCTGGGTGAAAAAAATGTGTGTGTAAAAATGCCCTAAGTCCCAGAGTGTACTGCATTTAACTGTGACCCAAGTTAATCCTTTTTGTCCTACTGAACTTATTTCTAGTCAAAGTTAGTTGCTTAGCATAACCAGGGACCCGAGTTGGCTGCACCAAAAAATCTCAAATTCTGCAACCAATGAAGCCAAATTCTGCAAATTCACCGCAAGCATTAATATTTGCATAATTAACTTGATTTGCATAACTATGCATGCTGGGAAGCAAATTTGCAATAGGTTTGACATAAAATCACAACTTTGCTAATCAAACACAACTCAAATCCTCTGGAATTTCAGCACCTCCCTCACGCAAACATAGGACCTTCAGACCCCACCCACCCTCTCCCAGGGGCCTATTTACCCTCGGGTCATGATCAGGATTGGCTGATTCTGTGAGGATTCTGCGAGGATTGGCTGATTCTGCGAGGATTGGCTGATTCTATGAAAATCACTGCAAATTGCAGCAACACAGGCAAGTTGGGTCCCTGAGTATAACCCAGGCCCAATGCATTCATGTCAGCACTGCCAGCAAACCTTCATAAAGGGTCAAAAGTGTATGTCTGTAATTTGTACATTATGTTCTTCACCTATAAAGCTCTTCACAACCTTGCTCCCCCCTACCTCTCTGCACTTATCGCCCTCCATACTCCAGCCCGCGCACTTCGCTCCTCCTCTGTCCCTTCTCTCACCCTTCCACGCCTTCCCTGCTCCCCTAAGCGCCTTCGTCCCTTCTCACTTGCTGCCCCCCATGCCTGGAAC
>QEPC01006909.1:4146940-4157017 GCA_003113815.1 Sphenodon punctatus | reverse complement strand
AGATTGATACTTTGTTATTTCATACAATACTATACATCAGTATTTTTCCATACAGTTGTGGGCCCTTTCTTTTTGTTTATCACGGATTGTTCTTCATCCCCTCATGACCTCACATGTGGAGTTCCACAGGGTTCCATTCTGTCCCCTCTCCTGTTCAACATGTATATGCAGTAGTTGGGTGAGGTGGTGAGAGGGTTTGATGTTCGGTGTCATCAATATGCTGATGACACCCAACTCTACCTCTCTTTTTCATCCGACCCAGACCCAGCAGTCTCGGTGCATACTCAGTGTTTGGCGGCTGTGTGGGACTGGATGAGGGTGAGCCATCTGAAGCTGAATCCCAAAAAGACAGACGTGATGCTGGTGGGAACAGAAGTGAGGTTGGCATCTCCCATCATTGATGGGGGTCGCCCTCCGCTGGAGGTGCTCTTCGACTCCCAGATCCACCTGGGTGTCCAGGTGGGGCCTGTGGTGAAGAGTACATTTTACAAATTACATCAGACTCCAACCTGGCTACTATCATCCATGCTTTCATCACCTCAAGACTAGACTACTGTAATGCGCTGGGGCTAGCACACATCCCTGCCGGACCCCCACAGAGGTTGGTATTTTAGAAGTGATATGGCCCTGTTTATCCATCTTGACTACCATTGATGAATTCTCATATAGGGATCTGATGAGGGACAATAGGCGTCTGTCGATGGTTGACTCCTGGAGCTTTTCCCACAGGGCAGCCCGATCAACTGAATCGAAGGCTGCCCTGAGGTCTAGAAAAGCAACATAGAGTGCCCCATTCCATGCCCGATACTTGGCTGCCAGGTATTGCAGTATACAGCAATGTTCGATCGTAGACCTTCCATGTTGAAAGCTGGCCTGCTCTGGTGAAAGAACCTTCTCCTGCCCCATCCAGGTGGTCAGTTTCCCTAGCAAAAACTTGGCGTAGATCTTTGATATGACTGGGAGAAGACTGATCGGCCTATAGTTGGCCGGATCAGTTCTAGCTCCCTTTTTGTAAATGGGCACAACCAGAGCTGTGGCCCACACCCCTGGCACCCGCCCAGAGCTGTTGATGGCTGTAGTGCTGGTAGGACGGGCAACCAGCAGGCCTTATTTGTCTTTATGAATTCTACCCTGATATAGTCCAGACCTGGGGTGCGTCCATTCCGTAAGGAGTCAACCAAGGTCTCAACCTCGCACTTGATATTTCCTATACAGGAATTGCGCGCAGGTTGCACACACACCCTTCTGTGATGTGTGCAAGGTTTAGGAATGAGTTGCTTGTTTTGGTAACTGCACATGTACATTCGTGCTAATAGTTTCTGAATAAAGTAACCACAGTGGTAAACAGGAATGATATAATAATGACAACAATAATATAGGGGACGACAAGTTTGGCATACTGCCTGCTTTAGTATGTTTTATTGAATTATGGTATTGATGATAAGGCTGAAGCCGTAATAAATTGCATGATATTGTATGTAGGGTCAGCCATTAGAGTTTGTATCTATTTAGGTCTTGAGACCGTTTTGATGATGGTTGTAACCCTTCCTTTGATTTGCTTCTCCATTATGGTATTAATGTATTTATTTCAATGTATAAGACCCTTGGGTCTTGGTATGTGTTTTGTTCATGATTGGGCTATGGTGAAAGCTGGATGCCTCAATAAAATTTACTTACTTGCTAAATAAACTAACCAAAATAGCTGGAAAACCAAATAACAAAATGAGAAACAGCTCGAGGTGTGGGCCGTAGAGAATTCTTAAATGGCAGAAGGGCAAGCTGGGTTTCATGCTAATAGATCTACTCTTGATAAGTGCTTTGTGCTATCCCATATAATAAATAAATATGTCTATACCCGTGCCACCTCGGTTTTTGCCTTGTTTGTCGATTTAAAGACTGCATTTGACACTATTGATAGGGCGATCCTGTAGACGAAATTGCAGGCTTTGAATATTGATGACCAGCTTCTCTCCTTAGTTCACTTACTTTATACAGATACATGGCTCCGGGTTAGATTAAATTCATTAGGAGCAGTGTCTGATCCAATTTTGGTGACTAATGGAGTCAAACAGGGCTGTGTATTGGCCCCCTTTCTTTTTAATCTTTTTATCAATGATATTGTTGTAAATCTGCAAGGCTGCGAGGGGCATAACCCAGCCATAGGGGGTAGGCCAGTAACGGTCTTGCTTTACGCCGATTACATGGTCATATTTTCAATATCCAGAGTAGGAATGAACTGACACTTGATAGCTTTGAACCAATATTGCAGTATAAATCATTTAACTGTTAAGATAAGACTAAAATTGTAGTTTTCTCAAAGAAGCCCAAACAATACTCCTGGAGACTGAATCTCACTCCATTAGAGCAGGTGGCTAAATATAAATATCTAGGAATTTGGTTCACACGCTCGGGAAGTTGGAGAACCAATTTGGACTATACAAAATTAAAAGCTGCTCACACTTTGAATGGGCTACTTAACTTTTGGAGGACTACCAGTGGGAAAAGAACTGCTCCCATACTTAAGCTATTTCAAGACAAATTACTACCTCAGCTGTTATATGGTGCTGAGATTTGGGGTTTGGCAATGACAGATCAACTGGAAGCAGTCCAAAGCAAAATTCTTAGAGCTATTTTGGGTGTACCAAGGGGCACACCCTCTATTTTACTGAGAGCAGAAACAGGTTCACTCCCGGTTGTTATTACAATTAGACCTTTACTACTCAGTTATTGGCTCAGACTCCGCGATATGGATTGTGGTAGGTTGCCAAGACTGTGTTGGCAAGAACAGGCAAATTTATTTACTTAGTGATTATAACTGGAAAAAATGTGTGGACAATTTTCTGGTACAGATTGGATTAACAACACTCAGTCTTGTACAGTGCTCTAGGCTACAAGCTAAGTCTATAATTAAATCCAGACTAAAGGATGTAGCCTTCCAGGTAGAGATGGAGGCCTTAAATAATCAAAAAGTTACCCCCTGGTATCCTCTATTTAAGATGGGAGTTGAGTATGAACCATACCTCTCAGATATAGTTAACTTTAGAACTAGAAGAACTTTTACTGCATTAAGATTCAGCATGATGCAGACAAAAGTGATGGAAGGACGTTTCCAGGGTATCCCGACAGATTTACGGTTCTGCCCTTGTGGTCAACTCTTGGTAGAGGAACTCCCACATTATCTTTTAGTCTCTCCTTTATTTGGAAAATTGAGAGATGATACTTTTGGGACTTGGTTTAAGGGAAAGAATCATTGGGACCCTCTACTTTGTATTTCCTTTTTACGGACTAATATTAACAAACATATTATGGGGAAAGTTGCAATTTTTGCACGTAGGCTAGAAATCGAAAGAAGGAAATTGTTTTATGAAACTGGACTTGCCTACAAGAAGGACTGTCATTTTATTTTAAGTTTGTTATTTTTTCAGTTTTAGTTACCTTTTGGGTATATATATATATATATATATATATATATATATATATATATATATATATATATATATATATGTTTGTAGCTGGCCATATGGCCATTTGAAAGAGCCAAATACCTCTGGAATGTATATTGTTTTGTTATTTTTCATTGTTTAGGTAACTTCTTCTGAGAATTACATTTCCTAAGGCTTTGGACCAATATTAATATTGGACTAGGTTAACCTTGGACCTGGACAGTCATTCTGTGGATGAGCTAGTCCAGCGTTGGAATAGCTTGCTGGAGGAGGCCATTGACAGGGTGGCTCTGAGACGCCCTCTGCCTCGGTCTTGTCACCGCACGGCCCCTTGGTTTACTGAGGGGCTGCGGTGTATAAAGCGCGTAGGCAGGAGGCTAGAGTGATGCTGGTTTCAGACTCGATCTGACTCCGACCATCTTCTCCATAGGGCCCACTTGCGGTCCTATGTTGAGGCTATGAGGATGACAAGGAAGCCTCATAGCATCTGTGGGCTGTGGGTCCGGACTAACCAGCCCCCGCACCATCTGAAACAGCTCTGCCGGGCGTGACTTCACTTGAGGCTGTGGGTGGTTAGTCCGGCCTCCCTCCGCCTGGATGGTGACTTGTCGCAGGCCCGTTGTGAGGAGTTTATCAACTACTTCGCAGACAAGATTGCTTGGATTCAGACCGACTTTGACATTGGATTAGGGGCAGTAGGGGAAGAGCGTGAGGGGATGGAAGTCCCGTCTGGTCCAGCTTTGTGGGGGGAGTTTCAGGAAGTGACGCCAGCCGATGCTGCGGATGTTTTGGGGTCTGTTAGGGCCACCTGTTGCAAACTTGATCCATGCCCGTCCTGGCTGGTGAAAGCCTCCAGGGAGACATTGGAGACGGTGCTGGCGAGGGTTGTTAATGCGTCCTTGCAGCAGGGGAGGCTGTCGCCTTGCCTCAAGGAGGCTGTGGTGCGCCCCCTGCTGAAGAAACCATCTTTGGACATAGATGCGCTCGCCAGTTACCGACCTGTCTCTAACCTTCCCTTTTTAGGGAAGGTTAATGAGCAGGAGGTGGCACTCCAGCTCCAGTTGCATCAGGATAGCATCGGTTTCCTAGACCCTTTTCAATCAGGGTTCCATCCCGGCTATGGCACTGAGACGGCATTGGTGACCTTGGCAGACGACCTCCGCCGGGAGATGGATGCAGGATGTTCAACATTTCTCATCCTACTAGATCTCTTGGCCACTTTTGATACCGTGGACCATGGGCTGCTATTGAGATGGCTGCGTGACCTGGGGGGTCTGGACGGGACTGTTCTTGAATGGTTCCATTCATTCCTCTCGGGGAGAAGTCAGCGGGTGGTGTTGGGGGATGAGACATCGTGCCCCCGTGCCTTATCATGCGGCGTTCCACAGGGTTCTCTTCTGTCTCCATTGTTATTTGATGTATATATGCAGCCCTTGGTGGAGGTCATGAGAGGGTTCGGGGTGCGGTGTCACCAGTATGCTGATGATACTCAGCTGTACCTCTCCTTTTCAACTGACCCAGATCCTGCTGTCTCGTTGCTATCCCAATGTTTGGAGGCCGTGGCGGAATGGATACGGCAGAGCAGACAGAAGCTCAACCCCAATAAGATGGAGGTGATGTTGGTGGGGAGAGCGAGGGAGGTAGTGTCCCCCCTGATTGGGGGGGTTCGCCCTCCTATAGCTCAGCAGGTCCGGAGTCTGGGGTGATACTGGACGCAGACCTCCGCCTGGAGCGGCAGGTGGAGGCAGTCACTAAGGCTGCCTTCCACCAGCTGTATCTGGTGCGTAGGCTGCGTCCGTTCGTCTCTGGCCCGGACCTGGCCTCCCTCATCCATGCTTTCATCACCTTGAGGCTGGACTACTGTAACGCGCTCTACGTGAGGCTTCCCTTGTTCCTGGTTTGGAGGCTGCAGCTAGTGCAGAATGCGGCGGCTCGTCTCCTTACGGGGAAGGGCCGTCGGGAGCATATTGCTCCTGTGCTCCGAGCTCTGCACTGGTTGCCGATAGTGTGCCGAGCCAGGTTCATCCCTGCATGCTCTTGCTGATTTGGTGTCTGATGTGATCCTCTGAACGCTGAAACTAGTGGTCATGGGGGATTTTAACATCCACACTGACACCAATCTTGGAGGAGTGAGGCATGAGTTCATGGCCTCCATGACAACCATGGGCCTGTCCCAAATCATCTGTGGCCCAACACATAAGGAGGAACATACACTGGATTTGGTTTTCTGCACCGACCTTGAGGCAGGGGGCCAGTTAGTAGAAGTTAGGGGGATGGAGCCCTTGTCATGGTCTGACCATTACCTCCTTAAGACGTGCATCCTGGCACATGTCAGCCCCCCATTATTTCCAAAATGAAAATTCATTTTTGTTTTTATTTTCATTATTTTTCTTGTTTTGATTATTACAAAAACAAAAGCAGACATTTTCATTTTTGTTATCATAATAACAAAAATGAATTACACACCCCTACAGGAGAGACATGGGGTACTTTCAGACATGCCGCTAACCACCTTTTAACCACCCTTGGTGGTTATTTATGCATTTTGCAGGGCTGTATTGGTGCCCTATGCAGCCCTGCAACATGCATAAATAACCACCAAGGGTGGTTAAAGGGTGGTTAGCGTCATGTCTGAAAGTACCCAAGGATACATTTACAAAGTTTTATTTATTTATTTATTTATTTATTTATATTCATAATTTAATCTCTCTCCCCCTCCTGCCAAATGGCAGCTCAGGGACGCTAACAATAAAACCATAAAAGCATAAATACAAAAATATAAAATATATAATATAAAGTCCAGATAAAATAATTGAGGCTCAAAAATAAATACCTCCTACCCCACCCAAAAAAACCCCACCCACTAACCATCTCCCTCACCAGGTTGCAAATGAAAGTGCTTAATTAAGGCCTTTTTAACATGGCCCCCACAGGGTGAGTGGTCTGTGGGTGTACCGGTGCATGCTCAGTGGGTGGACGGGGAGTGCACACGGCTGCACATGCACCCCCCACTCATCAACACACACCAGGCAACCTCCGTTTTTCCCGGTTGCTCAATGCGTGTTGATGAGTGGGGGATGCATGTTAGGTGGGAGCGCACACGCACACCCACTCACCGTGCACACACACGCCGCATCCTTTGCATGGAGTTCTCCTACTCATTAACACGCAGATTTCTGAGTGTTAATGAGTGAGAGAGTCCTGTGTAAAAAGGGCCTTAGTTACAGGGAGAGGAGATTCTTATCACACATGATGAGCCAGAGAAAGCCTGACAGAAGAGGTAGGTTTTCCAGAGGCACTTGAAAGTTGGGAGAGAGGGAACAGAACTAATGTTCTCTTAATGCACAGTTAACTTATGGATTTCGTTGCCAGAGGAGGTTGTCAGAGACAGTAGTATGGCTCGGTTTAAAAAAAGACTGGATATGTTCTTGGAGAATAGGTCCATTAACGGCTGTTAGTCAAGTATTATTTATTATTATTTAACAGATTTTTATCCCGCTCTCCGTACCTCAGTGTCTCAGAGTGGCTAACAAAACCATAAAAACAACAATATAAAAACACTTAAACAATTTAAAACATTAATTATAAAAACACACCCTCCCCCCCCAACCCTACCCCTGACCCCCATCCCCAACCCTACCCCTCATCCCTACCCACTCCNACCCCCATCCCCAACCCTACCCCTCATCCCTACCCACTCCACCCTACCCCTACCCCTTGCCAAATCCCTTCGGAACAGCCATGTTTTACAGTTCTTCTGGAAGGCCGGAAGGTTTGGGGCCAATCGCGCCCCCACCGGGAGGGAGTTCCACAGGTGCGGCGCAGCGAATGAGAACGCCCTGCTCTGTGTGGCCCCCCAAGACACCCAGGGGACCTCCAACAGGGCGCCCCCAGCTGACCGCAGGGGCCAATCCAGAACCCGGGAAGTGAGGCAGTCCCGCAGGTAAACAGGGTCCAGACCGTGTAGGGCTTTATAGATTAAGACCAACACTTTGAATCAGGCCTGGAAGACTATTGGCAGCCAGTGCAGAGACCGGAGCACTGGTATAATATGCTCCCAGCGACCCAGTCCCACCAGGAGCCGGGCCGCCATATTCTGCACCAGCTGCAGCTTCCAAGCCATCACCAAAGGTAACCCCACGTAGAGCGCATTGCAGTAGTCTAATTGAGAGGTAATAAAAGCATGGATGATTGTGGCCAGGTCCAGAACTGAAACCAGTGGCCAAAGCCGCCACACCAGATGTAACTGGCGGAAGGCACTCCTCGCCACAGCCTCCACCTGGACATCCAGGAGGAGCTGCACATCAAGGAGCACCCCCAAGTTACGGACCTGGGACATCAGTGGAGGGCAGACCCCATCAATCGATGGAGCCGTCACCTCCATCAACCTACACACTAGCATCACCTCTGTCTTGTCAAGATTCAGTCACAGTCGGCTAGTCCTCATCCAATCCCCCACGTTCCCTTGTGCATCTGTGTTCCCTGTAACTAGGTAGGGGAAGGCAAACGGGGGCAGGGGCGTCCATTCCATTTTCTGCACCAGAGCTCATTCCAACCTAGTTACACCTCTTACATAAGCAGAGACTTAGACCGCTTTTAGATGAGCCTTACCAACTTGAAGGAAGCGCTTCCTGAAAAGTCGCACGGGGTGCATTTAAACTCATTGGAAGTAGCCAGCCACCATAGGAATGACGGCTCAAATATGGCTTCAAAGAGACTGCGTAAGCCACGATTCCTATGGCGTCTGGCTACGTCCGGTGCATCTAAACGCACCCCGCACGGCTTTTCAGGAAGTGCTTTCTTCAAGCCAGTAAGTAGAGCTGCTCATCTAAAAGTGGTCTGAGTGACATAATGCCAATCATGGTTTGGTATAACAGTAAAAGTTAACTTATGGAACAGTTGTGAAAGGCAGCAAAATGACATGAATATTGTGAGATCAGGGCAGAGACTAGTGTTTGAAATTGGGCAAAAGTGGTTTCAGTCACCCCCATCCCCCACTCTGCAACTTTATTTAAGTTTGGAAGAGCCCCTTCTGGAGCAAGCAGCTTTCAAATAATTGATAAGAGGCCTTCAATAATAATTGAGATGTTTCCAATGCGACAATCAGCCGACGTCCGGGTCCTGTTGGATCCAATTTCCTGTCTGTTTTGAGTCCTCGCCAAATCCGCTCTAGCTGTAAAGCTGAATCAGATCCTACACAGGTAGGATTGTATGGAGACGGCTAATCCGAAACAGAGTTATAACGAAAGCAAGAGTGTTAGCAATGGGTTCAGTCTAGTGATGGGAGAAAAGGAAATGGTTCTTCATCTACAACTTTACACTAATCCTAAACTGAAACTCAAACTTGATCACAATCCTGAATGCCAAAATATATCTTGCACTTTTGAAATGGCTTTGACTATATTCATTCCAAAGAGTTACACTCCATACCCTAGAAAGCATGTCAGTCTCTCAGGATTTCAACGTATAACTTATCAGATGATGCTTTACTTGGCTCCTTGTGGGTCTCATCCTGATTAGCAATTTGTAGTCCAAAGTACTTTTTTCCAGATATGCCCCCTATCTTTGTAATTTCATCCTTTTCCTCCTTTCTCCTTTATCTGCACATTCAAATATATTTTACTCTTATCCTGCATCTGCCATTCAGAATGTCAGCTTCAGGAGTACTAGCCTATAGCAGGAACTGTCAGCGTTTCTTTTTTTAAAAATCAGTCTGGACTGCATGCATCGAAGTCTCAGGGAAAAGTACTTTCTGCTGATATATGGAATTTGAATGTACTATTCTAAATTACTCCCATCAAGAAAGTAAACGACATCTTGTTCGCAGGCCTGGGAACAAGTGCAAGAATGTCCTTTGACAATGCATTGCTGGCGAGATCCAACTTGTAAAACATTGCATCAAATTTAACGTCTAATGGATCAACGAAGTCACCCACGTTCTCTCTTTTTAAAAAAAGTTCTAAAGCCTCGGTATTACAAGGATTTTTTTATTCTTTTTTTTTTCCCCAAGAAGCGACAATTATTTTAGATAATAGAAGTAATTGGGACTTGTTCATTCTAGAAGAAAAGTCCTAATAAATGAGGACAAAAAATCTGAGTTCAATGAGGATAATAATAATAATAACCCCCCCGGAGTCTGGGGGTGATATTGGATGCGGATCTCCCCAGGGAGTGGCAGGTGGAGACAGTCACGAAGACTGCCTTCCGCCAGTTGCATCTGGTGCGGAGGCTGCGTCCGTACATCTCCGGCCCGGACCTGGCCTCCCTCATCCATGCCTTCGTCACCTCGAGGCTGGACTACTGCAATGCGCTCTACGTGGGGCTTCCCTTGTTCCTGGTTTGGAGGCTGCAGCTAGTGCAGAATGCGGCAGCCTGGCTCCTGATGGGGACGGGTCATCGGGAGCACATAACACCTGTGCTCCGGACTCTGCACTGGTTGCCAATAGCGTGCCGAGCCAGGTTCAAGGTTTTGGTGTTGATCTATAAGGCCCTTCACGGTCTGGGCCCCTCGTACCTCAGGGACCGCCTCACCCTCCGCGCCCCAGAGCAGCTCCTTCGGTCTGCCAGGGGTGCCTTCTTGGAGGTCCCCCATGTTAAGTGGGGGACCACAATGGAGAGGGCATTCTCGGTGGCC
>QEPC01006909.1:4089046-4099084 GCA_003113815.1 Sphenodon punctatus | reverse complement strand
TTTATGGCATCCAGAAATTTGACCTCCACGTCCCGCCCCGAGGAAACATTCCCCCAATCAATATTAGGGTAATTGAAGTCACCCATTATTATTATGTTGCCGACTTTAGTAGCCTGTCTAATCTCTTTTAGCATTGCTTTATCAGTCTCTCCGTCCTGGTCAGGGGGACGATAGTATAGCCCTACTGCGATACTCTTCCCCTTTATACCTGGAATTTCTATCCGCAGAGATTCTAGGGAACAGTTTGCATCCTTTAAAATTTTAATTGTACTTGACTCAATGTTGTCTTTTACATATAGAACCACCCCACCACCAACTCCATCTACTCTGTCATTCCGATATATTTTGTACCCTGGTATTACAATGTCCCATTGGTTATCCTTGTTTCACCATGTTTCTGTGATGCCTAAAATGTGTAGATCTTCATTTAGCGCCATACACTCTAATTCTTCCATCTTACTTTTTAGGCTTCTAGCATTTGCATATAGACATTTATGTGTATTCTTTTTATTCTTCTTAATGTGCACATTATAGGGTTATTATTTCAATGTAATATGCAGCTCGTGTAAGACGGACTGCATCTATGCCTCTGCTCTGCCTCACCCCCAGGTAGCCTGTCCATTTTAAAGGCGGACCACCCAGGTATGAGGTAGAGCAGAGGTGGAGCAGATGCCACCTGCTGCCGGCCTGCTCTGCATCAGCTCCACTTGCGGTGCTCTGGAACATCTCAATGCACCACAAGCGGAACAGGCCGTCAAAGCCCAGCACTGGCCAAGAGCAGAACAGCGGTCCATCTACTCAGCGGACGGGCCGCTGCAGGTCCACTTTAGGCCGGGGTTAAGGGTTTGCCCCGGCAATGCCACAGTGGCCAATCTGCCTGCAACTCTATGGGGTGGTGGAGGGGGCGCTGAGCAGGTGGACTGCAGGCCACGGTAGCTGCTGGTCTGTTTAAACCTGGCACTGTTGGGACTGCATGCAGAGGATGTTGGGCTAACCACCCCCAGAGTTGGTTACCCAGTGTCCAAGCAAGAATGTGCTCTGGAACTAAGACTAGATTACTTTAAAGAAAAGAGTCCTATGAAAGGGTCCAGTTCAACCCCCTTAATTATTTTCTTAGGAAACATTCTTAAGTATTATATCAGCTGAACCCTTCTAATAAACAAGAGTAGGAAACCTCTAGCCTGTGGGCTAAAATTGGCCAAGTGTTTTTTAGTTGCCCCTTTCAAGTTCCTGAATCTGGTCTATGGATCTAGGTTCCACCTTCAAGTGCTGAGAAAGTAAGCTCAGAGGAAAAGGAGCAGAGATGAAAGTATACAATCTATGGCATAGTTACATGACCTGGACTCTCACTTTACTATCCATAACTTGACCTCACCCTTGGAGCAATCCTATCTCCAGCTCCTATCCTGCCTCCAAAGCATGTACAAATTGTTGACACGCCCAACAGAAGGGTAAAGGTTCCCCACCCCTGACTTAAACACTGTGCATGGTGAATTTAAAAAGAAAAAGATTCAAATAAAATAATTGTGTGGAAAATGGTGACGTTCTATCTATCCCATTGTCGCCGAAGAAGGAGATTTGATGTTTATGCTTCTTCTGGATTCGTTAATTGTGTTCTTCCTTTTTCCCTCCCTTATCCACTTTGTCTTCTCATTTTCCAGATCATATGGCTTCTAAACACTTTGGGACCGATCCAAACCTTATAGATGCACTATGCACATGGTGCACATATGTTAATGTTGCTCAGGTGGTGCACATGTGCAGGTTGTATGCATGGTGCATACGCTGCAGGCAGCTTGCACATGCTGTGTGCCTGGTGCACATGTGGCACACGATAATTGCACAACACCCATGCAACATTTGCGCATGCGCCCCTTGTGCACTGGGCATGCACTACTACTGGGACGGCCCCTTTGAGTTTATCTTCGTTCGGTCTCCTCATTGTTTCGCAAATGGGATGGCCTTCTGGTATTGCTTGAGATTCCAGTTTTGACTGGATAAATTATCTCCTTTCTCCGTCACCCTTTAGCCCTTCTCAGGGCTAAGACCAAGGAGACGTGTTCACTGACTTTTCCACATTGGCGGCAATGGGGGAAATGTAGTGAACATGGGTCCCTGGCTATGTCCGGTTTTACACTGCCCCGCTTTTGGGTGGGCAGATCTGTAGGTGCGCTGGTGCGTGTGTGGTGAGTGGGCAGAGTGTGAACATGGCTGCACATGCATCCCCATGCACCCCCCACTCATCAACATGCACGGAATGCATGGAGCAACCGCCATTTTCCCTGGTTGTCCCATGCATGTTGATGAGGGGGGTGTGCATGGGGATGCATGTTAGGCAGGGGCACACGCACCCCCACTCACCACACACGCACACACTGTGTCCTTCACATGAGACTCTCCCACTCATGAACATCCAGATTTCTGGGTGGTCATGAGTGGGAGAGTCCTGTGTAAAAAGAGCCTAAGACTTCAGATTTTTCCAAATACATTTTCTCTCATTTTAAATATCCTTCCTGGTGTAATTTAACACTGTAATAATTTAACCTGGTGTAATTTAGGGATTTTGTTTCTCTGAAATCTAATTCTGATATCTCTTTCCCCCAGTCTATCTCTATTCTTTTCCTTCTTTTGCTTCGTCCGTATCATTACTTGGGCTGAAGTGGGCCGTGGATTTGCTCATAAAATTATAGAATCGTAGAGCTGGAAAGTCACCTCAGAGGTCATCTAGTCCAACCCCCTGCTCAATACAGGAAATCCACACCTACAGCATCCCGGACAGATGGCCGCCCAGTCTCTGTTTGAAAACCTCCAGTGAAGGAGAGTCCACCACCACACTAGGCAGCCTGTTCCATTGCCAAACAGCTCTTACCATTAGGAAGTCCTAATGCTTAGCTGAAATCTGCTTCCTTGTAATTTGAGCCCACTTGCTTCCTGCAAGTGCTCTCAACAGAACACAAGAACCTGTGCAGTAGCAGAGCTAGAGTCCCTGACAGGCAGCAACTCTTCGTCCTCCTCCACCCTCGGATCACCTTCATCCTAGGAGTGCAGCAGCAGGGGCAGTGGTGGACAGCTGGTGACAAGGGAGGCAGAGCAGGCTAGTGAGGGGGAAAGCAGTGGCTGAAACAAGTACTGAAGAAATGAGTAAAATCATTGATTGTACCCTACCCAAATGAAAATGGCAATTCAGGCAATAACCAACATCTATTTACTCTTCGTTGGGTATCCATTTTGCTTATCTAGGGCTGAGGTTCGGGGTTTTCACTCCCGCCCCCCCCGCCCCCCCTCCGGTTTGGTTATTTCAGTATTTCAGACACACTTCCAAAAGAACCGCCCCAAAATTCAAACATTGAAATTTTCCTATAGAAATGTACCGTTTTCACTAAGCACCTTTTGGTCCAAAAAGCTCAATTATCTCAATCAGTTAGGAAGGTATATCTCAATTTTATTAGTGATTTTCCCCTACAGGATCAATTACATTATATTATCCCTTGAGTATTATACCATTACCCCAAACCAATGCCTGTATGTGCACCTCAGGCATGCACACAGACCAAAATTGGAATTGTATGCATGCACACAGTACGCACGTGCAGCGGGACCCGGTGAAAATTTCCTGTCTCCTGAGCCTGGTGTTTGTGTTACCAAGAGAGAGATATGCAGGGCTGAGGCGGCTGCCACAGTGGTTGTGGGGTTGCAAGGCAGGGGACCAGGGACCCGTTGCACACACACACCGTATGTGCATTCACAATTCCAGTTTTGGTCTGCACCCTCTAGAGCTGAAACAGGTACTAAGGTTTGTACTTACAGGTAATACTTTGGGGTAGTGCATCAGGTACTCGGTGGGTTATCCGAGTACCAATCGGTTACCCAGATACACCCCCACCCCTAAATTAGTAAATTCCAGTACCACTTTTTCAATTTTCTGATTACCAAATGGTATAACAGGTTGGAAAACGGAAAAATCAGGACAGACATTTTATTAAAATGGGACCAAAAGTCAATTCTCAGGAACCAGAAGTTGACTTTACAGAACCGAAGTTGACTTTACAGGACAGAAAATCAAAAAATAGGCATAGGAAGTTAAAAGAAACCCCCCCCCCCCCAAACCCTGGAAGTTGACAGTCCAGGACGCTGGGTACTTGAATCAGGTTGTAATCATATACCAATTGGTACCCATTGGTGCCTGTGATTTTTCATCATTTCCTAACAATTTTGTCACTTTCTGGCATGTTTCATCATTTTTGTCAATTTCATCACTTTCCAGAACTTTTCAGGACTTTTACAGCACTTTTACAGCAATTTCTGACACTTCCCCAGCACTTAGCCAGCACGTTTGCATCTCCACAGTCCCCGGGGGTGCATGCAGGGCACACATAGGGCTTGGCATTGGATCTGTAGCAACTCTGTTAAACTCACAAAAAATAACAACAAATGGCGAAAACAGCAGGAAACATGTTAAGTTTCCATGTTGCACAAATGACGGCAAATGACCTGTTCTGTTCTGTGCAGCAAGCACCTGAACTAATGATTATTACCTATTAGGGACCACTTGAAAGGAAGAGACAGATCGCATAAGCCTTTTTTTTTTCCACAGGAAACTAGAGGGAGGAAAGCAATGGGGATTTATAGCTTTTCCACTGAGCCTAAAGGAACAGATCTTCCAGCCCTGTTGGAGTTTGCAAACTGATCTAAACAGGTCATGTTATCCTTGCACTTTGTCAGTCAGCTTTGTTCTTTTGGGCAGGCAGGGCATTGAATTGTATGTGAAATCAGACTCCTGTGCCACAGCCTGGCTTTGCTCGTGGATTATCCAGCTAGAAGAGAGGCACGTAATCTGTGCTGGAGCCCTTGCCTCAGAGGGAGTGAAAGAACAAACATCCAAACCCGAGGGAAACGAGAAAGGAAAAATACAATTTTGACAAATGGTGGGAAAGACTCTTTTTTTGTTGTTTATTTCTTTGGCATAAATGGTATTTCTCACTCCTTCAGTTGTGCTGATTATTTGTAATGCAAATAATTTCTTAGACGTGAAAAGGTCCAATTTTGTAGCAGAAAAGCATATTTCGGTTAAAAGTGAGGAACTAGAAGTGGTTTCACTTTGTCTCTTTTGAGAGCGTCCCAGCTCCTGGCCGCTGTTAGGGACTGGATGAGGGTGAACCAATTGAAGCTAAATACCGACAAAACTGAAGTGATGATGGTTGGCCGATCTTGTGATTTGGAGGGGTTTGGGACCCCTGTTGTTGAGGTAAGTAGGTAGGTAGGTAGGTAGGTAGGTAAGTGTTTATTGTTAGCCATAGGCCATAACAACGCAAACATAAAAAATACAAAGCCTAACCAGGCAAAATATAATAAAAACACAACAGGTCAATACAAAAAGCCCTATCAGGGTCAAACTTGCAGTAATGCGAACAGCGGACAGCTTTTGTGTTACGAACCAATCAAATTTTAGCAGGTTACCCCCATTTTTGCTTATAAAAGACAATGCAAGCACAAAAAGCTGCCACCGCTCTAGTGCACAATGAGTCTCTTCTGTCCAACAAGAGCTGCAGATGAAAATCATCAGACAACCCAACAGGTAAATTGCTAATGAACACTTTAATATATTTTTCCCTCAGATGGTTATAAGCTGGACATTTCAAAATTATATGTTTTACAGTCTCAGGGACTGCAGAATCACAAGATAAACGCAATCTAGCCTCCTTAGGAATATTACACTATCTATCATCCAGAATTGCAGAGGGAACTACATTCAGGCGCATTAAAGTGAAAGCCCTCCTCTGGGGCCAAGACGACCAATGGATTAAGTATTGTGATGGGAGAACTTCTGGGCCAATATAAACATACCCTGTTGTTGAGGTTCGCAGACTTGAAGTGCTTCTGGATCCCCTGCTGTACCTGGATTGTCAGGCTGGGACAATGGCCAGATTGCAGCAGTGGCCAGAAGCACTTTTCACCCATTCCATCTGGTGAGAAGCCTGCAGTTCTTTTTTCTTCTGATTCAGATCTGGCCAACATCATCCATGCTCAAGGCTAGACTGCTGCAATGTGCTCTTCGTGGGGCTGCCCTTGGTGACTGTTCGGAAGCTGCAGATGGTGCAGAACGCGGCAGTCTGGCTCCTTTTGGGGGTGGGAATCCATGAGCACAGTACACCTGTGGTCTATATCTCCGTTTTCTTCCTATAGCTTTCTGGGAACTATTTTGACTTTTAAAGCCTCACATGACTTGGCCCCTGCATATCTGTAAGACCACCTCTTCCTTCAGAGGGCTGGGAGCAACCTCTTGTGAGTTGCACCTGCCAATCTTGTCCAAATGACAAGGGCCCGCAGAGAGGTGTTCTCAGTTGCTGCCCCCGTATTATGGAAATCCCTTCCACCAGCAGTCCCACCGAGCCTAAGAATATTCTGGAGGTGGTTCAAGTCTTTGCTTTTTGGCAAAGCATTTGGCAGGCGGGCATAGCGGTTGAGGTGGGGGGGTTGTGGGGGATGAGGGCAGGAATCTTTAGGGGATTTTATTGTATTGCATTGTATTTTTATCCTTTTTTCTGTGCTTTTATTTCTGTGAACCACTCTGAACCTTCAGGAAGGATGGGGGTATAAATTTAAATAAATAAATAAATAAATAAATAAATAAGCCTGAAATGGTTATCCACGACTACCCAGTTACTATAGGATACACACTTTCACAGATACGTATGTGGAGTAATTCCCATTGTATGAGAGAGGACACTCCAAACCACTCACTTGAAAAGTATGAGCAGGTAGGGGCTTCAATACCAAACCATGTTTTAAAATATTACTTTTTAACGTAGCTGAAATGGTTATCCACAACTACCCAGTTACTATCGGATACACACTTCATTGATACCAGTTTCACAGATACGTATGGGGTTATTTCCATTGTATGCGAGAGGACACTCCAAACCACTCACTTGAAAAGTATGAGCAGGTAGGGGCTTCCAAGCTTGGAGCATACCAAACCATGTTTAAAAATATTACTCTTTAACGTAATTGAATTTTGAATCTGTCAAATCTTGACAGTGTCTCTCTGAGGAAGGAGCTCACTGACAGCTAAACAAGCAGGGTAGATTGGTAATGAAAAGACAAAAACTGAAGACAAAATTAACAAGGAGACAAGTATAATAATGAAGGCAAAGGAAACAAAGATTTTAATTGCATGAGATGCAGCCTGCCAGCCAGCCGAGAAAGAGTGAATAGGGCCTTTGAAGGACACAGGAGAAAACTTAGTGACAGATGAGTCTGAGGTTGCTGAGGGCCCTACATGGCTTCTCAGTATTTACAAAGCAGGCAGAAGGTATGGTAACATCCCCGAGATGGAGATGGATTTTTCTGGAGGGAAACTGAAATGTTAAAAGGCTCTCCTATTGCGCCAGAGCAGATAACAAGGCAATTAGAACTATTAAAAATTGACAAAGCACCAGTTCCCGAATGAATTAGGTCCCATAATTCTGAGGGAAATAGAAAAGAAAGTAGGAAAGGCCTTTGGCAAAGATTTTTGATGGCTCACTGAGGACATGAAGAATGAAAGAGAGCAGATAATGGAGTTTCTACACGAAAGCAAGAAAACACTTTCAGTATGCAGGCCAAGCTACAGGTCTGATCTGGGAACATACCAAACTCCACTTAGGCTGCTTTTACACGAGTGGTGTTTAGATGCACTGGGCGTAGTCGGCCACCATAGGAATCGCGTCTCACGTGGTCTTTTTTAAGACATCTGAGAAACCCTAATATCGAGGCTTCCCAAATGTGCCTTCAAAAAGATCACGCGAGTCGCAATTCCTATGGTGGCCGGAGACTTCTGGTGCATCTAAAGGCACCACACTGGGCTTTTCAGGAAGCGCCTTCTTCAACACGCTACATCCCGTCACTCATGTAAAAGGCGCGGCCCAAGAGTCATAGAGTCCCAGAACTGGAAGGGACCTCAAGAGTCATCTGGTCCAGCCCCCTGTACCACTGCAAAACCTGCCACACACCCCAACAACCTGTGAGGGACTGAGCTCCCTCAGGTGTTCCCAAAGTGGTGGCTGCTGTGAACGTCCAGCGCTTAGGATCCTAACTGCCCTGATGTCATAAGGACAGTCCTGATCTTCCTATTGCTGTCTCAAAAAAGGAGAAATCGATTTCTGGTCAGCAATACGTCCTCAACTGACCATATCTGGCTCTGGCCCAGACTGCTATTTCAGCTGTCTGTTTGGGGATAAGTAACTTCTGTGATGTGTGAGGATAAAGACTGATAATTAGGGACGCGCAATTCTTTTTCATATTTTTTCATTTCTAAAATGAGTGGAGCCCCATTCATTTTAGTAACATAAGACCCCGAAACAAATTCATTTTCAATAATACTAATATAATTTAAACAAAGTTTATACAAATCGTTGCAAATGCACAAAATGACTGCCGGACTGTTCTTTGCATGTTCCCTTTTCAAAATGCTGTTGGCAACATGGCAGCCATTTTGGGAGAAGCAAGCTGGTCTGTACGTGTGCAAAATGGCCACTGTGCATGTGCAGACTGGTTGTCCTTTTCCAAAACCAGAGACTGTGATTTCGACAGGAATTCCTGGTTTTGAGCAATCTTGCTTCAGCCCTAGCCCACTCACCCATTTCTGGTGTAACAACTCTTCTTAGGGAGCACAGTGACATCAGAGTGCTCCGACAGGTGCATACGACTAGTAGCCCCATAGAAATGATAAGTAGTAGTAATAGGTAGGGCTGAAGCGGCAACTCCTTTTTCCACTCCGCTGTTTCATGCCACCATTTTGGAATTGCTCGTGACTGTCCACAGCTTTTCCACCGGCATTCCGCTAATTTGAAAACTGTCGGAACAAACATTGTTCTGCTACTTCGCAGTGCCGGTGGAAATTGCAAAAGATCAAAACTGTTGGAACAACCATTGTTCTGCTATTTTCGCAGCTGGTGGAAGTAACAGAATGAGAGTAGTGGAATGAATGTCTCTGTCGCACCCTGCCGCTCTTTGCAGAAGAGCTTTTTCCATCTGAAAAAACTACCACAGCAACTTGCTGTTTCAGTCCTAGCAGGGACGGTCCAAGCCTGATGGGATAATTGCCTTTCTTTAACCTAACCTCACCCCCAGTGCTCATGGACACCTGTGTAGCTCAAGGGGCTGCAAACTCCTGACAGCATCCTCTAAATTCACTACAAAATGCACATAAATAACGGCAATCACCACCGGCTTAAGTGATACATTTATACAGGGCAGCGCTCTGCAGAATTTGATGATTACAGATCATTTTAACTTTTTAAAAAATATGTAAATAAATAAATAGCAGTAATAAATAATACTAAGATCCATCAGGGAGAGAACTCTTATGGCTGTTAATTTTTTTTTTTATCACTTATCTTTCCCCTGCATAAGGGATAAGAATAGGTTTACGTTGCAAATTTCAGGCAGTCAATCTCCCCTCAATGACAGCTTTGCTATAACTCTTCTAATTTCAAGCTCCTGCTCGAAACAGTCGCGGTAAAATGCCATCCAGCCCATCTTTGCCTCCATCGGTAGCTGACTCAGGCAATTCACTTCCACAGATTTTAACTCGCTGCTTGAATAGTCAGTCTCCTTCCAGAAAAGACAGCTCCCCCATATCTAATAACTCGTGCATGCACAAGATTCATGGGCTTTAATAAATAAGCTGAAAACTGACTATTTTCAGGGTCCTTACTGTCATTACAGGCTGCCTTCAGTGCGGTCAAAATTGTATTCTCTCTGTGATTTTTACCAACAGTTACTGTGCCCCACATTCTAGGGAATCCATTGAATATACATATAACTGGCACTATCGGGATTGTGACCCGTTCCTCAAATATTGGGTATTTTCAGACGTTATGAGATCACGGTGAACCACGGTGAATACCCACCTGTGGTCACCGTGTCTCGAACGTCTGTTTGGCGGCCGCCAGATGTTCGCCACGGTCAATACCCGCAAGGGGTCAATTTGAACCACGCTTCCCGGGCTAGCCGGGGGAATGTCCCGGGAAGCGTGGTCAAAAAGATCCCCAGCGG